>JARHVA010003140.1:0-50000 GCA_037957365.1 Torreya grandis | reverse complement strand
TGTTCTCTAGGCATATGAGAAGTGTGGGTTACACCGAGTTACAACCAAGCCTAAGATCTTCCCCTATGTTGACTTATTTAGTAAGTTGCTTCTCACTACTAAATGGGTATAGCATGGTGTTCATGACATGGTATTTTTCGTGATTTATAGATATAAAATCATATATAGATAGAGAGGTAATTTCAAATCTTAATATATCTTCCCAGATTATATAATCACCTATGATTCTACCATTATGAGCAACTAGACTTACACCCACCAAATATATTGTATCCTAAAGGACTAGGTGGAGAATACAGATGCTAAGTGGGTCAATAAGATAAAAGTGAATGTGTATACCATTTACACCATCAATAAGGGAGTATACATTTAGATTATACTATTGAACCATTTTTTGGGTAAATTTAATTCTTACACATCAACCTAATATGGAATCCTCTAATCCACATGATTTTTAAGGGTGATCAAGTCCTCAACCTTGGGGTGATCAATTTAAACTTGATACAAATAATGAGAGATGCTCAGGAGGAGGAAACTTTTACATGATGAGTGACTTAGTTGATGTATTTTATGCAACACTCACATTTAAGTCTTCTACTTTTCCAACATCATTTCTTAGAGGTGTAGTGGTCCATGTGGTTTTATTCAAACTATACGTCCACCATTACTAAAACCACATATAGGAAATATGTGAATTCTTCTACCCTAATGGTCTACATGTCCATCATTGAGGTATCCATGCCTTAGCTATCAAATGATATAAGATATTCTCTCACCCCCATTGGTGACTATTGGTACTACTAGGATGACATCATCATCCAAGTGGTCAACACTCTTAAGACTTACCTCTACCTACCATATCAAGATCTAGGCTACTTATTGAAATAATAAATCACCTACCAATCAGTGAAAGGCATCTTTAATCACTTTATTATCCACTAATAGAAGGCTTTCCCTCACCTCCTAATCACCATCAAGTACCACATATACAAGGCTTTCCCCCTGTATATAAGATGGTGATGGGAAGAGACTCATATGCCTTAGGTAGGGCTAAACATTGAGAGTATAACCCACATGCCATCATATGTGATTATTTATAAATATATTATACCTACCTAAAAATTAATTATGGCCATTATACCTATCATGAGGATGATCTCTATCTAAACCTATTTGATGATTAGGAGATGTTTTCATGAATTGAGGAAAAGAAGAATAAGAAAGGAAAACAAGCTCAACCTATGCCATCTACCCAAGATAGCCTTTCCCCTCTATATAAAATCAAGCTAGAGATAATGTTTAGTCAATAAACCCCAAAATATTATGAAGAATTAAACAAGGGGTCCCAAATCTTTTTTCTCGTAGGCCTTTTCCTCTATGAGTTTCACCTTTGTGGCCTTATAATATAGTCCTACCACCTACCATGTTATATGTATCTTATCCTCAATTGGTTCAAGTACATGTGTCTCAACCTCAAGTAACTTAAATTCAAGTAGCTTAACCTCAAGATACACAAGAACTCATGTTCAATGTTATTTATATCTTGAAGATGAGCCCAAAGTGAGACAAGTGAATTTAGTAGCTTGAGAATACCTAATTAGGTAAAACAACATATAGTCAAACTTAAAGGGACAATTAAAGGATGCCATGTGTCATTCACTCCTACAACTAGCTACTCTTACTCCTAAAGGTGTAAAAATCAAGTATTAGACTATGACTGGGTGGTAATCATTACAGTCAAGACTAATCATTGGATGACATGTGGCACATAAAAAATTCTACCTAGGATGTCACTATGATGAAATTACCATGTGCCTACCATGACTTAGAATTATTGAAATGGGTAAGTGGGCCCTGATTTGACAAATAAGAATGTCATGTCATAATAGCCAAATCTAGTAGGTAGTGTATGTTGGAGATCACTAAATTTAAGACCATATTAGGAAATAAATGGTAAAATATGACCACCAGTTCAAATTTGAGTTCATGTTGAGTGAGGTGTCATGTAACATTAATACAAGATATATTTATAAAATCCTATAAGAACCCTTGAGCGATCTCATTTACCATTATATTTCATAGTTTCACAATCTACCTCATTATTTTCTATGTATTTTTATGCCCTCCATGCTACCCCTCACTCAAAACTTGTTATCATATAGAGATAACCTCTTATACAATGGTTGTGTCTTCTTATTCTAACCCCAAATTTGGGCCTAATTATAAGGAAACCACATTATTAGATGGCCTCACACATTTCAAACACTATAATGAGATGTTCAAGGCTATTGACCTAGTGCTAAAGTCTTTTACTAGTGAAGATGGAGATGAATCTGAGTTTGAAAATTCCCTCTAAGCATATGGGAAGTGTAGGTTACATTGAGGTATATCCTATACTAAGGTCTTCCCCTATGATAACTTGTTTAAAAAATCTCTACTCGCTACTAAATGGGAACATGATGATGTTCACGACATGGTTTTCTTCATGAATTAGAGGCATCAGATCACATATATCTTTAGAGGTAATTTAAAATATTATTATAACCTCTCAATGTATATATTCACCTATTATTTTATCATTATAAGAACTTGGATAGAAATTTACTAGTTATATGATGTCTTGAAGGACTGGGTAGAGAATATAGATGGTAAGTAGGTCAACAAGATGGAGTGAATGTGTATAAGATTCATACCTTTAAGGAGGGAGTCCATATCAGGATGATATTATTAAACCATTTTTTTTAAAAAGTGACTACATACACATCAACCTGATATGTCTTCCCTTCCTCCACATGATCCTCAAGTGTGATCAAATCCTTAACCTTGGGGGTTATCAATTTCAACTTTATCAAGTCAGTGGGAGATATTTTGGGATGAGGCAACTTTTACATGATAAGATACTTAGTTGACATAATATACACAACACTCACATTCAATCCTAATAATATTTTAGCATGGGATCCTAAAGGTGTGGTTATCCATGTGGTTTTATACAAAATATATACATAACATTATCAAAATAACATATAGGACATATGTGGGTCCTTATACCCAATGGTCTACTTGTCCATCAATGAGGTAGCCATGCCTCATATGTTAAAGGAGATAAGGAATCTCTTACCCCATTTATGACTGATAATACTACCAAGATGACACCATCATCTAGGTGGTCAACACTTTTAAGGCTCCCCTTTGACTACTATATCAAGTCCCAAACCACCTAGCAGAGCAAGAAATCACCTACCAACTGATGGAAGGAAATTTTAACCATTGTATTATCTACAAATAGAAGGCATGTCTTCCTCTCTCAATCACCATTATTCACTATTTATATAAGGATTTTCCCCATATATAAAACATGGTAGAAATAAGAAACTCTTATGCCCTAGATAGGGCCAAACATCAAGACTGGGACCCACACAACATCATTCAATGTCATATAGAAATATATTAGGCCTACCTAGACATCAATTTTAGATACCATCCTTATGAAGAGGATGAGATATATCTAAACCTATTTAATGATCAAGATGTGTTTAACTAAATCAAGGCAAAAAAAAAAGAAGAAAGGAAAGCAGGCTCAAACTAGACTATCTACTAAAGCTAGCCTTTCCCCCTCTACATTGGCTTGAACTAGAGGGTATGTTTAGGTAACACCCCCAGATCTCATAATGAACTATATAAGGGGTCATAAATCCTTCTCCTCTCATTCATTCTCTTTTATGAGTTTATCCTTTTTAGCCTTCTAATTGGTCCCACCACCTTCCATGGTCAAGATAACTTAGCCTTAGGTGTTTCAAGTCTAGTTAGTTCAGCCTCAAGTAGATTAAATTCAAGTGAATTGACCTCAAGCTACATAGGTACTTAGGTTTGATGTTAAAAGTAGATCAAATATGAGTCCAAAGTGGGACTAGTAATTTCTACCCCTATAGATCCTCCCTCTACTCCCAACATTCCTCATAAACCTAGTGGGATGCATCTAGTTTCCATTTACCACAACACCCTACTCTAGTTTTACCTCCACTTTTCCCTATTCCACCCATTCCATAATTTATCCATGTGTCACTAACTTTGGCTATGCATAACCTTCTCACTTCCCATTTCTTATCTACATAATCCATTCCCTAATAAAGGATATTGATGGTGCCCTCATCGGTTCTTCCTTAGGTTTAGATACCTATAGGTGTCCCAAATTCACCAATTTATGATTCTTCCCTAGAAATAAGTGTAACCATGTGCATAATTAAATCATCCCATGCCACATTAGTGGTGCTTGTGATCACCTAGTAGGTTCCTCTATTAGTCCTTATGAGCTTTGTCATATCAGATCCTTCAACTATAACTGTTGAATCTAATATAGGCAAGAGGCCTATAAATAAACAAAACATGACCCATGATTAGCATCATGTACCACCTCCCATTACTCCCCAAATCATTCACATTCCTCCTCCATTATTTTGGGCACCCAAGCACTTAATTTTAACCAACTAATTTCTTCCCTTATGTTAAATTCCCTACTCTTTGTTGTTATTGCCCCAAAGGTTAACTTGACCCAAAGCTAATGGCAAGTGTAGATGTTCCCTTTGACCTCTCCTTTCATCATAACCCTTTTCATCCCTATGCCTCCTCCTCTTCCATTTCTCTCCTCCTCCATTCCCTCCATTTCAACTATTCCACATTCACCTAGACCTTCACTCATCAAATCCATATATGTCACCCCACCAACACCTCTTTCTACCCTAGGAATAACCATAGTGTCATAGGCACTTGAGATGACCATGCAAGCTGATATCAAAGTCTAGTGGGACTTTAACCACACCATGAGGAACATGAGGAGAATCCTCACCTAGAAGTTTATCCAAGAGGGGAACCTTGTGGTATGGCAAACTCAACAAGACCTTTTATCCATAATTAAAGTGAAGGCATATACATGATAAGATAAATTGGTTGAGTACCCAATCTATATACTTTAAACTACACATGATATATTAAAAAAATTGATGGAGGACATACAAAAGTAGTTATAAGCCTTGAAAAGATAAATAAAGAGATCTTTCCCTATGAAGTTGATTACATGATTCAAGGATGCCCTTTTATAACATTTCTCAACTTTGAGATAAGTGCTTGAGATAGTGACAGATAGAAAATCACATCTCCTAAGGGCCCAAGCATATTTGGAGAGGATTTATCTCATAAAGAGCAACTGATAGAAGCTATTAGTTATCATACATAAAGGCATGTTTCTAAAATTAAATATCATTCTCATTTTATACCTAAGCCTCTACTAGACATATGTTGGGCCCATAAGAGATTAAATTTAAGAATGGTTAAACATAGCACAGATGATAGTGGATCCCCTACAATAAGGCATGGAGAAAATGTTAGCCTACTTTAAGAAGGTCAGCATCATTATGATATTCTACCTAGATGTCACTCTAATAGACATAAGTGAGTTCAGAGTTCACCTATGTCAATTTCACTATGTCATGAGGAAAAGGGTGGTAAAATCCAAAAATTATAGAACTCAAGCTATGTTATAACTCTATACTAAATCCATTATGTTCATTAGTTAGATCTCAACGGTCAATGTGTCCATGCAGGCCCCACTCCAAGTGTATCAAATAATAGTGGCCTAATTATAGATGATCTTTCTAGAGCCACCAATGAATTTGGCCAAGTAAGACCAAGATTTTAACCTAGTGGTAATCATGTTAGCTACCAAGTAGATTCAGTCCAAGAATTTTGGAGGTAGTTCATCATCGGTTCATCCATATTTCAATTAGGTGGTCCCTTTGGTATATTATGGAGGAAGTGGAGGATATTCTCTTTTTTGAAATCATGTAATTATAATATACTTTAGGAGGCCATAATGGTTGAGAACGAGAATATAATGATATTTAGAGGAAATCACCATTATATATATATATATATATATATATATATATATATATTAAACTATAATCCATTTGATAGGTCAAAAAAATTAGCTCAAAGTGTTGTTGGAATCAAACTAGGATTATACTTGTTACTCTTTCACCCTTTCAAGCTTTAAATGTCTGCCATGGTTGGAATTTTTTTAAAGTAAACTCTATTTTTAATTAATTTTATTTCTTAATTTTTGGTGAACTAATGGGTTTGTTTTTTAATGTGTTAATCCTTTTAGTTTTAAATAGATGTTGGTGTTAAATAATCAAACTAGTGCTTTGTTATACAAGTGAATTTAGTAGTTAGAATGTGCTTGTTATTTTATCTCATTTGTAAAAACTTTCTTGATTTCTAAAAAACACCTTTAATTTGTGTACTTATGTTATAGATTACATTGAATAATATGTGTTACATACTACAAGATATTTTAAGTGTTTATATTTAGTGAAGGGTTTATAAATTAATCATTCCCCTCTATTTTCCTTAGACCACTTTCCCTATGTAAAGATGAGTCAAAGACCTTAGTGAAAATTGTTACACAATGTTATAACTATGGAAAAACACATAAATATCATCTCCTAAAGCATTAACACCCTTTCAAGCCTTATACCATGTATTTCCTACTCTACTCTACTTTCCCATTCTATGTAATTTTGGTTTTGAAATACCCTTCCCCTATTTTATAAATTAATGAGGTCTAATTTGATGGCAATTAATGGATGAGGTTTCCTTCAAAAGGTAGTAAATTATTATTCATTCATACTTATATTAAACCCTAGTGATAACAACTAATTCTCTATGATTATATCAAGGTAAAACTACTTGATACTTAGACTAAACCAATATCATTCCTAAAATTAATGAGGGGATGTCTTTATCCCATGCATTGTCTCCCAATTTTCCCTATGGAACACTCAATCTCATGAGTACCTCTAGATTCAAGGATTTTAGGTTCAATAATAATTGGTGATAGAAGGAGGAAATTTAATGATATATTATTTTATACTTGCCATTTAGAATTTGAGTAATTATTAGGAAGAGCCTTAGCCTTGTAGAAACATTTTATTAAATCACTTCTTATTTCCCTTACTTTACAATTTCTCCATTGTTTTGTGATTTAAACACACACAACAATTGGTGCTAGAAGGAGGGCCTTTGTTTTTATTTAATGTTTTTTTGTTAAGGTTATGATATTTTAACCCCAAAATAATAAATACAAATTATGCTAGACCTTTAAAAGGAAGTATTAAACTATTGGTTCATGCCTAGGAAAATTTGAAGCCTACTACATGGATTACCAAGTCTAAGTCGAGGTGAGGTAGGCTAATTATTTAACCCCTGTAAGTGCATCAAAGAGCCTCATCTCATATAAATAGACATGGGCCTATTTTCAATTCCATTAGTTCATCCTCCTAATCTCCCCCATATATATGAACCATAATGGTTCTCTAAGTTCCATAGTTAGATAGGTTGGATATCAACATTCCTATAGTTATCCAAGACTTAATTAAGAACCCACAAAGGTACCTTCCCTAGTTCACTCCTAGTATTAGATAAACATATGAATAACATGTGACATAATACAATACTACCCTAAGATTTATCAATGTGGAACAAGAAGATGTGGCATACATGATTTTTCCCTTCACTTTGATGGGCTTAGCCTATGAGTGGTTCCTTAACCTACCTAAAAACTCTATCATAATATGGGACCAATTTATTAGTTCTTTATTAGACCAATTCTGGAAATTTATTGACCCTAGTTTCATCTACTATAAGTTTTTTTACATTAAATTAGAACCCCATGAGCCTATTAGAAAATTTAATACTAGATTTTCATAAAATGTATAGTTGAGTCATCATGTGTGCTATAAGCCTAACACCCAACTAGAACTTGAGATGTATAAGAATGCCTTACACCCATAGAAATCCATGTTTTTAAGATGAGAACCCTAGATAGTTAACTTATCCATGGCTTAGGTTGAGGTGATAAAATTTGATAGGCAATTAAACCCTAGGGTCAAATTATGGATCATATTCCTAATGTTTTTATACATATGACTACATTGATATTGTTGCCTAACATGAACTATAATATTCCAATTCTTCAATCACTACCCATAACAAACTAATTTAATTTAAGTCATGCCACACCAAATCAACACTTTAGTTTTCTAAACCTAGTAAACAATGAAATTATTCCTCAATTGTAATAGCAAGTGATGATAGCAATAGATAATAATACCCAAGCTATCCCCCAAGAGTATACTAAAAATGATTTGGATTCTATCCAATAAATGGTCCAACAACTAGGTAATAACTTCCTTAGTCTACAAATATAAATGGGTAGCTCAAATGTTGAAATTTTAAAAAAGAACTTTACCTACCAAAGATAAAATATAGATTATAGTCATCTTCACAATCAGATATAACCCTTCTCGAATAGGATACTTAAATTTAAGATATGTGAGATAGTTTTTCCTAACTAGTGTCAAGTTCATAACATAGTTATGCATGGGGAACTTAATTATACATATTTCTGTAGTTTTTTTGATATCTTCTAGAGGGAGATGGAAGAGTATGAGGTGGTACCAAATCACCCAAAATCATCTAGCATGGGTAGGCCCCACAACATAGCCATGGTATTGGAAAAAATGGAGTTTTCCAATCAAGAATAAAATGGGATAAAGGAAAGCACAAGTGATTTTATGCATTTTAACAGTTCTAGAAGAGAAACTAAGCCCTTACAAATATTCAACCATAATATCCCCTTATTACCTCAACTCTCCCAAATAATGACATAACCCCACTATAACAGAATGCTAAAAATTATCCTCCAACCCCAAAGCCTCATGAACTAAAAGCTCCTATAAAAACCCAATAAATTCAAAATAAGGAAGGTTACAACATAGTAGAAGGCATGAATAAGATTAAATCAAATATTACCCTTCATGAACTCACTCAAATCAAAGAGTAATGTCATCTTCTATTGATGTCCCTAATTAAAAATCTAGTGTAACTTACCCAAAGTAAGAAGAAAATAACCCAAACCAATGTACTCATCCATAAAAATAAGACGGAAGTACCTCCCTTCCTCCTAGTTGTTAAGTTATCTGGGAAGAACTTACACAACTACTTAGTGGATTTGGGATCGTCGATGAATGTAATACCTATAGGCATTTGTAAAAAGTTAGGGTTGGTCCACATCAAGTTAGACAAGGTAGTGGTTCTAATAAAAATTTTAGAGGTCAAGGTAGTAGTTGAATTTCTAAATTTCCACATACAACTAGAGTCTAAACCTAGGGTTTAATAGCTCATAGACATTGAGGTGGTAGAGATCCCTAAGGCATACAAAATTATCCTTAGTAGGGATTGGTCTAAAACATTAAATGGATATATGTCCACTAACTTATCTCATATGTGGTTAAATTGAAGAGATATAGCCAATTACATTAGATTGGATAGGGAGCCTTATATGAAATATATGATAACTTAATATAACACTACAAATGAGAAGGTGAACATAGTGTCCTCAAACTTATGGATTTATATGTTAATCTTGAAACTCACAAAATACAAAGCTAATAGTGAACTAGAATTTCTAGGCTTATGATCCCTATATCTAGATGGGACACATTCTAAACAAGGTAGTGGAGTAGGTGTTCTACTAGTAAACCCACAAGAAAAGAGTTACATAGATTTATATAAGTTACAGTTCCCCTACACCAATAATATAATAGAGTATGAGACACCAATCCTAGGCTTGTAGTTTTTATTAAAACATAAGGTAAAGTAACTAAGAGTATTTAGTGAATCTAATATATTAGTCAACCAAGTTAAGAGTAGAATCTAATGTAAGATATCATATTTGATAAAGTATACACATAGAGCCTAAGAATTAATAGAAAATTGCAATGCATTCAATGTCATCCCTATCCCTAGGGAGGAAAATCATGTTATTGACCACTAGCATCCTTGGTTGTGAGCTTAAATCCACTTGATGAAACTAAATTGTAGGAGATCACTATGGATCTAGTCCCTTGTCCATCTATCCTAGACAATGCAATGAGTTTATAGGTATTTGAGGATCACTAATAGATTATAAAATTACTTAATTCATGCTAGGGTATTTGAATCACAAATAATTTATGAGGTAGATAGATATAATCTTAGAGATAAAATTGATAAGGATAAGTTCCTCAATATTTATAGGAATTACATCCCAAAAGGGATGATTTCACTAGAAAGGGCATTAGATACATATATCCCTACCCCATAAATTAATAATCCCAAGTTTTAGAATCAAAAGTGTTAAACCATTAATCTCAATTATTTAGAGAGGCCCCAAACCATTAGTGTAGGTTATGATTAGATGAACCTAGAACTCAATCATTTTTAAAATTTGATTCTAAGATATAAAGATGTGATTGTTTAGGCCTATGGAGACCTTAAATTATTCTACCTAAAAGTAATTACTCACACCATCCCATTAAAACTATACCAAAAGACATTTAGGTAGAAGTAGAAGCCCTTAGACCCAATCATATAACACTTGATACACAAATAGATTCATGAGATGCTATCAAATAGAATAATATTCCTAGTGTGTCACTCTACCTAGGTAGTTAACTTGGTACCCTAGCATTAGAAGAATGGATAAATATAATTATGTGTAGATTTTTAAAATTTAATCCAAGCTTTAGATAAATAAAATATCCATTACCTTCCCTCAATGAAGTGATCCAAATGGTGAGTGTATCTCAGATGATGTCCTTCTTGGATGGATTCTTGGGATATAATCAAGTCCTAGTCAATTTAGAAGACCTAGTTAAAACTACATTTACCACCAAGTGGGGTATGTTTTCCTACAAATGAATTCCATTTGGATTGATAAATGTCATAGTAACATTTAAAAGGGATATGGTTTTTAATTTTTAATGTTTACTTAGAAAATGTATAATAATTTACATGGATTATTTAACCATGTTCTCAAAGTATAGGTTAGATCACATTTTCCATTTGCATAAGGTAATCAATAGGTGCAATAGGTATGGAACTTATATAAACCCAAAAAAAATTGTGTTCGATATCACTTAATGTAATACTATCAATCATATAATCACATAACAGGTATTTCTATTGACTTTGAAAGATTATATGTGATTTCAAAATTACCTCTTCTTAGTAGCAAAAATAATTAAAATAATTTTTGGGAAAATCAATTTTGTTTTCAAGTTCATTTCTATATTTCCTAAAATTTTAAAGCCTCTAAATTCTATGTTGAAATTGAATTCAAATGTGGAGTGGAATGCCTAATCTAAGAGGGATTTATATTATATAAAAGATGCAATCATGAAATCACCCATGATGATCAACCTAGACTATATGAAATATTTTAACATTTATCCTTTCACCTCTAAACACACCACCATTATCAATCTTACATAGCGGTTAGATGGATAATAACACTTGATGGATTTTATGAGCACCAATCTCAAAGATGTTGATTTGAAACATTCCACCCTATATAATCATGCCTATGCACTCGTCAAATTCATGAAGAAGTCTTGATATTAAGTTCTTAGGAATAATGTGCATGCAATCATGCTATACATGGAAATCAATCAAATTTTGGGTCAAAATGAGTTGAGTGAATATATAGGTAGATGGATGACCAAGCTACAAGAGTATGATCTAGAAATAAAAACTACCAAGTTAGTTAGGGACATGGCCTTACTCAACTAATAATTGAAATTGACCCAAGGATCTCTATGTACTTGGTAGATAAAGAGTTATTAATGTAATGGGATTGGTATTCCCCAATCATACATTACCTTCTCTATGGGAAGATACCTCTTGGGATAAATCAAACATAAAAAAGAACCCTTAGAATGAAGGTAACATAATATATGCTAAAGAAAGGATATTTATTCAAGACAAATCATATTCTACCTGATATGCTTATCATAAGATGGGGCCAAATAAGTAATAACAAATGTCCATGAAAATTTGGGTGTTGGTTATATGATAGGGAACACAACAACACATAAGATACTTTAATCAAGATACTACTAGCCTACTTTATTCAAATATGTCCACACTCATTTAAGGGTATGCCATGAGTGTCAAAACTTCACCAAAAGATAAACCCATGTTGCAATACCATTGAAACTAGTTATAAAAGCAATACCATTTGCCTAATTAGGGATAGAATTAATTAGGGTTATAAACCCCAATTCCTTAGTACGTCATAATTTTGTTCTCATGGCCATAGATTATTACACAACATGGAGTGAGGTAATGGAAATGAATAAAATCATCACACTAAAGTCATCAAATTCATGGAGAATAATATAACTACTTGATTTATAACCCATGTTTAATTGGTGTGTGACAATGATCCCATGTTCCAGTCCATGGAGTTCATTAAATGGGAGTATGATGAAGGGATCACTTTGAAATTATCTTCTAATTAATACTCGTAAGATAATGGATTGGTTGAATCAAATAATAAAAACCTAATCGATGCCATAAATATATCTATAAAGAAGAAACATTGAGAATGGCATTCATTGTTTAAATTTTCTCTATAGGCTAACCACACTAGGTATAAAAAAGTTCTTAAAATTTCACTATTTCTATTGGTATATGGATTGGAATCAATTATATATATTATGCTTAGACTTCCTACTTAAAAATTTATGAATAAATATATGGAATGGGATGACAAAGTGAAATCTATGCTCTTGGACATTGTCTAGTTAGAAGAAGCCTGAGATGAAACCTTAATGAACTTTAGCAAACATCAAGGCATAGTCAAAAAATGGTTTTACAAAAGTGCCAATGTCAAAAACTTTAGGATTTATATTTTGGTTTTTTATTGGGATAAACCCCATGAAAATAAGGGTCATCACACCAAGTTTGATCTCTTTAGATTTACCCATAATAAATAATTGAGATACTCAGATAGAATGAATTCCACCTCCAAGAACTTGAGGGAAAAGACATCTCACTACCTTAAATGGATAATTCCTAAAGTATTACTTCTTAATTACACCTTCCAATTCATTTTTAGAGTAACTTTGGTAGAGTTGGTAATGTATATATTAGACTAGTTTTCTTTCCATTATGTGTTTGCTTTTGGTTGTATATTTGTTTGTGGTTATCTATTTTTTTCTTTCCAACCTTGCCCCAGTTTTTGACTTCAAAATATAGTATGATTACTAGGGAGAAACCAAGCTCAAGAAAGGGTAATGAACACTCTAAAGGGTGATGAAATATAGATGGGAAGTTAAGTATTTAGAAACTTGTAAGGTGATCTTTCATTTTGAAACAATTCAAATATTATGAGTAATCCTTTACTTTTTATATTTATAAGGCTAATGATTCATAATAGAACAAGTGGATTTTAAAACAACTACATTTATTGACATAATTCATTAAAACTACACTTAATAAAATATATTGATAAAATTAAAGATCACTCAACTAGTCTAAAATATTATGTTTATTCAAAATTTTATAAACATCCCATCACCCATGGCTTGGCCCCAAACCCTCAATGGATAGAATTATAAAATATATTCATATTAAAATTTTATAAAAAAAAAAGACTGGAGAAAAAATATAGAATCTAAATTTTGAGTCTTCTTTGAAAGGGTTACTCAGGTAACCTTCATCACGTGATTTATATGCTAGATAGTAGTAGATCAAGGCCTCGAATGGTACCATAGGTATCTTTGTTAGGGATATAGATTCCTATATATAAATATATAAATTCCTATACCATTCCCCTTCCAAGCCATCTATCCAATCATTTACCCTTTTATAAGTTTTAATACCTAGCTTGATTTAGACTTGTCTAAGTGAAATATAAACTAAACTAAGTAGAAATTTATCACCTCACACACATGTTGATGGTCTTATAAAGATATAAATATTAATATGTCACTTGGTAAAAATAGATTTGGTTCTTTCTTTCTCTATGTCTAAGGCTTTTCTTTTGATTTATGAGTTGTGTAGGAACAAAGGTTTACGGTTGGGGTTATGAGTGCTTAAAACCACTTTCTTCATAGAAGTCTCCATTTTTTATGAATAACACACCTAATTTTTTTGAGAAGTGGGGGACTCCTCTTGAAATTTTCTCAAATTGGAGGTTCTCAGATTTATAGCCTTTCCCTAATCATCATATTTGTTTTTATGCCGCAATTTTATGGTCTACCCTAGTTTTCATGTGTATCTATTATGCTCACAATGACATTTTATCCTTGTTAATCCCCCCATAACTTTTTATTTTAAGTGTAGTTAAGACTTTATCATGTCATAAGCATAATAATGCACTTTCATAATTTAAAATATTTTTATTTCACTAACATTCAAAATCTATAGATTTGGAATTATTCTAAAGCTCCCAAAGTCTCAATATACTAGAGTTTTAGTTTCCTAGAATTTTATTTGATTGTGTTTACTTTTTCACTTAATCTCTTTTCATGGATTTTCATAAGTTGAATGACCAAATCAGAAAGCAATGTGTGGTTTCAACTATCAGAACATTTTAGTCTCCAATCTTGATAGAAATGCCAAAACCTAAGAGAGCATTAACCAATCATATCCTCTATTTATCATAATGTTTAATCTCCCAATATTAATAGAGATGTCAGATCTTAGGGGATCCTAACTAAATAAGAATACACCATGTGGCCCCAGTGACTACAAATGTTAGAGTTTGACCAATCATGTGGCCCTAATGTTAGATGCATTACCTCTTAGTTATGATATATACTACATAGCGTAGGGAAACCTATCCAAATATAAATATTCCATGTGACCTATAATCAGAGTTTTTAGTCTCCTAGACCTGATAAAGATGTTAGATCCTAAGAAAGCCAAACCTATTAGACTATGCCACATGACACTTACATATAGATTAGAAAAATAAGCCTAAAAATCCCCAATTATATATTAAAAAGTATAATTAGACTTAAAATTCCAATTAAAGTATTACATGCATCATTTATCTCCTCCAATTGGCTAGTCCTACTTCCAAGGTTGTAAAAATGAAGTATCATATTGTACCTAGGTGGTATACATTATAGTCAAGACTAATTAGTGATTAACACATGGCACATGAAATAGGCTATCTAGGATATCACTAAGATGAAATTATTGTGTGCCTACCACTCTCTTAACATTAATGAAATGGGGAACTAGGCCCTGATTATATAAATGGGAATGTCATGTCACAATCACAAAATCTAGTACATGGTGCATGTTGGAGATTATTGAATTTAAGTCCATATTGGGAAATAAATGGGAAAATCTAGCCACCAAATAAAATTTTAATTCTCATTGAGTGATCCTCCATGCACCATTAATATAGGAGATATTTATAAATTCTTATAAGCACCCCTAAGTGAGGTTATTTACCATTATTTCTCCTAGTTTCCCAATCTCCTCATTATTTTCTATGCATTCATATTCACTTTATGCTCCCCCTGAATCAAAAATCATTATCATAGATAAATAACCCCTTTTTTAATGGTCATGTATTTTTATTCCAACCCCAAATCCTAACCTAAACATAGGGACACCATGTTCCTAGATGACCTCACATATTTCAAACACTATAATGAGATGTTTAAGGCCATCAAACTAGTGTTGAAGTCTTCTACTAGTGATGATGAAGGTGAAATCGAGTTTGAATATACCCCCTAAGCATATGAGAAGTGTGGGATACACTGAGCTACAACAAAGCCTAAGGTCTTTCCATGTGCTAACTTGTTCAATAAGTTGTTATTCACTACTAACTAGGCATAAGATGGTGTTCATGATATAGTCTTATCTATGAATTCCAAGCATTATATGATTAATATCTTAGGGTAAATTTCAAAGCTTATAATAACCTTTAGGAGTAAAAAATCACTAATGATTCTACCATTATGAGCAACTAGAGAGGTATATACTAGATATATGATGTATTGAAGGACTAGGTAGATAATCCAAATTCTAAATGGGTAAACAAGATGGAATTGAATGAATATACCATTCACACCTTCAAGGAGGCATTGTAAATTGGGATGATACTACTAGACCATTTATTTGGGGAAAGTGATTACATGCACATCATCTTGATATGGATTCCCTTACTCCACATAAACCTTAAGGGTGATTAGGGACTCAACCTTAGGGGGTGATTAATTTCAATTTGATCAAAGTAGTGGGATATGTTTAGGGAGGAGGCAAAATTAACATGATCATATAGTTAGTTGACATATTCTATAAAAAGCACACATTCAAGCCTTCTAATTTTCCATCATGAGTTCCCATAGGCACAATGTTAATGTAGTTTTATAAAAACTATATGGCCACCATTACTACAATGACATATGAGACACATGTGAGTCCTTATACCTAGTGGTCTACATGGCCATAAATGAGGCATATATGTCTTATCTCTCAAAGGAGATAAGGGGATATCTCACCCTATTGGTGATTGATGGTACTATTAGGATGACACCATCATTCAAGTGGCTCGTACTCTCAAGGCTCCCCTCTACCTACCATATCAAGTCATAAATTTCCTAGTGGAGTAGGAAATCACCTACCAATTGGTGGAAGGCATATTTGGCCATTTTATTAGCCATCAATAAAAAGCATAATCACCCCTCTTGATCACCATTAGTCACCATGTATACATGGATTTCTCCCCTCTATATAATATGGTAGTGAGAATAAACTCCTCTGCCCTGAATAGGGATAAACATCAAGATTGGGACCTACACAACATCATCTAGGCTCATATAGCAAGATATGAGGCCATCCTGAACATCAAATATGGCCACCATCCCCATGAGGAGGACAAGCTCTTCCTAAACCTAGATGATGATCAAAAGGTGTTTTATCCAATTAATGCAAAGAAGAAGAAGAAAGGAAAACATATTTAGCCTAAGCCATCTACTAAGATGGCCTTACCCCCTCCACATCATCTCAGCCTAAAGGGAATGTCCAAGAAACACCCCCCAAATATCATGAAGAGTTAAACAATCAGTCCTAAATCCTTCTCCTCTAAGGAATTTTCCTCTATGAGTTTCACCTCCATTACTTTTTCTATAGTCCCACCACCTCTTATGGTCTAATAAACTCAACCTTAGGTGGTTCAAGTTTAGGTAGCTCAACCTAAAGTGGCTCAACTTCAAGTGTCTTGGTCTCACTCTATACAAACACTCAAGTTTGATGTTAGTAGCATCCTAAAGATGAGCCCAAAGTGGGACTATTAATTGACACCCCTACAAATCCCTCCCATACACCCACCATTCCTCAATAGCCTAGTTAGATCCCTCCTAATTCCCCTTCCCCATAATAACTTACTCCAAGTGTGCCTCCACTTTTATTTATTACACCTCTTCCATAATTCACCCAAGTGTTATTGGATTTAGCTATGCATAACCTTCTAACCTCTTAGTTACCATCTTCACAATCCATTCCACAAACAAGGATCTGAATTGTGCCCCCACTAATTCTTATATAGGTTTAGATACTTGTAGGTTCCCCAACTCCAACAAACATTTATTTCTTTTATATTAATAAGTGAACTTGTGTCTATAATTCAATTGTCTTAGGATAAATAAGTGGCTCTAGTGATCACCTAGTAAGTTCCTTAATCAGTCCCTATGGCCTCTACCATGTCATCTCCTTCCACTTCAATAACTGAAGTTGATCTAGGTAAGAAACTAATAATGAATCAAAATATGACCCATCCATGACCTCCTATACCACCTCTTATTTATCCCTAAATAATTCCATGTCATCCCTTATCAATTATCCCAAGAACCTAGGGACTTAGTTTTAACCCACTAATTTTATCACTTCTACTAAATGCCCCTCTCCTTGGTATCATTTTCCCATAGGTCAACTTGATCTAAATCCATTGGTAGGCATAGATGTTCCCTTGGGCCTCTGCTTTCATATTTCCTCCTTTCACCCCCATGCCTCCTCTTATTTTACTAATCTTTTCGATTATTCCCTCCATTTCACCTATTCCACCTCCAACTAGACATATGCCTATTGTATCCATCTCTATCACCCCACCAACACCTCTTTCTACCTTGGGAATAGCCATAGTGTCATAGGTACCTGATATGACCATGCAAGGTTATCCTAAAGTCCAGTGGGAATTAGACCACACCAAACATAACATGAGGAGAATCTTCACCCATAAGTTCATCTAAAAGGGGAACCCTATGGTCTGGAAAACATAGCAAGACCTTTTCTCCCTCACTAAACTGAGGACATCTACAAGATCAAAGAAAGTCATTGGGGGCATTATCTATGTGCATAATAATACACATGATATCTAAAAGAAACTAATGAAAGGTATAAAGGAGTAGGAATAATCTATAAAATCATAAGTAAATATATCCTTCCCTATAGAGCCGATTAGACAATTCAAAGACACCCTTCTATAACTTTTCTTAGTTTTAGGAGAAGTGGTTGAGACTCTAGCAGATAGAAAATCACATATCCTAAGGGCCAAAAAATATTTGGAGAGAATTTTTCTCATAGAGAGTAATTAATATAATATGGGAGTGATCATACATAAGGGCATGTTTTCAAAATTAAGGCTCATGCCTATTTTATACCTTAGCCTCTACAAGACATATGTTGGGAGCATGAGAGCTATAATTAAAGAATGGCTAATCTTGGCACAGATGGTAGTGGAGCCTTTGAAATATGGTAGGGTAAATATGTTAATATAATTCAAGGAGGTTAACATTATTGTGTTATTCTACGTAAATGTCACTCTATTGAACAAAATTAAGTTCAAAATTCACCTAGGTCACTTTGACTGGGTCAAGAGGAAAAGGGTGGTGAAATCCAACAAGGCTAAATCTAAGGTTGTGTTGGAAATCTATACTCAATCCAATATGATCATAAATTAGTTTTTATAGGTCAAAGTGTCCATATAGTCCTCACTCCAAGTGTATAAAATATTAGTGTCCTAATAAGAGGTGATATTTTAAGAGCCACCAATGAATTTGGCAAAGCTAGATCAGGAGTTTTACCTAGTGGAAATTGTGATAGTTTCTAAAGAAGTGCAGTTCAAGAATTTAGGAGGTAGTTTATTAATGGATCATACACATTTTATTTAGGTTGGCCCTTGAATATCTCATGGAGGAAATAGAGGATATTCTCTCTTTTTTGAAATCAAGTGGTTATAACAAACTTTGGGATGCCATCATGACTAAGAATGTTAATATCACATTATTTGGAGGTGAGCCCAATTATTCATATATCTTAAATTTAAATATATTTAAAACATCAAAAAAATTAGGTCTCAAAGATCTATTGGAATCAAGAGATTATTATAACTTCTATTCCTTCACCCTTTCAAGTTTTAAATGTCCATAATGGTTGGCAATTTTGTAAGGAAAACTTTTTTTAATGAATGTTATTTCTTATTTTATATTGAACTAATGGGTTTATTTTCTAATTTGTTAATCATTTCAGTTTTGAATAGATTTTGGTGTTAAAGTAATAAAATATTTATTTTTATACAAAAGTGAATGTAGTAGTTAGAATGTGATCATTATTCTAACTAATTTGTAAGAAAACTCATTTTTTACAACACCTTTAATATGTGTACTTAGGTTATATATTAGATTGGGGAATTTATGTGTTACATACTATAGGATATTTTAAGTTTTTATATTTAATGAAGGTTTTACAAATTAATCATTCTACTCTATTTTCCTTACACAAATTTCCTTGTGTAAAGATGAGTTAGAACCCTTCATGAAACTTAACACATAGTGTTGTAGCTATGGAAAGGCACACATGCATCTCGAATTTTGAATCATTTACACCCTTTCAATCCTAAAACCATTTATTTTATACCCTAATATTCTTTCACATTCTATTTTCTTTTGGCATTGAAATACCCTTCCCCTATTTTATAAATCAATTAGGTTTATTTTGATAAAAACTAATGAATGAGTTTTACCTTAGTATTAAATTCTAATGAAGTCACAAATAAATTTAACCCCAATGGAAAAAACTACTACACTATGAGTAAATCAAGGTCAAATTTATTAATCCTTAAACTGAACTAGCATCAATCATAAATTTAATGAGGGAATATCTTTATCCCATATTGTCTCATATTTTACCCTATGAAATACTCAATCTCATGAGTACCTCTAAATTCAAATATGTTAGGGCTAACAACACACTTTTTAGGTCAAAATTGTTCCCTTATATGTCTTATGTCTAATATTATGTAAACACACCATTCTTATCTGAAATCATATGGTTAGGTTATTCACGTGAATGTGAACCCATTTTAATCATTTTCCTAAGTTTATAATTCTAAACCACTTCAAGAACAAGATATAATTTTAGTCTTAGTACCATTTTCTCATGTTCAAATAAAACATTTTCAAGTCCAAAATTTTCTCTTATCATTTCCAAATAATTTTTCCATTTTTGTCAAGGTCTATTCCAAGTTCAAGCTCAATTACTTGCATCAAGTCAAGTTTTTTATTTTATAAATAGTGTCCAACATGCCTCATTACACAATAAGTGATATGTATTATAATGTTTTTTATGATTATAATTAGACTTAATGTCAAATAAATGCATTCACATATCAACCAAATTATCCCCATGATTGAAACAATTTTATGAATTCACATGATATGGAAGTTCACCATCCTGAGTACAAAGATGTGCCCCTTGTAGGCACTTAGTTTTGACCACTTTCATGCCTAAACTAAGATTTGGTTTAACTTATATAAAATGACATAAATTAATTCTATAAATCACCTTAATTACTCAAATTCATCTATGTAAGGTATTTAATTGCCCAAAAATATAACGAGGCTAGTTTATTTAGTATATTACCTTGTATACATGAATAGCCTAGTTCATTTTCAAACCTTGTCAAATTATAACCTAGTAATTTGTAATTTTTTTCCATTGAGCTATTAATTAAAAAAAATTAAAACAATTACCAAAATCCAAAAATAATTAAGCAAGATTAATTATATTGAAAATCTTAACTAACTTTCATAAACAAAAATTACTAATCAAACTAGTGAATTTCATGAGTGTTTTGACCTAACCAAGGTTAGCCTAACACAACCTAGGTTATTTTAGACAAAAAAAAATTTAGAATTTAACCTAACATCCCTAGGGTTAGAGTTAATTCTTAGAGTTATAAATACAAGTGCCCATACCGTATACCAATAGGATTTTATTTGTAAGGTTATTATGTTGGAATACCTTAAAGAAGACAATTGAGGGTAGTGTTATAATGCCCAATTCATGTCAAGCTTCACACCAATCCAAAAGTGATCATTGGAGAAGTGTTACCACTATGGAGAAGCATTAATAGAATATTATAATTGTCATAGACCAAACATGAACATCCTTATGGTAATAAGCAAGCATCAAATACAATAAAAGAGGTAAAGTACTTGTGTTGTTTTTATCTCTATTTTATGATCTTGTTTACTATGTTATGCTCTCCCTAGTTCTTAGGCAAGAGTGTTTAGTCTTAGTGTATTATTATGCTTGATTTTTATCATTTAGACTAAAAAGGGACAAATATAAATTTTGTGCACTCTTAAAACTTCTAAGATACATAATGACATGCAAAGTAGGACCATGCATCCTATATGGCCAAGGAGAATGATATTATAACCTTAGTTTTCCTAAAAAATGCATTTAATTCTTCAAGTTTAGAGTTTTAGCCTTAAAATTGGTGTCATTATATTTTTTATGCAATAAACAACTTCACCCTATATAATGGTAGCTTCGTTATTCCCATGTTTGTTTCTGATATTTATTTGTGTAGAAATATTAGCTTTGAATTGGTGGATTTGACCTTATAAATGGTAGATTTAATCTACATAATTAATGGCTTTGCTAGGTAATATTACATTATATTAAGTAGCTTCACCTATTTTTATATTGTATTTGGTATCTTCACCTAACCTAATTCATGGATTAACCCTACTTAATAATGTGTTCACCAAAAGTGCTCTCTATTTATATATTTGTAAGAAAATAGTAGCTTTGCCCTATTAAATTGTGGCTTCACTCTATGTTTTTTGAAATTTGAGAGCTTGAAATGGAATGTTGTTTATTGATTTAATTTTTTTCTTAGAGATAATCAAACCCCCTAATATTTTTATAGGAACTAAGGTAGAGAGAGAAAAGCCTACTCATTTATAAACCTCACATATAATTTTGTTTGGTGATTAAAATCAACTTAATCACACTTGTCTTTTAGTTTTCAAAAAAATTAAAAGTGAAAATAAGGCCAAGGGGTTAAAATTTCAATCACATTTTGATTTGGTGTTATTTAAAGGAACATAAAATTTACTTATATCTCTTAAGAGCTTTTTCACTTTATGTTTGTTTTTTGTTATTAGCTAAATTTTCAAAGTTTATAGTTAGCTTTCTTTGTTTATGGAAAATTAGAAACTATTATGTGTATGCTCTCCCCCCATTCCCTTTAGGTAACTTAGGTGACCAAAAGTGTTTAGTTTATTTATGTGTTTTTTTGGTCTTTTCATAAATAATGTTGTGTATACTCTTCCTAAGCTTTGAGTGACTTGGGTGACATAGAAATATCCTCTAAACTCTTTCCAAATTTTTTTATTACATTTATCTTATGGGAAGTATATCATTTCTCCCTCATAAGTTCTCAAGGGGTGCATTGACCTGGGGTTTCATCTCCCAACATCATACCAACCCCACTCCATAGTGGGGTATATAAATTGGGTATGTGATATTAAGATTTCTAAAGGGATAGGTGACTAGCCTCTCTAATCCTAATGAAAACTTGGTTTAGGTCTGGATAAACATCAAACTCTACTAATTATTACATGGATATAGTCATAATGTAAAGGAATAAACCCTTGCATAATAAGTTAGCAGGTATAAACCCAATTGAAATGATTGTACCCTTATGTTATCCACACTTGGGACCATTTAGTGTATTTGAAACTTATAGATTTTTAGTCAAACCCACTTGTCAAAATGTTTATTTCCAAATTTTTAATGATCCTCATTCTAATTTCATTCCATATACCAATGTTTGAGAGATAGAGGGGGCATAAAAACTCTACATACACCTATTCTTTAATTTTTGGTTTAACTCTTAATTCCTCATAAGCATTGGTATATCAATGATAACTTTGGTAGAAACTACACACACCCATGTAATTTTTTATGGATAAGATGAGAAATTAGTGTTATTTATATTTTATTTGATTTACATGTGTGTTTTAGACTAAAACTATTTGTTTATATTGTCAAGTAGAAACAGGGCCAAAATATCACATTGTTTTCACACCCTTTAGCCTAAAAGGTGTTACTCTACCCATTTTGTGTCAAAAAATTTGTCTTAGATATTTACTCCAAAAAAATTTATGTGTCACTTATTTAAATTGGGTGTTTTTATGCTACCTATTTCATCTCAAACATTTTCCTTGGACTTTTGAGTCCAAAACTATTGTCATGACATTTGTTTGAAGGAACATTTTTATGCTTCCTAAATCATTTAAAAACACTTGTTGCTTTTTAAACCAAGTTACCAAACCATTATTACACATCTCTTATTTAAAATGTGTAACTATGATACCCACTTTGGTCTAGCACTTTTGTCTTAGAATATTTGAGTCTTTTTGTATTAAATGTTAAACTCAACATCTCAAAGTGAAAATCCTAAATTAATTAGGTCTATAGCAAATCCTCATCTAATATAAGCTTAGGTAGTCTACCTTTCATGTTTGGATTATGATACTTTGGCTTATTTACCATTTTATCTAAATAACCTTTGCTTAGACCTAGTAGTTTTTATTTGTCTTGTGCCTTGTTTGCAAGTGCTTTGAGCCAAGTTGTTGCCACATGCCTTGTTTGAAGTCTGTTGTTCCAAATTTTAAATGTCCTAGTTCCATTATTCCAAAAGTATCTTTTGAATTGAATATAAAGTCTTAGTGAGATAATTATTGAGTGGTATCCAAGCCAATTTCCTTAGTTTATTTTGTTTTCAAGTTATTGTTTGAATTTTTTATTTTCAAGTCTAACCTTATTTTTCATGTTAAATGATTATAACCACCTTTGGGAAAATCATTTTTATCCTTTGATCATAATTATTATAATTTTTTTAGATATTTTTATTACTAATTATAACTACCTTTTGGAAAATTAATGCCTTATCCATATATGAGTTTTGAGATTTTTTGTTATTTTTTCCCCCGATCATAACTGCCTTTGGGAAAATCAATATCATTCATTAAAAAAATTTGTGCTTGTTTTATTCTAACTTTGTCTAGCTTATTTGTTTTACCTTTTGGCCTATTTTTTAGAGTCAAAGGTTATTTTTATTAGACCTTAGTTTTTTTTTTACCTTTATATCCTTTGTTTTCATGAGACTTATCTATAGATCTAGACATGCTTCATTACATGCATAGTGATATTATGTATAATCTAGACCATGGGAAATTTTTGACAAATGACACTTGTTTTCAAGAGTTGTATGATGACATAGCTTATCAGATGTATCCATATAAATATTATATAATTACATACATTAAACAAAGGCATGACCCATTAGAACAACATTTGGTGACTGCACCTTCTTATATGAGCCAAGAAAAAGAGAAAATGGTGTAGTACCTTGATAAAATGATGCCCAAAATTGAAAAAAGACAATAAAAAGAACCCTAATATGTTAATATGATCATACAAATAAAATATGATTTATATTTTCTTAACATCATTTATTAGAGAATAAATACAAAGTTTTGATCATAACTATCAAAGTAGGATACAAGTTTCCTTTAGAATTCCCACATGAAATTATAAGTAGTTTGATTATAAATCCTAATAATTCACCTTGAATCCAATAGTTAAAATAGGAATCAACTAATTATATTCAAAATTTAGTCCAAATGTCACATAATAACCAAATTACACTTGAATAAGTGAAAGGCCCTACGGATAAAAAATGTAATAGGTACGCCAAACATATCAAAACTATCTCAACGTAGCTCATGATCTTAATGAAAGGGATGTTTATAACATGCCACTTATTGATACATATCCATAAAGAGGGAAAAATATATTCTTAATACTATGTAAGCCAAAACATAGATCCATTTAGCCAAATCATGTTGGTGGATGATATGTATAATGTCCTTATTTTGACTCAAGAGACTATTGCTCAAATGGAAGACCTTAGTCAAAATTTTTTGAATAGCATGAAATTTAATTCCAACCTAAAAAAAAGTGGGTCTAATATAACACTAATAATTACACAACATATTCCTCCAAATAATGCCATAAGTGGATTGAAACAATAGGGGATAGGTACACCTACTTCCTGAAATCAATAACCCCCACTTTAAAACCAATTGATTCTTCAAGTGTAAAATAGGGGGAATGAACCAAAAAGACCAAATTACCACTAAAATAAGTGAAAAAAATATGCCACCTTAACATGTGACAATGAATGTTCTACCACAATAAGCACAGACTAATATACCTTAATAATCATAAACATTTTCAAACCAAAAATGTGTTTTTATTGGTCAAAAAGTGCCAGTTGGTCAAAAACAAAAAGTAAAACCCCCCCCCAATAATTTGCTATTCAATAACAAGTGTCAAAGTAATAAAAATTACATATTTAATAATAAGTGTCTATCTAATAATAGGTGTTCAACCAAAAACAAGTTTCCTCTACATAGTACGTATTAGTTGTATATAATGGGAAATGCAATAGATCTATAAATTAATCTTAGCTCAGAGAAGATAAATCCTACTCACACTTCTGATTGTGGATATATTTGATATTTTTAGTCATGACCAATATGAATATGCTAGACCTAGCGAAGGGATCTCTTACCACAATAAGTTCACTATGAAGGGTTCCAAAGCCTCTAGTTAAGAAAAACTACACAAAACCCTAAATAGGTCCTATGTTCTCATATTCACTAATCTAATGACAAGTGAAATAAAATCTAGTCTAGTACTCACCAAATCTTGTGGCACAAAGTGGTCATATTAAACACTAAAATTAAAAATCCATAGAATGCATATACTCACATTAATTTATACGTAATCCTACTGTATAGAAGATAAGTACAAATGCACATCTATCTACTCCTATCAAGGTGGAACAAAGTTTGGAATATTAACCTTTTAAGATGAACTTGTTGAACCTCAATATCTCCCTTGGCCAAGGTGCTTCACAAGAAGTTGTTTTTGTATGTAAAGATGACAAGGATAAATTAGCTCTAGGCTACACAACCTATTAATGCATCTAAAATAATTCTCCACAAGACAAGATATGTATCTCTAAAGAAATTATGAAACCCTAAGTTTTCTTCTCAAGTATAATAGTGGATAAGTATATGCACAATATATCATACTTATTCTTCTCTTCTTCATATAAATGATGAAATGGGTGTGAATATATAGCTAGATCTAACCCTAAACCTTTCCAAAAGTTTAGTTGATAGATTCAACCCAATCAACTATGTATTTTTAATTGATAATAATAAGTATCAATTAGAATACTAAGTTTCCCTAGTTGAATTTATATTATTAATTGATAATAAAAAGTATCAATCATGTTGATGATAGTATTCGCATGGTGTAGATTTAAGGTATTTATTCAGAGGTAAATAATTATATGTTAGTAGTTAGATGAATATATTGTGTTAACAATATATGTATTCTATAATTTTTTATTGGTCATTTTGTTGAGGGTTTATAGGGATCTTAGGATCCCCACATATAGGCTTTGCACTTCCTATATAAGTGCCTTATAACCATATAAATAATACAGAATAACAACATAATATTATTTGTCTGATAAAATATTTCTCTATGTTCATTTGGTCATTTCATGTTTATTTATGTAAAACTAAATCAGACTTATCAAATCATATACTAAGTTATCCCAATTGACTCTATATTGTAAAATATTAAAAATCATTTTAGGCTTTAAAAGGTCTAATGAAGGCAAAAAATGACTAGAGGAGGGTGTAAATGAGGAGACAAAGCTTATAAAACTACATAGGATAATGATGTGTTAATAGAAAGTGGTTTAAAAAATGGTAGGAATGGTTTGAAGCCATAGTAATCTTGTGAAGCATCAATGGTATTCCCACCCCTTTCCTAGTGCACCCTTTATGGAATGCACTCAGAGAGATTGAAAATTGATAGGTTCCTACAATATAGAAAGTTTTAGTAAGTGGTAACATTAACAAAAATATTGTGTTTATACATATGCCCACTCAAATATCATCATATGTCATGCGATTATAACAGGGGATGCTGCTTAGAGAAAGAACATAATAACACACAAAATTGAAGTAACTAAAAAAGACATGGAAAATAATGCTAAAATGAAATGATAGTAACTAAAAATACCATATACAGACCTTAACTTACCTTTTCGATAAATGATTGTATGAAGACATCCTATTATTAATCATGGAGGGTTAAATAACTATATTTGAGAAACCTTTGTGGTATAAAAATAACAATAGAATCAATGCGTGCATACATATAATGGTTAAAGTAGCAGTGAATTACTTAAAAATTTGGAAAATTAGGATTGTTAAGGTAATTTTAGAACCAAAATATTGATGGAAAATGAATGTAGAACACACTAGATCATGTTGGGAAGCATGCAAAATTTAAATGGAAAAAAATGAATGTAGAACATACTAAATCATATTACAAATCATGTAAAATATAAATGGCAAATGAAATATCAATGAAAGAAAACTCTAACAAAGATATTTAAGCAAGTGAAAAGTAACCCCATGTAAGATAAGCATGTTAAATCAAACATAAATAAAAACATGAATGACTAAAAATGAAATGTAATCTAAGATGTAAGGTAAAGATGAATAAGTCATATAGAAAGAGAAACATGTAAGAATGCCAAATTTCATATGTAAGATAATTAAAGCCCACAAAAATAAAACAAAAACATGATGGATGAAAATCAAAATCTCTAAAAGATGAAAACTCAAACTTAGTGTTTTTTCTAAGATGTAATGTAAGAAAACACAACCACCTAATGACATGACTAGTATGATAATGAGATAGTGTGGTAAATAAATGGTGTAAGTGTGTTTATGAGGAAGTTTTGGTCATATCCAAGGTCTTACAATACAACTCACAAACTATAAATCAAGAGGCATAAGTAGGTAGAGGTGATCAAGGATGTGACGAGCTAAAAACAATATCTAACAAGAGGAATATCATTCAAATATGATATAAATAAGGAACATGAGGTTCTGCATAAGTGACGTGAATCCTTAGAAAGAATGAGACACACTAGGAAAGTGAGAAAGGCTAAGAACTATCAAAACCAAGGACTTAGGATATTTTGACAAATGAACATAAATATTGGGATAACAAGTTAAGTACATATATTAACCCATGAAGGCTATATTCATGTAAATTAAAATGGACCTACCTTCCCACAATGTGGTTTCCATTCTTTAGGACCCCTTACAGATCCATTGATATATTACAAAGAATATTTACTTGTGTGAGAAAATAGGTGGTACTAGATAATATATGATATAATGGGACCTCCTACCCTAGTCTACCAACCTACCACATCCTAATGGACCTCATCTCTATCATGAGCCCAACTGTGGAATTTGATCTTCAACTAAGATGGGACATGTGCCAAATATAGATCATGTCTTTTGGTGTGATCTAAATTTTAAGATTTTTTTTGCCTTTTAATCATTGCATTTTTTTTGTATTTTATGATTTGGATTTTAAATTGTTTTGTATTTTTCTGTTCCTCCTCCATATGGATTTAGAGTACCAAAAATGAGTGAAATAGGTAACAAACACAAGAGATCTTACACTTGGTCACTAATAAAAGAACCTAAAGACCAATGTGCCTAAAGACTCCTAAAATTGCCCTTAAGTAAGTGTGTAATCTCAAAATTGACTGATGTAAGCCTCAAATGAAAGTAAATAAGGGGAACATGGGATGATGAGATATCCATCTATGTAATAAGTGATACAATGATGAATATAATCTTAGTTGATCAGAAGGAGGTAAAATAGTGTTATAAAATGGATGGGAATATTCTTATGATATTCATGTCAATAGAGAAGCCATAATAACCTACAATAGATCTATCACACGCACCAATGAAAGTAGTATTCATCAAAATAAGTGATTTAAATATGTTTTAATGTGGTAATTAATGAGGAAAGTATGGTCCTATCCATAGTATTACACTACAACTCATAAGGTGAACACCAATGACTTGAATGATAAATAATGGGTGGGGGGGGGAAATAATCATAAAGATACTAAGGAAAATAATGACATAAAAAGACAACAATGAGAGATATATATAAGAACCAAAATGAAAATAAATTCCAAATGTAATGTGTAGGAAAACTAAAGAATGTAAAGGAAAATAATGATGTGAGTAAAGTGTGTTTGTGAGGAAGACCTGATCATATCCAAGGTATTAAAATGCAACTCAAAAACTATAAAGTGAAATAAAACCAAAAAAAATAACCATGACACAAACATAACAAGCAAAATCTATGCTAATATTTATATCAAAGATGAAAATGTAAAATACAAGTCTATGTGTCTTCATATTTATGTTGAAGATGAATTTGTTTGTTATTATGCATTGTATAATAAGAGTGGGAATCACAAGATGCCATAATGGATAAGTGGATGTAGGGATGGAGATTTGAATATGCCCCAAGTTCAAAAGTGACATGTGGATGGGAATCGGAAGATGTCCCAACATGTGAGGTGGAGTGAGGTAACATTGAACCATTAAAATGATTCGAATTGGTTTGGTAGGTGCATTTGGAGAGAGGTAAATGTATTGGTTTGTTATATTTTAAGGATGTTGAATTTGACATAAGATGTGTAGGAGAGGTATGAATAGGTAAAGGAGGACCATGTATGATATGATGTGGAGTAGGTATTTGAATTAGGTAATCCTTTGGTTTAAGTGACCTAAGAGGTTGAGTTTCAATGGATGAAATGATATGTTTAAAGTGGTTCATGTTATCTATCATTTAATTATTGGTGTAGAAAGAAGGATCAACTATGATTTGAACATTAGTGTATGAGGTATAGGTATGGGATAATTTGTGTTTTTCATTAGGTATTTGATGTTGATGTGATTATGATTCTTTAGATTGAATTTTTGAGGCTATAATATAGTCTTGATAGCATTATTTTTTTATAGTATCAAGATTGAAATGTAGACCAAAAAAGGAAGCAATAAAAAAATGATGAATATCACAAAAAGACTCATGATAATGACTTATAGTAGCATGCCACTAAAAAAACTTATCAATATTATACCATTTTGGAGGAGGTTTGGAAGGATCAAAGTTCATGGGTTTAGAGGGTGGAAATTTATTTTAAAGTTGTCCTAAACTCAAGGGAGGGTGGTTTGGGTTAAAATTGGTTGAATTGGATGCTTCATTGTGAGGTTGGAAAGGATTGGATGAGTCGATGTTATGAAAAAATGATAAGAAAGGTTGTTTATTAGTTTCTGGAGGTATTTCAAATTGAGTCATAATAAAGTCTTACTTTTTTCCTGGTTTAAGGCTTCTTCTAAAGTTTTAGGGGAAAAGACTAGAACTTTGTTTTGAAGGGGATATTTAAGAGAAATAACAAATAGTTTTAACATAATATCCTTATTTGTGTTATGGTCCACTTTTTGAGCTAGATAATTCCATCATTTCATGAGAGTGTGAGAAAATTCATTTGGAAGTTGTTTAGAATTGATGAAATGGCTAAGGCAATTTTCACAAAGGTTATCATGTTTTAATTCCTTCACTAGAGAATTAACTAAATACTCTAGTTATGATATGGAATGTCTAGGAAGTGGTTGTACTAATAAAGGTTTTGGTTAAGAGCTTAGTGGTAGAAAAGGTGTTAGTTTAGACCCATTCCTTATAGAGACTACCAATATACTTAATAAAAATAGTAGCGTCCTTATTCCCATCATATGTGATATTTTGAGAAATGTTTCCAATATCTATGGATGCAATGAATGGAGCTAAAGGTTCATTTTGAAGATGGTAAAGAGTTTTATTATGCAAATCAGGTTGAGGTATGATATTCCCATTGGTATCTCTAAGAAGAGGGGGAAATTTATGATTTGGTTGAGACATGATGACTTGAGATGGTTAACTAGTCATGTGTAATAAATGTTGTTTCATTATTATCATTTAGGAATGATTAATTGTTTATAGGATCTTCATTTTTTGAACTATTTGTGTAAGAATTTGAGTTGTCCATTTATGCATTAGTATTTGAAGGTGGGGTATTAGTGTTTTTAGGAGGAGGGTTATTGGGTGTAAGATTACCAACATTGTTATTAGGAGGAGGACTAGGATGATGGACCTCAATTATATTACATTGTGTAGTGATTGGTTTTAGATTAGGAAAAAATGATGGAAGAAATTGAATAGTTTCATCTAAAGTAATAAAATAAGTGAGGTTATGATCTAAATCCTTAATTATACAATGTTTTTTACTAAGAAGAGGTTGAAAATATGGAATCATTATGAAATAAAACTAGATAACCACACATATAATAGTATTAGCCAAGATGTACAAAGTCAATAGGGTCAATTATGTATTGTTTAGACAAAAGGACACAAAAGGAAGACATAATCATCCAAACATAGAACAAGGTCATCCATAGGTACTAATTTAATTGGGTCAAATTAGTAATACTTTGAATAAATGCTATAAATGAATAAAAATTTAGCCAAAAAGGAACAAGGTCATCCCAAAGATACTAATTTGATTGGGTTGACTTAGTAATGTAGAGAGATAATTTTATTAAATAACAATAATATAGAGTTAAACACATTGACTGTGTACTGTAGGCAAAAAATTTGAATTTTTCAGTGAGAGACTATGTTTATGAAAATAATAATGTTCTAAAAATAGTAAATATTATTTCTATTTGTATGAAATTAAAAATACAAACAATCAGATCAATGTGGTTGGTCTGATTAGAGCATACAACATAAATCTTACACCAACACTAGCTAGTGTAAGTTATGTAATACAAAATATAATAACAAGAGAGAAAGAAACAACTTTAAATTAAAATATATATAAGTGGTCATTCCTAATTATTGTTAAGTTATAATAAAGTTTTTAATGAATGTGATAGAGAGTTGGCTATAAGAAGGAACTAGAAAATCAATCTAAAGTTAGTTTTAGGTAGTTTAGGCTGAAAGGGATCTATATTGGCAATGGTACTGGCTTACTATTTTGGCCTACCCCTCACTTCACAATACCTTAGTGATAAGGGTGTTAGGTGATTTTCCAATATATACCATTAACCACATATTTATACTAGGCCAAAAAACCAAGTCAGCTTCCCCCTTGGTGATGAAATACAACTAGGTAGGCCTTGGGAAGACAAGTGTTTAAATGAATTTTGAATGTTATGTGATTTTTTAGAGTGTGAAAAAGAGTAAAATAGTGTAAATAAATGTTAATTTTAAAAACCACCTACTTAGATTATGTGAGTTACTCTAAGCATACAAATAGCTGAAAAAGGAAATGTGAATTAATTACTAATAAATAGTTGTTAATTCCTTGATTGAGAATAATACAAAGTTGATTTAGGTGAAACTTTAATAAAATAGTATATAATAGATTAAACTGGTGCATTGATGTTCTAAATAAGCAAGTTATTTAAGAATAGTGTCGAATAGGTTGGTTATGTCTCTCAAATAGAAGGTAGACTACTGAACTAAGTTGACTAAGTTGACCTAGTTAGCTATAGGTTTATAGTTTTAAAGATTGATAAATTTTGAAAATAAAAATTGAAATAAATACTAAAATTATAAAAAGAGGAAAGAGAGGAACCTTGGTAGGATTTAAAAAGGTTAATATTGAAATTTTTTATGTTGTGACTCTCAAATGTTGCTTTTAAGTTTTATCAACTAGGTCGACTAGTTAGACATAGTTTGTAAAACCTTGTATGCCAAAAATAAATACTAAAAAATAAGTTGAATAGGTTGACTTAGTTTTTAGATCATAAATATCCAAAGTAAATATTACAAACTAAGTCAACTGGATTGACTTAGTTGTTAGAACCTATCTGCCAAAAATAAATACTACAAACTAAGTCAACTAGGTCAACTTAGTTGGTATAACTTGACTATCAAAAAATGACTAAAAATAGAGTCAATTGGGTTGAGTTAGTTGGTATGATCTAATGAAATAATAATATTGTTTCAATTAGATCAATCTAATTACCTACATTAAGTTAATATCTACACAATTAAAAGGAAAGTGCTTTGATATGACTATGTTAAACCTACACACAAATTGTTAAAACTATAACAATAATTTTGATACAATACTATAAATATGTAAAAATATAATATGATGATAAAAATTTATAGCATGAAATAACACCTTTAAGGGTTAGATTCATGTCGAGTTCACCAAAATGTATGTAATGGGAGCTATAGTAGCTCCATAAATTAATCTTAGCTCAGGGAAGATAAATCCTAGTTACACTTCTAATTGTGGATATATTAGTTATTCAAGGTCATGACCAAGATGGGTCCACTGGACCTAGCCAAGGGATATATTATCACAAAAACCTCACTCTAGAGGATTCCAAAACCTCCAATCAAGCAAAAACTACATAATAACCCTAACTAGGTCTTATGTTTTCATATTCACTAAACTAATGACAAGTAAATCAAAATATAATTTAGTTATCACCAAAGTTTTTGCCATAAATTTGGGATAATAAACACTAAAACTAAACATACATATAATACATATACTCACATCAATGTATATAGAATCTTGATGTATGAAAGAGAAGTGCAAATGCATATCTATCTAATCTTATAAAGGAGGAACAAAGTTAGGAATACTTACCTTTGAAGATGAACCCATCGAGCCTCAATATACCACATGGATAAGGTGATTTTAAAGAGGTTATTGTGGTATGTAAGGATGATAAGGATAATCATAACTATGCTACATAACCTATCAATGTATCCAAAATACTTCTCTACAAAATAATATCCATATCTCCAAAGAAAGTATGAAACCCTAAGCTTTCTCCTCAAGTAGAATGGTGGATAACAAGATGCACAATATATCTTACTTATTATTCTATTCTTCATATAAATGATGAAAGGGGTATGTATATATAGTTAAATTTAACCCTAAAACTTTCTAGAAGTTTAGCCAACATAATTATCCCAATCAACTCTATATTATTAATTGATAATAACAAGTATCAATTATAATACTAAGTTAGCCTATCAACTCTATATTATTAATTGATAATAGCAATTATCAATTAGAATATTAAATTTGTCCTGGTCGATTCTATATTGAAAATTTTCAAAAAGGGTTTTAGGCTTAGGAAGGGCTAATGAAGGTAGAAAATGACTAGAGGAGGGTGAAAGAGAGGAGATAAGGCTTAGGGAAGTATATAAGAGGTCATTTTGATATCAAGTGGTTGGAAAAATGGTAGGAATGATATAAAACCACAACAATATTATGAATCACCAATGGTCTACCTAGCCCTTTCTCAATGCACCCTTTAAGGCATGTACTCAGAGAGATTGAAAATTGATAGGTTCCTACAAGATATAAAGTGTTAGTAAGTGGTAAATTTAACAAAAATATTGTTTGTATACACTAGGTGATCGACAATATTTACCTTTCACATAACAAGTATCATACATATAATAAGGATCCAACTACCAACACCTTCAATAGAAGGATTATAATCAACAACATGTTCCCTATATGCAACATGGTTTGATGAGTAGGCAACAAGATCCCTCCCAAACCCAATAATACCAATACATCCCACAAATCCAAATTTCATTAATGTTATGTAACCAATCTGAACTAGAATGTGTTTCAATACTAGTGTGTTTTGTATCCATAGTACAATCTTAATGCATAGATATGCATACTTGGTCATGCAAGTAATTTGATCAATATTCCATAATATGCCTACTACAATCAAGGCTATCCACCTTTGACCATGCAACATCAATAGTAACAAGTCACTCTATTGGATTTCCTTTCCCATGAGTTACAACAAATGAAGGATGTAATTCAAGCTATACAGATTGGAAAATAAACAAAGAAATTTAAACTAGAGGAAATATGTTATTATCCATTCAACATGGAGTATCTAAAAATACCATTTCCACTAGGTTATGAAGCACCTAAATTTGAAAAATATAAATGAAAATTAAAACCCAAAGAGAATTCAAAATAATTATTTTTGAATGCTAACCAGTGACATATAGTGGCATATACTTTCTTCTTTTCTTTCTAAAGAGTCTAGTTGGACAAGCCTTGGAATGGTTGTTGAAATTATTGAATAATTTTGTACTTGAATTAAATGATCTTTTGGAGAATTTAATACATCACTTTTCATATAATATTGAGTGTGAGATTACTATTGTGTATTTAGGCCAAGCTAAATATAAGACTGGTGAAAGATTCACTACATACTTCAAACATTAGAGAACACTAGAGAGCAAGTTTACTCATAAGTTGCCAGATAAATAGTTAACCATGATATTTAATAAGATCCTAGATAGTGAGATATCATACAATCTTGAGTTACATTGTGATCATACATTCAAAGAGGTTTTATAGTAAGGAATAATATTAATAAACCCATTGTCAATAAAGGGATAACCAAGTTATCTTCTTCTAACCAGATCAACATTTAGTCCAAAAGAAGCATAACCAAAACCATGTCCAAAACCATAATCACATGAAAATTCAAATACCATATTTAATTCCACCTCAATCCAATAAAAATGAAATACCTAAACCCTATGATTTCAATAAGAATGTTTTTGGTAATGGGGTTACTAAATCATGCCATGTTCAGATAGATGAAGCATCGATTGTGTGTTTACCTCTTCCCACTCAGAAACCACTTCCTCCATAAATTCAACCAAGACCTCCATAAAACCAACCACCACAAAATCAAAACCAATTACAAGCCCCTCCTCTAAGTGTAAGACTTCCCATTTCCTAATAATTTAGTGACCTTAATGAGCTATCAAATTTGTGTTTTGAATATTGGTTCATGAAAATATGATCAATTAGCCAATACCAAATTTATTTCCTTAAGAGATTCATTTTCCTAATTGGTATAAATGACATGAATTTTGTGAGTACCATCATGTCATAAGACATTCCATATGATAATGCATCTAACTCGGGCATTTAATTTAGAATATGCTAGAAAATGGAGAGATACAAAGAGACACCCATGCTTCTATGACCAATCATAATTTAGGTATCTACCATAATATATCCCCCCCTAAAAAAAATATTAAAAACAACCAAAAACATTACCAAAAATATTAACAACAACAACAAATAACTCCATCACAAAATCAAAAGCAACAATCCTAGCCATAACAATAATAGTAAAATGGTTAGAACCAAGGGCAAACAAACCACACCAACCAAGGAGGCCTTAATGTCATCATGTATACCTATAAAATATTTTAGGACACATCTTAGGTGGTCATGTTTCCACTATTAACATAAGTCCTTGACTTACTACCAACAAACCTATACCTTTACCCAATAATGCTTTTAAGTTAAGCAATGCTATCCACCTCCTTATGCCAGTGATTCTTTTATGGACTATGTTATCAGTCAACTCAAATCCACCCTAGAATTATCATTCCATGCCTCATTACCTACCCATCCAACTACCAAGACATGTTCTATATCTAAATTTTATAATCACGACTTGATGAGCCAAGGTCATTATCAAAGAACTGTAGCCAAATACCACACATGAGCCTTATTAACCTTCCATGCCTATCATAAAGAAACCAACTAACAAAATTGAGGGGAAGACCTATGAAATTATGGAAATTTTGAAGAAGACACCAACACACATATCCATCATGGATTTGTTTCATATGTCTAGCATCCATAAAGACATCCTAAATGAGTACTTAAAGCAATCCCTCATGCTAGATGACATCACTCTGAATAAATTCCAAACCATGGTAGGACATTTATCCCCTAGCTAAGGTATTACTTTTTTCTAAAGTGGCATGTCATCTCTGGGCCCTCTACATAATAACCTATTATATATTGAGGTTAGTATAATGACTCATAGATTTAAATGCATCCTTGTAAAAAATGGTTTGGGCCTCAACATTATGTCTCTAAATTTGGTCAAACATCTTGGATATATAGTAGCCAACTTGCATCTAGATACCATCATTATCAAGGCATATAATAATGAAGAATGGTAATCTCAAGGTACCATTATCTTACCATTGGTCATTGGTCCTTTGACCCATGACACTTTATACCATGTTTTGGACATAGAAATATATTATAATCTATTATTGGGTTGACCTTGAATCCATGCAATCAAGGATATACCTTTTACATTGTATCAGTGTATAACATTTCCACATTTAGGAATGGAAGTAACTATACTCATTAATCTCCAGCCATATCATTATTATAAATTTATTAAGGTCAAGTATAAAATTTGTAACTATCAATTTGGCATGAATCTTATGCCTTAATTAGATAGAGAATGAGCCAAAAAAAGAAAATCCATTGAATCAAGACCAAAAACTAATTACATTGACCTATACAACTTAGCCTCTACCTTAGCCATGACTCCACTAAATATTTCCAACCACTTCTATATAAATAATAAATGTCTTGGAGAATATAGTACACATAATACATTCCATATCGACAAATTTCCTAAAAATCCAAAAGCTTATGGGATACCCAAGTCTAAATCTACTTGCATGGAATCTAAAACCAAGAGAAAATCTTACCTAAACAATCCCATTATTTTCAAACCAACATCTAGCCTATAATAGAACCCCATGGCCAAAGCTGATTCATGGTTATACACTAATGAGTTAGATGATTATAACTAAAGTGTAAAGTATCTTATCCCTAAATGGATTATGGAGCACCAAGATTATGAAAGTATAAGCCTAGGGATATATCAATAAGGCATGATCCCACTAGTATCAATGACTTAATATAAGATAACCCATGGTATTGGATTTAAACTACCTAGGGGTGACCCCACATACATCATTCACATTCCAACACTAATAACTAGAAAAGATGATGTTGGAAGTGATGTAGGGTCTGATTATAAAATATATAATGGCATTACCACTATAAATTTGTTTAACCCCCATGTTATTTACATAGTTAACCATGTTTATCAACCTTCACATTTAACCCTTTACCATCCAAATTGATAGACTGAGACCAACAAGAGTCAACTATACCATTAGATGAGTTTGAAAATGATGAAGCCATATGAGACTTTATGGGATTGAGGAGTCACATTCCTCTTGGAGACCACAAGAAAGGATTTTTCATTAGATTGGATCTTGCTACCTATTTTAGAGAGTGGGTGATCTTTATTAGCCAAAAATAAAAACAAAATCAAACATTGAGGTCTAAAAGTGAAAACCTCTTTGAGGCACTCTTTGACCAGGGAAAAAATAAAGAGAAAGGAAAGTCTTTTCATGAAAAGCAATTTTTGATTCCATTAGATGGAGATGTTCACCCCTCTTCCTATGAATCATAGGAGACCTATAGTCTAAATCCTATTTATTGATTAGAAATCATTACTAATGAGTGATAATATTTTACATAGATTATTCAGTATTACCCTGAGGTATTTGTTTGATGGTCATTTCCATCATTATGATATTTTGATTCATCCTAATTAAGAGAATTAGATGAGCTAGTCCATCTAGAGGACTTTGGCATTGCCAATCATTTTAACTTCTTGTCAACTATTTTAGATGATGGTTCTATAATTCATATGGAAGACACTTCATAGGTAAACATTGGGACTTTAGAGGACCTAAATTGGATTAAACTAGGTGCATCCTTCACTAAAGAGTAACATGAAGTCTTTACATCCATTTTGAGTGAATTTGTTAACATATTTACATGGACCTATTTGGACATGCCAAGTTTGGACCCTACCTCAACTATACACCATCTCATTATACATATTAATGCCAAAATTGTTAAATAAAATATGCTCAAGATGCATTCTCATATTATTGTGCTAGTCAATAAAGAGTTGGAAAAAATCTTAGACATGAAATGCATTATGCTAATCGACTATTCAGAGTGGATTTCAAATATCATGTCAATGAGAAATAAATTAGAAGGTATCAAAATCTTTACTAATTTTAGAGATATCGACAAAGCCTACCCAAAATATGGTTTTCCTTTTCCTAATATTGACATGATAGTCGACTCAACGGTTGGATATGAAATTCTCTCTCTCATTAATGGATTTTCAAGTTATAATCATATTAGAATAGCACTAGAAGACCAGCACAAGATAGTGTTCACCACTCTATGGGGAATGTTTTGTTATTAGGTGATGATATTTGGACTTAATAATGTTGAGGCCACTTACCAAATATACATGATAGTAATCTTCCATGATATGATGCATGACATCATAGAGGATTATCTTGATGACATCTTGGGTAAGTCAAAGACCCATGCCAATCATCCAACCATACTATAAATAGTCTTTGAGGGACTACATGAGTACAACATCAAGGTTAATCTTAATAAATGTGTATTTGGTGTAACTTATGAAAAAATATTAGGATTCATTTTCTCTTATAGAGGCATTAAATTTGACCCATCCAAATTTTGTGCAATTACTAAAATTTCACCACCATCTACCTTGAAGCATCACTATAGTTTATAAGGCAATATTCAATCTATTATATGCTTCATATCATAATTAGATGACAAATTATATCCATTTACACACTTTCTGCATAATATTATTATGTTATAATAGAATTAAGAGTGTCAAAAAGAATTTGATCAGCTTAACTAATATTTTACCATCCCACCTATTTTACTACCACTAATACTAAACAAGCCATTACATCTTTACTTGTCAGCAATCAAGAGTGCTTTGGGGGAACTTTTATCACAACACAATGAACAAGGTAAAGAGTATTCCATGTATTATTTGAGTCTCACATTGGTCACATATGAGTATAAATATATGCCAATTGAAAAATCCTATTTAGAAATGGTGTTCACAACCCAAAAGATGCATCATTATATGCTAAAACCATGACCATTATTATTGCCAAAGTAATCCACTCAAGTATCTAGTTTCTAAATCAAATTTATAGGTTTTGATGGAAAAATTTATATGCTATTGAAGGAGATTGAAATTTAATATGCAAATAATAAGGCCATTAAGGGGAAAGTACTCATAGATCAACTTGTAGAAGCTCCTCTTCAAGATACTCAACCTCTTACATTTGTATTTTCATATGAGGCCATTATGACTACTGAAGAAGCAAAATCACCTCCTAAGGATGAACAATGTAATAATTAATTTTATGAATCATTCATTTTATGGATCAATTGACAAAATATTATTTTTTATGCCATAAGGGGATCTCATTCCCAAGTATTTTTGTATTATATTTTCTTGTACCAATAACATGGTTGAGTATGAAGCACTCATTTTAGGGATTTCTCAAGTAGTACATTAGAATATTTAACATTTATTGGTGCATAGTGATTATCAATTAATCATCAATTAGGTCATAGGCCAGTACCAGACCAAAAATAAGATGTTGGTACCCTATAAAGATATGGTTGATAATCTCAAGTATAATATTACCAACATCCAATTTGAAAGAATAACTTGAGACAAAATAGAGTAGTTAATGCCATTGACCCTATTATATCCCTGATTTATATTATAAATAGAGCAAAAGATTACCAATTTATTTTTTAGCATCTCTTAGTATGGGCACATGAACGATCAATGGTCTATATGGTTTGTGACATTATTATTCCCACATCTCTTTAGTACTCAAACATATATGCTTATATTCAAGACCAGATTATGCCTCCTAAGTTATCACATAAAAAAAATCCTTCTCCCAAAAATCCTTTTTCTATACCTTACTTAGACCAACATTGTATCTTAGAATCTGTGATGGAACTCCACTTCATTATTTACATTTGGAAAAATTTGAACAAACATTAAGGGAATTCCATGAAGGAGTGTGTGGAGCCCATACTAATAGGAAAGTATTAGCCAATTTTTTTTTGAATACTGGTTATTACTGGTTGATAATGGAAGTAGATGTAGTTACATATGTGAATAGGTGTGTCAAGTGTCAGAAGCATGACAATCTTATTTATGCTCCAGCTAAGACACTCAAACCATTAACAACACCATGGTTATTCTCAATGTGGGTGAAAGCCATTGATCTCACTTACATAACCAGTAAGCAAATCTCCAAGTTCATATTTAACCATCTCATCTACCATTATGGTATCCCCTCTGATATTATATCTAATAATGGAAAATCATTCAAAAACAAAAATGTAAATTCACTTTGTACCCAAAAACACATCAAAAAACATTTCTATACTACATAATACCTACAAGGCAATGGCCAAGATAAGGCTTCTATTAAACCATTATTAATATTCTAAATAATATCGTTAATGATGTTGGTCATAATTGGCATTTTCATCTCTTTAACACCATATGCCCATCCCATACACCATTTTTTACTCCAATAGGATCGACACCCTATTCACCTTTTTATAGAACTAAAGTCATTATTCTTGAAAGGTCAAGTTATCTTCTCTTTGAATTTCATTACAGCACATTATCGAGGATGAAGACTACATAGTAGCTCACTTACTTAAGCTAGATCTAATTGATGGAAAATTCTTGGACACCTTGAATAATATTCATACATATCAAAATAGATTAAAATTATAATACAATAGGTGCATTAAGCATCATTAATTTGACCTTGGTGACCTTATGTTAAAGGAGAATCAAAAGAATGTAAATGCTGAAATGAATAAAAAAGGAAAGTTCCAACCAAATTAGTTAGGGCCCTATGTAATTATTGATAACTATAGTTCTAGAACATATAGGATCACTATGCCAGAAGGAGATTAACTTGATGAACCAATGAACATAATGCACCTATAACATTTTTATGCTTGAGGGGATCGGATTATTGTCTACAAGTATCATTTAAGCTATGCCACATTATATCTATTCTTTGTACTATATCCCATTATTATTTTATCACACTCTTAAACCTTCACCAACCATTTATTTTCACATAACCCCACCTATCATGTTTGTCCTTGGTTTTGATTCATTTCTACTTCAAGCATGTTCAATGGTTAATGATAAATCAAGTTCTAGTAGTTGTTTCTGAATTAAATGTTTGAATGGTAGTATATGAAATAAATATGATAGTGGTCCTAGAAATTGCATCCTTTATTTATTTTTATGTTTCCACCTTGTGATACTAGTTATAATTACCTATGGTCAAATTAGTACCACTTATCATTTATTATTTTTTCCTAATTATAAATTCTTATGGTAAAATTAGTAGCAACATCTTAACTATGCAGTGGTGCATCACCTTACCATTATTTTTTCCATTTATCTTGTTATTTTCATGTACCTAAACTTACTGGTACTTAATAGACACCTTTTGTGTAGGTAGAACTATAGTTACTTGATGTCCTTTAGGAATATATAGGCAATGCTTTATTTACATTGAGATCGACTCAATCACCCCTTTCCCATGCTCTTGTCATTTTAAAATCAATTTAAGTTTACATGGTCTCACCATTTTGTGAGCATTTTTAAGTTTAAATGTTGTCACCATTTTGACAGCATGTTTAAAATGAACACTCTCACTATTTTTTGAGTAACCTAAGACACACTCTCATCATTTTTTGATTTGTACCATTATGTATCTCAAAATTCTTAATCAAGTTGAGATGCCTTGAAAATTACAAAAACATTTGAAATAGTTCAAAAACACCTAAGCATTCATAAAAAGACCTAGGAAAATCCTAAAAATCACAAAATCATGAAATTTGGTTTATAATTTCTATGCGAGATACAAATCTACCAATTTTTTTTATATGGGCCCTTTTATTTATGTAGTTTCTTTTTTATACCATCTTGGCATTTTTTCATCTATTTTTAGGAGAAATACATCATCTTGAGGTCTACACAGAGTATGTATGCAGTAATTGGATACATGAGGTATTTTGGGTTAGTTTCATCACACCTTCCTTTCTTTTTCAACCACTTCTTTACCTTAAGGATCTTGAGACTCCTATCTATTTCATGATTAATCACTTGTCATTTAGTTTCCCTATCCTTATTGGCCTTAGACACATGCTCTTGCCTTTTTGCGAGTTCATATTATGAGCATTGTGCATTCAAGCTCAATGCACTAATGGCCACTTGGATTTTCTTACACTTGTTATTTTATGAGTTATTTTTGTTGAACACTCTCACCATTTTATGAGAAACTTTAGTTTATGCTCTCACTATTTTACGAGCTCATTTTCATTCCAATCCTTATATTTAGTAGACACTATGAATTATTAATTTAGTTCATTTATGGATACTTATCTTTTGTCTTTTAGTGTGGTTTTAGCCTAAACCATACTCTCACACTTACACAATTTATTTGTGTTGACATTTTCATGATTTTGAAATTTCATCCCTTATTTTCTCATGCACTCACCATTTTACAATATCTTTCCCATTTTCATCTACAAGTCAATCATGTTTTAATTATCATCATTGTTTCTATCCTATATCTTAGGAGAACTACATTTGGCTTAAAGTTCACATTGGATCTTATGTCCATGGAACTATGTAGGAAACATCCACTTGCCTAATGCATCTTTAGTCATCTTGGCTACCCCTTCCTTTTCTTTTTTTCCTCCTATTTATTTTTTTCATTGTCCCCTATAGCCTAAGGGAAATGTTTTCCATCTTTTTTATGTTATTTCTCCCTATAGTCTAGGGAAAACCATTTTTCATCATACCCTTCATCATTATTCCCCTATAGCCTAGGTGCAACATTATGCCATTTGTTCTTGTACTGTATTAACTATTTAATTATTACCTACCTTAGGGGTCACCATGCTGCCAAGAGTAACACCTCTATTACACATGCATGAACAATTTACGTTTTTTTGTTGTGTGTATTAACATTGTGCTTAACCATTGTTTGTGTATTGTTGTTTATTTAGCTTATTTTATTTGTTTTTGTGTTTTTAGAATAGTTTTTGACTGCATTTTTATTTACTTTGGATTTTTTATTTGTTTTGTTTCAATTGTTTATTTTATCTAACTTTGTTTGTTCTCTTTGTTTTGTCTTCTTTATATTATTTGTTAGTTTTTAGTTGTTTGTTATGTTATTTTTTTGTCTTATGTTGTGTTTGTTTATCTGGTTTTATTTATTGGTGTTTTATTTATGTATTTTGTCATTTTATTTATTTATTATTGTTGTTTTGTTATTGATTTCTTGTATTTGTTTGTGTGTTGTTTATTTATCAGTGTTTTATTTATTGGTGTTTTGTTGTTCATTTTTGTTTGTATTTCATTTGTTTTTTTATTGGGTTTTTTTTGTGTTTTGTTTGTTTTTCTTTATTGATATTTTGTTATTCATTTGTTTGGGTGTTTTTGTCTGTTGGTCATCTTATTGTTTGTTTATAGCATTTCTTGTTATTTTTTTTATACATTTTATTTTATTACTTTTGTTTGTTAGTTTATATAGTTTATTTGTATTTTGTTGTTTATGTTTGTTTATTTATTATATTTATTTGTATTGGTTTGTTTTATTTTGTTTTATCTTTTTTTTTTCTTTCATTATTGTTTGTTCAATTTGTTGTTGTTTTGGCCTTTTTGGTCTTTTTGTTTCTTGGTTACCATAAGATTATTACATTTTGTTTGAACTTAAGTATTGATTATTTATATCATGTACTTAGGTTGTGAGATTTTTGTATTTATTAATTTATTTTTTATATTTACACTTGAGATTTGATTGTTCATATCTTATTCCTAGGTTGTTTATATTTACATTTAAATTAAGTTTTCTATGCTTAGGTTATATATTGTCATTTTAGTTATCCATAACTATCATGCATAATATCACAAACTAAAAAAAAAAAATACACATAAAGACTATCATAGAAATGAAATGATAGTACTTATATGATATATCAAACTATAAAAATACCCAAACACATGCCTGAATCCATGAGTAATAATCAAGAGTAATAATGATTTATTATATGTTTATATCAACGTGCATCTATGAATAAGAATCCATATGAGTCATATACATAATTATATGATATCCAATAGAACATCTCATAAACATGGCATAAGCAATACATGAACAAACCATACATAAGCATAAACATCAACAATGTTAAACATCTATAATGTTAATCCATTGTAAAACATGAGATAAATAAGATAACAAGTATGGCATTATATATATATCAAGAATATCATGAACATGTACATCAACCTTAAAAGACCCAAAATTGAATGTCAATGTATCTCAAATGTCATATACATATCACAATAGTATCTCAAAATTAAATCAATAGTGTTGATATAATAAGTACAATGTTATATACCAAAATGCTAAAAATGTCAAGATCCCTACGATCAACTCTAGCTCTATGTGTTCATGGGACTTATAGCTAGAGGAGGCCTTGATGGTCTTAGTGGTGTTAGTTTTGTATGATGAATATATTGGCCCAACACACCTATAATATGAGTCCTAGTCTATGACCAACTAGATCTATTCACTATTATTTGTGCATCCCAAATCTCAAATGTAACAATATATTCATCTTTAGGCATAGTAGACTTGTAGGCTTTACTTTAGTATGATGCCTCATCATTTGCCTAAAATCACTCCCCAGCCATTTGTTAGAACCTGGCATGTGTAATATCTTCCTAAGCTACATCTCACTCTCACTTGATCCTATCCATAGTAGTTAATGCCTAATCTCACTTACTAATGGTTTGATCTCTCTCTCTCTATCATAAGATAGATTTATACATATACCAACCTATCTATCTTGACCTTTATCTAGGATATCTTCAACTAAATTAGTGTCATATCATCATCACATATCTAAATTACTCTACAAATTATTCACCTATCACTATAAACCTACAATTTGTTGTACTTAGGTAATGATCTCTTGCTCTAGCATGCTTGTATCTCTATCTATCATAACTATGCTAGAAGGTCCTACCTAGCCTAGATCTACCTATGTCTTTAAAGGCCCTACCTGGTCTAATCTAACCTATGCCACTATAATAACTACCATGTTAAGATAAAGCACCATAAAATATGGTCTACCATCTCCATATCCATCTCCCCTGTTGTCTCCTCCATCAAATCCACCATCATTGTCATCATCCCTACCCTCAATTCCACTATATTTATAGGTTTTACCACTACTAATCAAGGTCTCAAGCTCCATCTCCTTGATATCCATGGGCACATAAGCCCCTTCTAGAACTAGAACTATAAACATCAAAGGGTGTACCTATACCCACCAATGTATGTAAGTTAGAGTGACACCCATGTCTATGTTTCCTCCTATATAATCCCAAATAACCTATGGAACACTGATATAGCTAGTTATGGCCCCGATCTATGGGATCATAGGAGTATCCTGACTATAATGATATAAAATGTCCAAATTGGTAGCTTGAGTGTGGCTTGTGACACCTAATCCATATGACCTTCCTTCATACTCTTGTGACCCTCCTAGACACTTTTTTCTCATTTTTAGTCATCTGTAGCCTTCCAAATAGTCATTATAGCTTAGCCAGACTCTATTTCCTAGGCCAATCATATCCCCCCAAGTCTTGAGCTTATAAGCTAGGAGCACCATACCTGTACAATAATGTCAGACCCTAGGGTGTCCTATTTTTGGTTCTCTTGTCCAATCACATTTTGAGATCAAATGGTATTTTCCATTTGATTCCTATCCTTCATCATGTCAACCTAGCATGAATACATCTAACCCATGACCAATAGTTCCCTCTAAAATCCCATCAAAAGTTCATTTACAAAAGAGGCAAAAAATATTACAAAAAATAAAGAATACAAATAAACCACTAAGGCAAATTTCCCTATTCTTTACATATAGTCACCCAACATAGATACAAACATATTTAAACCCTCACACTAGTCCCTAGCCACCTTAAGCACTCTCAATTTAGAATTTTTGCATCCACATTACACTATTACACAAAGCTCATCAAGAGGGAGAATTGCATATGGATTGATCCCTCTTCAGAGTATTGGTATGTAGGTATCATGCCCACACAAGTGGTGTGGATCACATGTTCAATGTATTTTACACACTAACCCCACTCTTTCCTCAAGTGGTTCAAACATAATTTTATAAAGCATGATATAGGGTTAGGGTTTGAAGATTAAATACTATCTACAACATGATTCATTAACATTTATAACTTGAGATTTCATAGGTAGGCTCATATAGGAACAACACAATGAACCCAAAAAGCTTAGATCTTTGTGACCAATTTGGACAATAGTGGTAAGAGTGGAAAATATCACTAGACCTAAAAGTGTTCCATTTTTAGTGCTCTCGTCCTTTTACCAAATAAAATATAGATTTTGATCCATGACACTATCCCAATCTTACATAGCCAGTTTCATCCTCTATCTCAGCCATCTCAGTCTAGTTTCAAGATAAGTTATATTTCTCCTTATTTATTTCTATTTTTAGAAAGGTAAAAAAGATAGATAAATTATTAAAATTAGGATTGTAATTATTGAAATATTATTTACTTATTTATTAATCTAGACCCTTAAATAAAAATAGGAATAAAACTCCATTATTCCCAAAAAATTTAAATCATTTGGTGAACCTGACTTACTTTGTTTGTGCATAAAAACCCCTAGAAACCCTAAGGAAAATTTCCTTCTAATTTTTATAGCATTTTTTTATTTTTCCTAAATATTTAAATCAAAATTCTACATTTAAATTTTTAATTTTACCATAGTAAATTTAAAAATAATTTATCCCAAACCCTAGGCTAATTTAATAGGTCCTTTTGCACACAAAACCCCTATTAACCATAGGTAAAAATCCTTGATAATTTTAAAAATATGTTTCTAATTTTCCTTGCATATATAAATCACAATTTCACATTTAAATTTTTAAAATTTTCCATAGTAATTTTTAAAAATAATTTTCTTTCAAAACCCCTAGTTGCATATACCAAGTGCCTTTTTCTACTTGAGGTATCACCTTACATTTAAATCATATTTCACATATAAAATATAATATGGGTCTCAATTCTTTCAAAACATTTCTTGTAAATAATAAAGAGTCCATACTCAGTCCTATCATGTACATGAATGATGAAGTTTACCATATGTTAATACAAATCTTCATTCTTTCCCTTTCATGTTTAATTTTTATAATATGGGATGATATTAAAAAATTTATTGCTAAACACATTGAGATCCTTTTCCTTCAAAGTAATGTCTACCTTTATTTAATACAAGGTTTCATTTTTTCTTTTTCATTTCTCTCTCTCTCTCTCTCTCTCTCTCTCTCTCTCTCTCTCTCTCTCTCTCTCTCTCTCTCTCTCTCTCTCTCTCTCTCTCTCTCTCTCTCTCTCTCTCTCTCTCTCTCTCTCTCTCTCTCTCTCTCATGTAGAATAATTTCTAGCTATATTTTTCTAAACATGTTAGAAATGTTATGTTACAAGTCAAAAAAAATTATGCGTTAGTAAAAAGTTCCATGCTCTCTATCCCATGTTTGTTATCTCTCATGTTGAATATTATTTATAAACATATCTATATACAACTTGTAACACCATTTACATGCATTTCATCCCATATACATGGTTTCTACCTAGATGTATCTCACTATTTGGCTACTTTTGAGTATCTCCCTATCACTACTAGACATAAGAAAACACTAACTATTATATCTATCCCTCTTTACTTCACACTTGGTTCATCTAGATTTTATCCCACACTTACTACCATCTCTATGCCTATAATAGATCATGTGGTACATGCTATCACCCATGATTTTAAAGATAGATAGGTTGATTACACCCATGGATATAGATTTATCAATTAGGTTAGCACTCCTTTCGATACAATTTCAGTTCTTGAGATTCTTCAATGATCAGATACTTACAAAGATGCATTATATGTATCCCTTCATAACACTAGAGTTCCCATTTCCATTTAAAAAACTTATGTTGACTCTATCCTAAACATAATTTAATGGATTGAAGAACATATTTCCTTTGAGAAAGAGGATTTACTCCCATGACACATCATTGAATAACATATACCCTTATATATTCAATTAATAATTAATAATGTAGGGGTAAAAAGAGTGTTAGTTGATAATGGTTTAGGACTCAACATTTGTAATATTTATTTTCTTAAATGACTCAATATACAACCTCATGATCTAGACCATTTTGACATGAACATCTGAGGTTTTGACAACATTCCATGAAAAGTCATGGGTCAAATAACACTCAATCTTAAATTTAGACTTAAGACATTACCACCTAATTTCTAGGTCATACCAAATGACCTCAATTATAATTTATCACTTGGTCAACCTTATATTCATGATATGCATGTAGTCCCTTCCACACTCCATGCTTACCTAAAATTTAGTCACAAAGGCTACATCTAGTCATGACTAGTAGACAATTAACCTTTTAAATGCTACCAAGTTGTCGAATCTCCACAAAATTACATTCCACACTTTAATCTTGGCATTACACCTACTCAACCTGCTACTCATAGATTACCTTCAGACTTTATAACACATCAAAAGCTTCCAAATTCTATAATAACACCAATACCAAATCACCAATTTACCTCTCCTTTTGCACTTAAATGTCTTCTTAAAATCGGATATCATGGACAAGGTCTTAGAAATCACAAATAAGGAATCATCAATCTTGTCAAGGCATCCATAAAACGTGGAAAGTAAGGACTTGGGATATTAGCTTACCCTTCTTCACAAAAAACCTTCTTCCACTACATCAAAACATATAAATTTTTTGTCCACCCATTAC
>JARHVA010003139.1:577500-927500 GCA_037957365.1 Torreya grandis | reverse complement strand
TACAATAATTAATAAGGTAGTAAAAACACATCAAAAACCCAACCCATAAATTAATGCCTATATCATGGAATAGGCAGAGATGGTTCCTACAATGGAGATAACAAAGGAGGAGGTAATAAAATATAGAGAAAATCTAGAATAGAAGGTAGTGGTATGTAGATTCAATGGATTTTAACCAACCAAAGAAGCCTTATTCCAGTGGGTGCATTTGACATGGTAAAAAAACTATGAAATCTCTCTCTACTCTAAGGGTTTCTTCATAGTGCACTTTTTTGATGAGGAGGATTATCAGAGAGTTGTCTTAGATAGACCTTAGTTGTGAGAGGAAAATGACCTATATCTCACTCCATGGATTCTAGATTTTGATCCAAACGCACACTCAGTCACTCTTATGCCTATATGGGTACAATTCCCTAACTTACCTATATATATTATGAGTGGATTTAAAAAATAGGGGATAGTTTGGGAAGGTTTGTCAAAGCACATACTAAGAGAATGGAAATAGGTTTATGTACATATGCATGCATATGTGTTGAAATAGATCTCAACAGAGGTTTTCTTGACAAAATAAATATCAAATGTGGTAAAATTTATCATACCCAATCCTTAGATTTTGAGAATATAACCTTTTGATGTCATATTTGCAAGCAAACTAGGCATCTTTAGGCCTCTTGCTCACAAGCAAAGAATTTATGATCAAATAAGAAAGGGTTGAAACCCACTCATTAATGGTGGTCTTTTCCTACACAAGAGGAATAAGAGAATGTAGAGGTGAACCAAGAAGTTGAATGTCAAATTGAGATACAAATAGAGGAACCACAAATTAGAGACCAAAATATACACTATGAGGACATGACTCCCACCATTAGGGCAAACTAGGAGAATTAAATTCCAAGCATTGAAACTAAATAGGTAGGGTTAATATTAGGAGGAACAAAGATATATCATGAATTGAATAAAAAAATAGTGTTATATACACACTCGAATCTGATGACAAATATTCCTTTTATAGAACACTAGAATATAGATTTATAGCTAGTTAGAGTGGAGATATCATATGAGGTTTTGTAGGAAGTAAACAAAAGAAAGTGCAAGATGGAAGACAAAATGGGATCTTCATCAAACATGTGCATTAGTATTTGAAGGGCAATACCTTTTCATTTTCTATCTTGTTGCTTAATCCTCTTTTAATCTATGGATATTTCTCTTATGTTTTTCCTTATCTTTTGATCACTTCTTCTTGTTGTGGTTTTCTATGTATAGTGTGGATATTATTTAACTACACTAGTTTGGCAGGGCTCATACAAGTTGATGTTATTGTAATTTGTTTATTTTGACCTTTTTTGGAATGATTTTATCAAAATTTATAGAATGTAATCTAATTTTATTAATGAAATATGATTTTTTTTTGGAAAAAAAGGAAGAGGAAAATAAGAATATAAAAGATGAGCAAAAGGCAAAAAAAGGAAGAGGAAACAAAGAAAAAGGAGGAAACAAAAACTGAGGAGGAGAGAAAGAAACAAGAATAAAATACAAAAAAACTAAAGGAGGAACAGAAAAAATAAGAATACATAGAGAGGAAAAAGTAAGAAGAAGAAAATAAGGGTGGAAAGGACAAAAGGGGCAAAATTAAGGATCCTAATAGCCCATCTATCAGTTATGAAGATATAGTAGACATCATCATAAATTTACTATAAAATAATATAGGAACACTTTTAATGGTACATAGTAGTACCATTACTTCCATGGATCTATTATATAGGATCAAATAAGAATTGGTAAGGCACAAATAAGTCACATATACTATCATGATGTCATCAAATTTTCTAGAGCCTAAGTTAGGAGGTCAGATCACGTGGCTCTCTAAAAATTAATTCCATTGGAAAAATAAAGGGTGTGATAAATCCTTATTCAAAGTGCCAAAATAGATTAGATGAGATAGTGTATCAACTTAGAATAAGGTATAAATAAGTGTTTAACTACCTTGGCCAATGTTCAACTACAATATGATTTGGATAGAACTTTGTCTATTAAGAAACCATTGGAGGACACAATGTAGAATTTCAAAAATTATTTTGGGTATATAGTGGACAAAATTCTCATAAAAATTAAGGGTAAGGAAGAGTATAAGGAAGATCTATTGGGACGAATTTGAAGAGAAAATTAGTCAAAATATCCTAATATAAAGAGTAGATGAATAAATTATAGGCAACCCTAGAATATGCAACCACTTATTTTTCTTATTCTCTCAATCGGCCCCTATGGACTCAAGATAAGAAGAATTATATGAATATGAAAAACAATTAAGTGTTTCATCTACTAACTTTGGGTCTCAGCGTATTCCATCTAAAGAAGAAAGAGATCAAATGATATACCTACATGATCAATACAATGAGAAATGGGGTCAATGCATACTAGTCTATGAGGACATGGGGGATTATGTCACTTACCTAACCACCTATATGGATACAATGTAAGTTTAAAATAAGTAACATGAAGCACACTTTGCACATATTATAAAACTCTCTAACCCTAAATGACAGTGACGTTAACCAAATAAAATGTAGCCATTATCAATCATATTATAAAATATCAAAATTTATTTTTTAATTGGGATTTTTTTACTAAGGAATTAATGAACAAACATGTGAAACATCTACCCAAATATGGAGGATCCAACTCTTAGTCACACCATTTTTTAAAACACCCATTCTATTAACTTAGGCAGATAAGTTTGGTACCTATCAATACTTTAGATTTTTCTTGAGGATGAGATAAAGATATAAAAGTTTAGAAATTATTGGAAGTATTCTCTATTAGCTAAGTACCAAACCAAAGTTACTTTAGAACCATTTTGTTTACTCTAGTAGTTAAATACTTTTATAACCTGATGGAATAAAGGCTTCTATTGACTGGGCCACATAATATCGAATCAAGCTTCATGGAAAGAAAATATGACCTAATTAAAGAGAATTAATGTCTCAAACAAACATGACCATTAAATTTGAAGGTATTTCTTTAGTATTTCTACCACAATATTGTAATTGAGTAGATATAACATAGAGAGAGCTGAAGTGCAATAGTGTGGAGTATTAAGAGATTACAAATAAAAGTAACATTTATAATACTATAAGGTAGTATAGTGTAAATATATATCAAAATATTTTATTTATAAGTTATTATATAAATATAAATAAATATAATTTAGAGTAGGAATTACTATGTATTGTGCAATAAATCTTATGAATAAACACACGTACTTTTTCTATTTTATGACTATATGAGATAATTATTTCTAATAAACACTAACCCATATGTCACATTAGTTATAATTTAAGTTAACTAAATCAACATAAACCATTTGTATCGAATTAATTTATATTCTATGTGAAAAAATTCCTTAGATCTTATTGATGATGAGAAATACCAAGTTGCATGGTTATATGAGTTAGAACTTTTAGACTAGAAATGACTCAATACACTTGATCATTTATAAGTATATTAGAATAGTTTATGCCATAGTTACAAAAATAAAATAAATTCCATATTATTTGAGTTTGGATACCTTGTCTTGAAAGAGAGTTAGAGGAACACTGATGTAGATCAAGAATAAAATGGAAATTTTGAACCCCAATCTTTGGGTCTTTACATTGTCATAGAAAAATATGGATCAAGTACCTAAAAATTAGTCAATGAAGATAGATAAGGGACTGATGAGATTATGAAAATCATTCATCTCAAGTGTTTACATACTTTAAGCCTCTAATGGTACTACAAGTAATCAAAATAAAATAACAAATAAAAAGAGAAAGATAAATAAATGTCCAAAAGTGAAAAGCATTCTTATGGCACTTTGGGTAAGTACCATGGTAGAAACCAATTTTTTGAACCATATGTAGTATATGCTATCTATAATTACCTTTAATTGGGTTCATCACCACTTCTATCACATCCTTAATGTCCACATCCATCTAGACATAACAATTCCTTTCACTAAGTCACCTCATCTTTTCCAATATACCCATCCTTTGTCATATTTTGACCTTGAAAAGAACATGAAATAGGTCTTGAATCATGTTTACAAAAAATAATGGTACCCTTACATTCTAAAATATAAAAAATGAAAAATTATAATTAATTTTTATTCTTTCACTCTTATAAACATAGATTGCAATAGATATTAACATGGTATAACAAAGATTGTGTATATGAATCCTACTTGATGTAGTCTTTGGAAAATTCATCCTTCATCCCTAAATCATTCCATCTACTATAATATCCATTCCTAGTGCTTTAATTGGGTTTCCCTTAATTTGTGGCTTAGTTATTAGTCCAAAATCCATCAAAATTTTAGAAATCCCACAAAATAAAAATAAAATAGAAACATCCCAGAATCATTTATTCTTAGTTTTATTAGAAATTTATTGACCCAACTTAAAAATATCATTAAAACCTTATCATGATATATCATTTCAAATCTATCCTCCTTACATATATTTTTTGGGGGCACAACAAGGATATTAGTATCATTATCATCATCTTTTAAAATTGGGGTTTTTAGCTTAACGAAGGACATAAAAAAATTTCATTTTTATTTGTTTTTGTGTCTTTTGTTTCTTTTTTTTACTATTTATTATTTTTTTTCCTAAGGTGTTTTATCTTTTCTTACTTATTCTTGTTGTGTTGTGTCAACCCATATGCATATTTGATACAACCCCACTAGGTTAACTAAAAGTCACACTATTTTTTTATATTTTGATCACATAGATAACTCATAAAATCATTTATAACTATCTAAATAATCATTATTTGATTGATAAATGTATCTAAGCAATATATTCTATAATATTTTAACCCACTGGCAAATAAAATGATCTTTATAGTTTTCAAAAAATCTAATTAGATTTAAATATAAATATCTATCACAAATGAGTTGTAAAATGAATTAAGTACAACATAACATAGATATAATCCATATTTAGCTATAAATAAGCATGCAACCATTGTTATCATAATTTTTATAATTAATTACAAATATCAAAACCACTATTGTGTTGAATATCTATTTAATAATAATGTACAATATGTTATATTTTAGTACAAAACAAGATATATACAATATAATATGTACAATAGTACAAATGAGTAACTCATACAATTCCATGATACATAAACATAGCCTAAGTATAATCCCTAAGGTTGAATTAACTAATAGAGGGAGAAAATCATCCGAGTTCTTTACCTCCAACCATATACTAATGGTATCACACATAATTCTCCATTGGGAGTGGCCTTACCCTTCATGAAGGGGTAGATAAGAATAGTGTGGATATCAAGAAATTAACTAAAACGCATGTGCATAATATAACTATTACTTGCAAAAATCTCAAAGATAATGTAAGCTAATACTCTATCTAAATGACATAATTAAACAAATGTAACCTAAAAGAACATTGGAATGGCAATGTCTTATTTATAACATTACTTTGGCTAAGTTTTGCATTACAGAAATCAAATCTTAAAATCTAAGTTAATTCCACTCACACAAAACTAACTACTACTGAATCATGATTATCATATGATACCAGGGAATATGTATATGATTTAACCATGGTATACCCATATAAATATCTCATTTTATCCAAAAAAAATCTAGAAATCTCATATAAAGATTCAAAAGTAGAATAATATAGATTTCAAAATACACTTAGTCCAACTAAAAGATAAAGTATAATCAATCATAAATACAAAATACCATTGATTTCATTCACTTAACCATAAAGTGACAACCTAAGATTATCAAATGAATTTTTTTCAAACCATGTTCACAAAAGAGACTAGAACAAGAATCAAGTCATTCTAAGGCCCCTTTCAACATATCTTCCAATCATAATTCATGTGTAAAAGCATATATAGATAATATCAATAGTTAGTCAATAGTGTAATCTTAAAATATCTAAAAAAATTAGGTCTAAAATTTTATTTTCACATATTCCCTTACTTATTTCATCATGTTATTTGGTAAACAAATATCTTTTGGATTCAAGTTACAATCTAGTTAAAAATTACCATAAAATCTTCCCTATTTCCTACTTATAAATAGATCTCTTTTGAAATATTATAAAATATGAAGATATGTATTCGATATATCTAATATTTATTGATATGTTAATTCCAACAATACAAAACCAAACAAAATCACCCAAAATTGATATAGAAACCTCCTTTTATTTCAATATTTCTCTTAAAATTCTCATTATCATTTACAATTATGTATTTCATCTGGGTACATCAATATAAGTTCATGTAGGTAACTCAATGTTTAATTGACTACTAATGATTTTATGACCTTATAGTAAGTAATCAAAAATATATTTTACCTACCATATACTCTAGATCCTAGTATTATTCAAGTTATTATACAAGTTTGTGAGAAAATACGTATATGCCTATATAGATACTTTATATCTCAACTCAATGCTATAAAATTAATCTACTAATAAGTTGCAAGACTATGAATTGAATGTTACTTTCTCATAATAATTTTAGATAAATAAATATAACCCAAATTACGTATATATACATGTATTTTACCTTTGATACAACTTATTATTCTATATCCCTATAAAAATTTGTATGCAAATATATATAACAAGCTCCAATTACTTACTCTACCTTTTTCAAATCATCTCAAGTACCTAGTATATGAATGAAATAAAGTTATAATTTTAAGTGGATCATATAAGCTCATATTTTTTTGTTAATATCTACCAATATAATAAATCATACATTTTCAACAAATGATTACCACCTATATATCTATATATACATATACATATACATATACATATATACATACTCAAATATTATTATTCAAATGTTCATGCATAGATCTGAAAACATCCTCCTACCTTTTCACATCCTTACACTTAAGAGTGAATGTATGTGTGTGTGTGTGTGTGGGTTTAGGAGTGTATATTTATATTTGTACATATTGGATATATGTATGTATACGTTTATCCCTAGAAAGCAAGTTAATAACCTACACAATTTTTAAGAATTTTAAAAAAGTAGACTCATATTTTTATTAAATTTGTCTCATCTCAAAGAACACAACATATATAACAAAACCCCCTTAAAATATATGGTAAAATAATTCTTTTCCAAGCATATGAATATTTATCACTTTGAAACAAGTCACTAAAACTTGTAGTGTTTTTATAGGTTTGAAGAATTAATATTAAATGAAAATATATGTGTTCATCATCTATTTTGTATCAAATTTAGATATATAGTCCTAAGGATGTAACTTAGGCCCATCCCCAGGTCTATAAACCTGAAACACTAGGGATTTAGGTAATTGTTTTTTCTTAAATTAATCATTTCTATGCATTCAAAATATGCATAATAAAACTCTTAATACAACCCACAATTTTTTTTTCTATTTGAACCATAATAATAAAAGATGAATTGACCTGATTGTCTGATTCCTATCATTCAAGCTATGAAATGATAATTGAATCCTCTCTTCACTCAAGATATAATTCCTTTTATCCTCTATCTCATGGTGGTCTATTTTATTTTTCACTTCCTTTTTCATTGTTTTTCCTTCATCCATCCACATCTTGCATGGCAAAATTACTTCCTTAAGACTCTACAAGTCCTTCATCATGTAGTTTGCCTTCATTAATGCACCATTATTCATTTTATGTTTGAATTCATAGTCAAGATCTCTTTTTATATCATGGAAATAAAATAAAACCCTCATAATGCCAAAAATGGTGAGGTCAACTCTCAATCGTATCAATAGAAAAAAAACCTAAATTACATTACCTTTACTTTTTAGCATTTGACAATGAAACATAATAAAATTAAATCTTGAAACTCTATACAAAAACCTAATTTTTATTCTCTTTTAACTTTTTATTACAATATATATGTCAATGTATGAAAATATCCAAAATATATAAAGCCTTTAAGTCCTATTTAAGTCAACTTGCTTTGGGGGTAATTTTTCCTCTTATAAACCTTTATGCAATGTCTCTAAAAATGGGTAAATAGTAACTAAATTAAGATAGTTAAGCAAATAAATGACATAATTTCCATTAAAAATTATGATAACTAGAAACAAAGTCAATATTTATCAAATAAAAATTAAATAAGATAAATAAAGCAACCTAACATGGTCAATATATTTCCTAAGATGAATTAATAATAAAACATATTAATGCAGATATTTCATATGCTAAATTAATCATGACATATTTTGAATCCATCAATGCAAATAAAATTCATATGTTGCCAAATAACTAATAAAATAAGTATTAATTTCATTCAATAACTAAATGTGGTGTGTGTAGGTTCAATGGAAGTCTCTTAACTCCCAATGTATGTATTTTCACCCCCCTCCCTCTTTGATGATACTCTCCCTCTATACTACATGTGAGGGTGGGATAGTATTGGAAGCACATAAATAAAATAAATGAGTAATTAATCTAAAATCATAATAATCATCAACATATAACCATAAATAAACTACTAAATGTAAATAATCTATAAAAAAAAAAATCAATCATTATGATCATAAGGCATGATATAACATATACAACATCTATCCATAAAGATATTGAACATGAAACCAAATCATATAATTGTAAATCATACAACATGAATATATTCAGATCAAAGATAGAATTATAACTATAAATCATCAATCTCATAGTCCACCATTAGTGCTTAAATAGGTTTTTAAAAGTGGGATAGGATGTGACATCCTTTCCCGCTAAAATATGTCATTTTCTTGATGACATTTATTTCAACAATACTACTAGATATAAATAACAATGTCCATCATATATATATATATATATATATATATAATGTTTCACATAAATATTATTTTAATAAATGAGGGAATAGCCTCAAGAATTCCTCATAGTCCTCCCATGTACACTATCTTCGGAATATTTGTCCCATTAGACCTTGTACTATGATACTTCTCTATTACACAAGCTAATCTTGTGAGTATCAATTATAATGATTGGTTATACTATGACCACCCATGGATCTTGAACCCATAATGTATTCCAATCCAAAACATGTGTAGGATTAGCAATATACTTCTTAAGATAAGATACATGAAAAACAATATACATTTGAGCTAAAGCTAGTGAAAATATAAGCTTATATGATATAGGATTAATCACTTCTAGGACCTGAAAGGGTCCCATGTATCTTGGTGAAAAATTTGTTGATTTTACAAACTTTATTGCACTCTTTTGGGGTTTGAATCATAGAAAATTTGTCTCTAACAAAGAATTACCTTATTGTTCTTCTCATATCAACATAAATTTTATACATATAATTGGATTCATCCAATCTATACCTGATTAATTTTAGTTTATCTTCCATTTATACAAGCATATTAGGTCCAAATACCACTTTATTTTCCAATTTATCCTAGTTTATTATTTTTATACACCTCTTACCATACATTACCTTGAAATGAACCATTTTTATAGATGATTGGTATGAGTTGTAAGTAAAATCAATGAGCTGTCATAAGTAAAATAAACCAATGGTAGGTGTTCCTCCCACTTTTATTATTAGTCCTTGTAATACATCCAAAAATATCCTCCAAGATCTAATTTATTTTATTTTTCTACCCATCTATTTTAGGATGGTACGTTGTACTAAATTTTAGCTGAGTTCCCAAAGAAAAATTTAGATTTTGACAAAACTAAGAAATCATCTTAGTGTCATTATTTGAAATAACATTTCCCAAAAACCTATGCAATCTATAATTTTTTTTGACAAACCTCTTGGCAAACATCAATGCATAATCTATCAAAATACTAGGAATGAAATGAGCTACCTTGGTCAGTTTATTCATAACTACCAAGATCATGTCATGATGGTTTATAGAAATAGGTAAACCTTAATCAAAGTCAACGCTAATAACTTTCCACTTCCCTTTAGGTATGGAATATGGGTACAACAACCTTGGAGTATGCACATGTTTAGCCTTGACTCATTGACACTCCAACCATCTAGATCCAAAATTAGTTGCATCCTTTTTATTTCCCTTCCATAAATACAATGGTTTTACTCTTCTAATAGCTTAGTCACTCTAGGATGCCTTGAATAAAGATAATTGTGAAATTAATTTAGCATAATATTCTTCAAATTTTCTCTATTGGGCACATATATTCTACCATTATATATCATAAACCCATAATTATCAAATTATAAAATTTTCTATCTATGATCTTGAAGATTTCTATACAAATATTTCTTAAATTATTTTAGAATTCATCTCCAAGTGAGAATTTTACTACCTGATCTCAAAAAGTACTTATTATTTTGGCTAAAGATGTAATGTACCTTATATGACTAAGGGCATATGCAACTCTATTTTATTTACCCTTAATGTATTTAATGTCAAAATCATAACCTGACAAAAACTCTAACCATTGCCTCTAAGGAGTATTAATGTTAGTTTGGGTGAATATATGCTTAAGACCCAAGTTATTAGTCTTAATTTTAAAAGGCTTACCAATAGATAATTACTCCAAACTTGTAAAGCATGAACTATGGAAACTAGTTATAGGTCATGATGAAAATAATTAGACTTATATATCTTCATTTTATTTTATTCATAAGCCACAACTGAACCATATTACATAAAAAATCCTCATAAATCATCTCCTGATGCATTTGTTATAACTACAAAATGGCCATTCAGATCCAAAATTTTTAACACTGATGTTAAATTAAGCCTTTGTTTCAGAAACTAAAAATCTTCTTCACACTTATCAAACCACACAAAATGATGTTATTTCCATTGAAAAGGGTAAATAGGATTAACAATCTGAGATAAATTTGGTATAAACATCCTATAGTGTCCTATTAAACTCATGAAACTATGCACTTCATGCACATTTTTGAGTATTGGCCAATCTATAATGGCCTTAATCTTAGTTGAATCCACCAAAATCACCTCTATTAAGATAATGTGCCCCAATTATTATAATTTTATTTGAAATAAAACACACTTCAACAAATTTCCATAAATTTCATGCTTCTACAACATTTAAAATACTAAATTAAATTGATCAACATTTTCTTATTCACTTTTGGAATATATGAGAATATCATCCAAAAAAACTAGCATGAATTGATCAAGATAATCTATGAACACACTATTCATGAGATTCATGAATGTTGTTAGTTCATTTTTTAATCTAAAAGAAAGTATTGTAAACTCATAATGCCCATAACAAGTCTTGAAAGCTATTTTAGGATTATTTCTCGTGAATTCTTAACTGATGATACCTAACATGAATATAAAGCTTTAAAAAGACTATAACACCATGTATTTGATCAAAAATATTGTCAATATGAGTAAAATGATACATGTTCTTGATAATTGCACAAATGAAGGACTATGTCCTTATTATTGAAAAAGACTATAGGTGCACCCCATGGCAAAAGACTTGGATGAATCAAACCTTTAGCTAACATCTCTTTAAGTTGTGCCTTTAACTCAATCAACTTAGTTGTTGTCATCTTGTAGGGGGGCTTAGATTGTGATTCTGACCCTAGAATGATATCAATAGTGCAAAAAAATTCCATTCTAGGTGGTAAAATTGGTAACTCCTTTAGAAAAACATATTGAAAATCTTGTAGAAATGGATAGTCTTCAAAAGTAGATTCCTTAGCTTCCCTAATTTCATCCATCTTGACTAAGAATGCTTGATGATGGGTATCATTGTTACCCCTTCATTTAACCAATATATGTTGGTGTCATTTCTTACCATGTCCAAGACTATTTGAAATATGGTATTCATTGGTTTTATCTAATAATATTGTTTGGAGGTTGTTGGTGTTGTAATAACCTAAGTGTATACTCCTAAAGTCTAGACTAATGCTAAAAATAAAAACACTTGATTGAAATATAAAGACACCAAACTATTGAATTGAATACTTTGAAAGTAATTAGATAATGTTGTAAAGTAAACACATTGAAATCAAGTTTCAAATACACACTTCTAAGATCAGTTGTAGAATAAAGGTTGTTGGAATTAAAGGAATAATAAATGCTTATTCAAATCTGAAATCACACACATTATTAGTCTATTATGATTTTTAGGTTATTAATCTAATCATACAGAGATTTTATATTAATTCTTAATTTAAAACCAATATGAAATAAAATTATAAATACCAAAAGTAACATCCACTCTCATTAGGAAGTGGGCCCTTGCTCACCCTTGGATGTAGGGTTAAATCAACTCAATCTTTAAAACATTATCTTAATGCATACAAGGTAAGAGTAATATTCTATGAAGTTTTCTTGTATTTAAAATAAAAATTCTTATAATATTTCTACACACAAAAAATTAAACATGGATCTACCCTTTATTACGTGCAAAAGAAACTATCCTAAAAACTAGGTAACAACTTCAATAACCAAATAAGATGATATTTAGAGAGATTGGTTTGTTATGGAATAAATAGATAAGAGCATTACAATAAGATCCAAATGTGGTTAGGAATATCCTTATGGGATTTTTAACTTCATATTCTATCCATATCTGATCACCAAATATTACATATAATATATCTATATTATCTTATCTAAAGTTACAACCTCTATTAACTAACTTCCAAAAATGGAAAGCTATACTGAAATAGAAATCTATATATAAAAATGTATAAAAATAAAAAGTATATATAAAGGTCCTAGATCATCATGGAATACTTGGAAGAACTTCTAAAATTCCTTAAAACATGTTGTGGACAAATTCATTATGAGTTTTGAGAATCCAAATCGTGACTATCATAATCCATAGTTGATTGTCATAATCTGTATCTTGACTATTGTAATCTATAACTATCTATTATAATCTGTAGAGCACCTAACATAATTTGGAGTTGCACTCAAATGATCATTTCTTGGTCATGTAATTTCCTTATCTCCATGAGATCATAGAAAAACTCTTATTTAGATATTGTCATACCTGTACATATCAAAATATAGAAATATTAAACATGAAAATAGTTCAAAAATCATGCAAAGAATGCTAACTTAAAATAACATGAGCTTATAGAGATAAAAACATCCATTTTCTAAGTTAGTCTAGTTATAGATCCTAAGACTACATGTAATACTCAGCTTAAAAGACATGTTTATGGCTATGAAGGATGATATATCATGGTTATAATGAGTCATAGTGTGGACTCATCATTTCCCCCACACCTTACCTTTTATAATTCCCATTACAAACTAACTTCTTTTGTCCTCATAAGTGTGAATCATCTATTCTATCTTAACACTAAGATCATATATGGAGTATAAATCTTGTAATATTCTCTCATGAGGAGAATTGAACCTCATATCTTTGTTAACAAAATGAAGCCAAACAACAAACTATTTATCAAGTTCTGGCCTTATATTCAGTCATCAAGACATAGGAGAGAGTAATAGAGGTGGCTTGAATCTCATCCTAATCCATAATTTTTCCCTACTTCTTGAAGTATATCAGTAATTATCTAGGTGATGGACTTAGCCCTTCTAAGGGTCCATATGATAGTGGTATGAGAGAGAACTTCTCTTTTATTTAAGTTAATTGGTAAAAAATTCTAGTGTTGACTATAGACATTCACTACTTTGTCAAAGAAATGTTGGAAAAATAGTTCAAAGTTGATAATGTCATCTTGTAGATCATAAAGATAATGATCATGGATTTTAGATCGTTGATAATAGAAACATTGAAATTTTTCCAATATCTATTTTGAATTACTAAATTAGGGTCTAATTCAGATACTAACTTCTCTTGCAGTACTTATATGGTCATTTTATCTATCCTACCATGTTATTTGATTCATTTAGGTAGATATAATATCTCTTAATTACAATTTTCCAAAAAATAAATTGACTAAGAAATTATTAGTTTTCCTCAAAATAATATCACATAGATAAAATTCACATAATAAATCATGTCTGTCATTAGTGTTTTTATGATAGACTATCAATAATTATTCACTTGTATTAATATTATGTGGTAATCCACAAGATATCTAGAGTAACATCCATCTAAAAAATTTGTCATGTAAGAATAAATTGTATAAAGGGGAAAGACACATATAATCTAATAATTTTTCACCATGTTGATAGGTGAACTGAATGGTTTGTCTAGCTTACTTTTCCTACTACTATGCTTATGTAAATTCTTCTTGTAATTTTTATTTATACTTCTCAAGAAGTTTGTTTTGCCTCTTCAACTCTCCAAGCTTAGAAAAAACAATATCTCATTGACTTCAGACATCAGGGTAGGATAAAGTAGTTTGGAAACTTTATTATACCATGGGTTTGGGAGGCACATTATAAGAACTAGAAGCTATTTGAACTTTCAATGTGGTATTATCCTATTCAAACTTTAGAATATTTATTCTCAAAGATATATTATATTATTTAATTATTTTTGTGTAACTCTAAAAATCAATAATGTCATTCTCTGATTCATCTAATTTCATAAAGGATTGAGTTTGAATGCCTTCTATTTATTCAAAAAAAAAGAGCGATGACAAAATCCTTACTCTAGGTTGAAGATATTAGCCCAACAATGTCTTCTTAATTATTCTTGACTATGTATTCCAATTGGGTAATGCCAAAGCATGTTGGAATTCTAAATCATATATTTGTTTTGAGGGTTGAGTTTCTTCATCAATCATTGGAGCTTTACCTTTGTTTTTAGATATTTGTGTGGAGGTAGTAGGAACAATCTCATGAATAGTCTTTGCAAAACCATCTTTTTGAAAAGGAGTTTCCACTTCCTCTTTATCTTGTGCTACACATATAGTGGTAGTGGGTTCTTATCTTAGACTATCAAGAGTATATTCATTTATTGCTTCATCATCATTGGTAACTAATATCAATTTGATTCTTTATTTCTAAGTGAGGAATATTTTTTTTCACATGAGGCTTCTTGAGGTATAAGATGTGAAACAAGGTATGATAATGGTTCATATTCTATGATTTAAATGGGTTTTTATGTAGAGTTAGTTAGGGAATATGGCTTATGGTTTCTTTTGGAAGACCTAGGTCTTAATCATCTACTTGGCTCGGATGGTGTAATTATATTGAGGGGATTTGGAGGTCTAAGTCTAGAAGCCCTCATAGTTGGTTTTATACTTTGAACTAACTTAGGAGTAACCACTTTAGATTAATACACCCTTGGTGGAGACTTAAATTCAATTCAAGAGGATATCATGGTATTTTCTTAGCCTGTTTAGGTATTTCCTCGTTTTCCCTTCATAGAAAGTAATCCAAGATTTTATGCCCTACTCCTACAGAAAATGATGTTAGATTATCAATTTAATGAGTCCATGATGGTGGATGGAAGATGGATTATTAGGGTACCTCATATCCATGACTTTAATGGGCCCCAAAACATGAGGGTAAGTTAACTATATGTTAGGTTTGTTGCATGCCATACATCGAATAAATCAACATTCTCATCACAATACAACTCAAAACACTACATTGACCCTCACAGGTTAGGTATTTGATTATCCAAAAAGATATAGACCTCCAAGGTTCATACAAGGAATCTTTGTTAATACCCTTGATTCTACCATTGATGTCTTAACATACATAAGCATTGGTTCTCCCTACCATTGAAAATATAGATGAGGTTATTAAAGGAGGATATTCCTATAATTTTATCTTCTTCATTTGGAATTTTGGATAACTCATTAATAACCTAACTAGAGAATGGAATTTGTACACGTTTAACAATAGAAAAATCCATCTTTAGGTGGAGTATGAAATATATAACAAGGGTTTTGTCAAAACCCTAGAATTTCATGATAAACTCAAGCCATCATGTTTCTACAAACACATGTTTTTATTGTTCATCTCTTAAGAGACCATCACCAAATTTAGGTTCACATTTTTTCTTCTATCTTATTCTATTTTTTTTAGTTCTGAATAAGACACAATCAATCTACATCTCTATTCAAGAAGAAAATGACACTTCATTGGAAAGAAATGGATTATGATAGAAATGGTATCCTTTTTGTTTTAATGCTACAAATGAAACTTAAAGCTCCCAATCATGTTGAGTGATGATGATAATGAAAGCTAATCATGTCATAATAAATAATGATTACTAATTATTACCTTTTTATTTATTTGTAATCATCACACCACTAGTTTTCTTTCAATTACTTCCCATGTGAGTTGTGATATGATGATAAAGATAAAGTAATCATGTAAGTGTTTATGATTTGATAGGATAAAGTCCATAACATGTGGTCAAGTTCCAAAAGGTAAAATTTTGAAAATATTTTCTATTGACATGGGAATATCCTTCACATAGAGATTATGGAAACTTTGCCAAAGATTTGAGCATATGCATGCAGACTCTGAAATTCAAAAACTAAATATTAATAAAAGAATACAAACTATACCTTTAAAAACTCATGATGTTATCTTTGTTTGAACTTTTTCACCTATTATAACAAAATAAATTACATGAATTAGTTTAAGGAATGGTATAGAATGAGACAACATCAATGTTTATTACTTTGGAACAAGGAGAATCAATCATTACTCTTGAATTTATAAACTCACTTTTTGTTTTTTTTTTAAAATTTTTTTGCCCTTGACCAACCATCTATTGGTTTTATAATCAAGGCTCATCTTGCAGTGCATGATCAGCTAGCAAGCTCATTTTCTGGTTATGACTGTCACTAATGTCCCTAAGGATTTTTATTGTTGATTTTTTTTAATAACTATTTTGTTTATTTATTTATTTTTGCTTTTATTTTTATTTTATTTTAAAGAATATTTGGATCCTTTTCCTTTATTAATTCCATCTTTTATTCAAATATTAGTATTCATGGAAGCTTTAAGTTTTAACATGGAACCAAACTCATTTTATACCATCTGGATGAATTATTCTTTACTGGAAGGCTTTTGGTATAGCTTCAACTAATGTCCATTAACTAAGAGTGTCTAATGATAACCATCTATAACTATTAATTATACTGAACCATTATTAAAAATATTCTTTATCTAAAATGACCTTAGACATCTAGTGCTTAACTTACCTTTGAAGTGTTGATACTTAGAATCATAAGAAAGTGCCTAGTCTCCTTTGAACTATCTTTCCTTGATGTGTAAATCATGTCATTATTTCATTTGGTACTACATCATCTCTATCTGATAAAAAAATCCTATTCTCATTTCATCTATCTCATTCAATTATAAAATTATCTCTCTCTCTCTCTCTCTCTCTCTGCTTCATCCAAGTTAATTCCTTCTTCTAGTGTAGTCCTTAAAGTTTGCATCTTAAATTTAATTGAAAGGAGGTTTTTCTTATCAAATATAAATTCATATGGTGAAAAAATAGTAGTGGTCTTCTACATTGTGTTATATGCTCATACAAATTTTGGAAGCTTGGTTTCCCATTTTTTTCTATTGATACTGACTTTCTTAGTAAGGATATTCTCTAATTAGCTATTGATAACCTCTACCTACCCATTTTATTGAGGGTGGTATGGATAATACTTTATATGGTTGACTTGGAAAATCTATATGAATGTTTGAATCATTTTGGACATGAACTAGGGTCCTTGATTAGACACTATATCTCTAGGTGCTCCAAATCTCTGTATGATCTTGAAGTATATGAAATACACTACTAATTCTTCTCTTACAAATGAAAGAGCTTTTACTTCATCCTATTTGGTCACATAATATGTACATACTAGATAGTACTCCTTACCTTGAGAAGGTAAATCTATGGGCCTAATAAATTCCATGCCCCATTTTTTAAAAGGTTCAAAAACTATTTGAGGATGGAGAGACATTTCAGACAATAGTATAGGTTTACCCATTCTCTAACATGGATCACATTACCAAATGTACATCTTTACCTACTTATGAAGAGTTTGCTAGTAGTAGATATCTCATAGGATCTTATGTATTATTCTTTTAACTAAGTAGTATCATCCACTAGGTTCATCATGATAAACACAAATGATGTCATAAATTCCATTTTCCTCTACACACCTAAAAAACATGATCAGGTCCAAGTTTAAATAATATACCATTAATACATTTATAACAAGAACTATCTTTAATCAAACATTTCTTTTCTTTCCTATTAAAATGAAAAGGAAACTTCCATGTAGCTAACAAGTTTTTTATATCAGCAAACCAAGGTGATTGTGCTCCAAAAGAAAATAGTTGTTCATCTGGAAAATTGTCTTTTATAGGTTCTTATTCATATGCATTGTTTAATATAAAAATAAAATCATCAACCACATTGAAATTTATAGGTTTATCAATAATTGTAATATCAAATTCCTATAATAGTAATAGCCATTTTATAATTCTTCCTCCTACCGTTAATTTTTTCATCAAATATCTAATAGCTACATGATTAGTGTATAAAAATATTTTATAACCAACAATATAGTGTCTAAAATTGTTTGTGGAATAAATGATAAAAAGGAATTTTTTCTCAATGATTGTGTAGTTTATCTCAGTTGGATTCAAGTTCTCTCTAATGTAGTATATGGCATACATCTATTCGTCTTCATATTTTTGTCCCAAAATAGCTCCCATAACATGATTGGATGCATCAATGTTAGTATGGGAGGGTTGTGACCAATTAGGTCATCTTAGGATTGGAGCAAAACTTAGTTTTTCCTTAATGGTATCAAAGGCTTATTGACAATCTATACTCTAAACAAACTCACTCTCTTTTGTTAGTAAAGCAAACATTAGAGCAATAATTTTGATGATTTTTTCTATAAACCTTCTATCATATCTTTCATGGCATAAGAATCTTTGGATATCAACCTGGTTTTGAGGGATAGGTAAGTTTGAAATAACTTCAATATTTTATAAATCCACATGGATTCCTTTTGTAGAAATATGATGTCCTAAAACTATACCTTCCTCTACCATGATCAAACATTTTTCATGACTCAAGGATAGATGGTGTCCTTCACATATTTTTAGTACTTTTATTAGATTTCTCAAACTCTCATCAAAGGACTCTTCATGAATAGTAAAATCATCCATGTAAAATTTCATTCAATCATTGGTTAAACTAAAAATATGGCTAAGATTACTTGTTGGAAGGTATCAGGTGCATTGAACAAACCAAAGGGAAACATCCTATATGTAAATGTCCCCCATGGAAAAGTGAATGTTATTTTATATTGGTCTTTAGGTGCCACTTTTATCTAGTTGTACCCATTAAATCCATCTAAGAAAGAAAAGTATCTTTCCCTGCCAAATTTTCAAGTACTTGGTCAATAAAGGGTAAAGGAAATTGATCTCTTATGATTTATTTGTTCAGTTCCCTATAGTATCTGTATACCCTCCATTTACCATTTTTATTAGGAATAATAACCAAGGAATATACCCACTAGCTATCTGAAATAGGATAAATGAATCCTACTTCTATCATCTTTTCTATCTCAATTTTCATAATATCTCTGAAGGCAAGATTAATTTTTATCTAAGGTTGCCTTACTAGTTTAATGTTATTTGTGTAGATATCATAGGTGTATACACTTGGATGGATTCCATTAATGTATTTATATTACCAAACAAAATCTCTAGTATGTTCTTGAAATACATCAAAGACTTTTACTTCCTAATCATCTCTCAACCAATTATTTATGTTGAGTAACTTCCTTGGTGATACTATGATTTACTTAGTGCCTAGATGGGAATAATCTATTTGTTTGAATTCACTCATAAAAGAGTTGAGAGAACATGGATGTGGAAATAACATATAGAATATGAAAATATCTTTGGTAGATTTATCTTCTATATAAATTACTCCAGCTAGAGGAAAATATAAGGTTTTTAAAAATGGATTTTGACCTTCATGTGCCCACTACATGACATCGTGTTTAATGTATTTATGGTCATACAACAAGATTTAATAGGTGGAAAGGATGGGTGTTCAAAAGGATAGTAATTGCTTTCATTAAAGGATCATCTATTAAGATTCATAGCTAGACTATCAAGATTTATAGTTGAACTATCAAGATTTGTAGTTAAACTATTGAAATTTGTAGTAGTTCTAATACTTCTTGTTAACTCATCCTCTACTTATTCCACATGATCAATTATTATGACCATAGATAGAGATGATATAATATCATATTTTTCTTTAGGTTGATCTACCCATATCTATTTTACCAGATTGATTGATGGTTATGTAGATAGATATAAAAAAATGCTATTTACTTTAAGAACATTTGAGATGGTCATATCTCCTGATCTAAAATCAATCTATGATACCATTTTTTATAACCAAGGCCTTCCTAGGATCAATGGGTATCCAATTATTTTGTTTTTAGAATGGATAATAATAAAATCAATAGTTTGTTCCCATGACTCTATAGTCAACATTATATCCTCAATGACACCTTTTGGTTTAGTAGTGGAATGATTTGCCATTTGTAAGATTATGGTAGTGGGTTACATATCTATTAGAGAGATTTTTCATGGTGTCCATATTCATCACATTAATAACATCTCCTAAGTCCAATACATTTTGTATCTCTTTATTTCTAATCTTTACATAAATAATAAGACTCCCTGGGTCTCCATATTTGGGTAAAAGTAGATTACCTACTAATAAATTAACAAGTTTATCATCTACCTATATAGTCTTGGGATATTGTATTTTCCTACCAAGTGTCTTAATACATATATTTTTTGATCACCTGATTGAGTTATAGAATGTCCCTAATGGCTTGTAATAATGAAATTTCTATATTGAGTTTTCTGACTTCTTGAATCAACTCAGATTCTTTTTTGTCTTCCAATTCCTTAAATCTTTCTAGAAAAGGAATAGATGGAAGAGTTATGGTGAATTCCTTGATTTTAAAATATTTATCTTCTAACTCTTATTCTTTCTCTGGTTGAGTTTGTTGACTTGATTTTTCATGAGGCATTTCTATGATGATGATATGAGGTTCTTGTAATGTTTTTCCTAAATTGAGATGTATGTGTGGGCATTCAATATCACCTACACCTATGGTTTTACTTTGTTCATTTGCATAAACCTACCTATTCTTTAGATTTTCTACTATTTAGTTAGGTAGATGAGTTTGGTGTACTTGGTTTGTATGGGGTGGTTGAGTTTCTTGAGGAGCCATCAAGGCTTATTATTATGGAAACCTTCTTTGTTGATGATTATAGTTTGGTCTAGGATTCTAATGTTGATTCACCCATGGCTGATTATGACCTTGGGGCATTCAAATTTGTTGAAAATGTTGGGTCATAATCCATTATTATGGTATCCATTCTTGGTTTTCCCACTATGGTGGTATTACCCAAAATTATTAAGGTACATGCCATTATGGAAAAGGAATCCTTAAACCAAACTATTATGATTGATTTTTTTGGAAGGTACTTCCTTATCTTTGAACATAGTTTATTTAATCTATGGTTTGTATATTTATTTTGAATTAGTTCCCAAGAGTATGGAGGTGACTACAATTTTTTTTGTCATGATCTTGAACATCACATATTCCACAGATTTCTATTTTGTTTAGAGGACAGTCTCTAAGTGCATATTTTAATATGCACTTTGGACAATATTTTTCTAGTGGTTCAATGTTAGATTTAGCCTTATCATGAAATCCATCTAATTTTGAGTATAGTTTAACCAATATACTTGTTTTAAAATTTGCTAGTTCTTCCATGAATTGGCTTACATCACTAGATTTTCCTAGTTTCCCTCTCTTACTATTAGGTTTTGTCCTAGAGTATTTGGTACGTAACCATGTAATCTCTTGGAAGTCTAGTTTGGTATTAACTCCCTTTCCATGAGATTCAAAGAATCCTTGGATGAATCATCCAATTATATAAGGAAAATAGTTTTAACCACTTCCTTAGATAGCTCATATCCACACCTGTTGTGGGCAAAAGCAACCAATCTAGATAATATTCAAGGTTTTCATCTTCATTCTATTGTATTTTGAAAAATTATTCTTTTAATCCTTTAACCTAGAAATAATCTTAGTATTTATTCAAGAATATTGTTTCCATTTCTCTCCAAGTACTGATAGAGTTTCTTGTTAATCCCATAAACCACCTCATTTCTCCTTCCTTATAAATAGAGGGAAAGAGTTTCAACTTTTGATTGTCTAAAGTGTAGTGATAGGTTTGAAACAAGACTTTGAACTCAAAAAATAAATTGATTTGGGTCTTCAGTGGATAGACCTCTAAAGGTAGGTACATTGGATGGGGAATTATTTTTCATTATTATTTAATCATCATTCTCAAAGATAATAGGATAAGAGAAAGTCCTCTCAAGAGGATTCATGTGTGGGTTTTCCACATGACCTATATTTTCTCCCATTTTAAATAGATTTTTATTGAGAGAAGGAGATCCTTCAAGGTACTCTAGTTGTTCAGTGTCTGAAAGTTTAAATTTTGTAGAGGAAGATTCCTTTAGATCTCGAGATGTACTTCCAAAATCCTCACTTATTTATTTCTTCTAGGTTTTTGTCTTTTCTAAAAGGGCTTTATTATTTATCCTAAAATATAAGTATCTTTTAGAACAAACCTTCCTTATGCATCCCTTTACCTACTCATATACCTATATTTGACAAGAGAGTAATTTATTCTCTTATTTTATGTTTTTACTTATTAAATTAAGGGTTTACCTTACTAACATTTTTTAATAATTCCTTGATGACGATGCCAAAAATTATGGGTGTAATTGTTACCCCTTTATTTAACCAATCTATGTTGGTGTCATTTCTTACTATGGCTAGTGCTTAAGGCTATTCACAATAAGGTATTTATTGGTTTTAACTAATAGTGTTGTTTGGAGGTTTTTGGTGTTGTAATAACCTAAGTGTCTACTCCTAAAGTTTAAACTAATGCTAAAAAGAAACACACTTACTTGAAATGTAAACATACCAAACTATTGAATTAAATACTTTGAAAGTAATAAAAAAATGATGTAAAGTAATCACTCTAAAATCAAGTCTGAAATCCACACTTCTAAGCTATATTATAGAATAAAGGTTGATGGAATTAAAGGAATAATAAATGTTTATTTAAATATGAAATAACACACATTATCTGTCTATTATGACCTGTAATTTATTAATCTAATAACACATAGTTGAATAATTAATTATTAATTGAAAATAAATAAGAAATAAACTTATAAATTCTAGAAGTAACATATTGTGTCCTTGGGGAGTGGGCCCTTGCTCACCCTTGTATTTAGGGTTAAATCAACTCAGTATTTAAAATTTTATATTAACATATAGAAGGAAAGAGTAATATGCTACAAAGTCTTATTGTATTTAAAATAATAATTCTTAAAATATTTTTTCACACAACATATTGAACATGGATCTACCCTTTATTTGATTAGAAAGAAACTATCATAAAAATTGGTTTAGAATTAACTAACCAAATAAGAGGATATTTAGAGAGATTGGTCTTTTATGAAAAAAATAGAGAACATTACAACAAGATCCACATGTGGTTAGGAAGATCCTTGTGGGATTTTCAACTGCATCTTCTATCCATATCTGATCATCAAATCTTACATACAATATATCCATATCATTTTATCTAAAGTTGCAGCCTCTTAACTGATTTCTAAAAATAGAAAACTATAAGGAAATACAAAGTATCTAGAGAGGTCCTAGATCATCATGGAATAGCTAGAAGAGCTTCCATAATTCCTTATAACTTTCTATGGACAAATATGTAGCAAGATGTGAGAATCTAAATCATTACTATCATAATTCATAGATGACTATCATAATCCATAGCTTGAATGTTATATTCCATAGCTATTTATTGTAATCTATAGAATGCCCGATAGAATCCATAACTTCTCTCAAATGATTTTTTTTTAGTCATGGTACTTCCTTATATCTATGAGATCATAGAAAAACTCTCATTTAGATGTTATCATTCTTGTACATATCAAAATATATAAGATCATGAAAATAATTAGAACATCATTCAAATAATGCTAACTTAGACTCACATGAGCTTATAGAGATAAAAACATCCATTTTCTATCTTAGGCTATTTATAAACCCTAAGAATACATGTAATGATAAACTTAAATGGCATGTTTATGGATATTATGGATGATATATTATGGCTATAATGAGTCATAATTTGGACTCAACACTTGACATCCCTTTTGCTTGGACTTTTTTAACTGAATGGCTGAAATTTTCCTAAGTTTCAACTCCCTCTGATTTTCCTAGATTTGGGTTTGGTTTCCAAAATAATCTAAACACTCAACCTTATTAAGGAAATAGTGAACTTTAGATGTATTCCTATAGATCCAATTAACTCACATGATCACATCATTTGACACTAATGGTGCTACATAATGATAAAAAAACATGGTGAATTTTAGTAATTTGATTTTATACTAAATAAGACATCTATCAAATTTGATCTTAGATTCATTATCATACTACACCAACCAAAAATTTACCATGAAACTACATTTCCTAGATATTTTACATACATTCTAGGAGAGATAAAGCATTTAGTAGTTGTTGTATCTATCAAAAAAGGAATAGGATGCCTAAACAAAGTACCTAATACTTAGATGGGAGAGACTTAGAATTCTTCTTGATGATTATCCACTAGTGCATGAATATGTTGATAAAAGTTTGCTTATTATGATGTGTAAGTAGATGTAATCTTGTTTCTACCATATTTATTTCACTGAGGACAATCTTTAGCATAATGATCTCCTCCACAATTGAAACATCCATAAGGAGGTCCCTTTTTCTCAACCTAATTTGCACTCTCAAATCCTTCCCTAAAATCACCTCCTAGTTTCCTATTCCTAGAAGCATTACTAAATCTCACATTCTAAATATTGAATAGGTTCTCAGAATTCCCATTCCATTTCTAGTTCTTTTTTTGAAAGGGTTTCTTGGAACTACCAAACTTATTAAACTTTTCTTTAACCTCTGCCAATGATTTCAAAAAAAATTCTTAGTTGATTACTTTCTCAAAGACCTAATCTATAGTGGATGGTCCATGCACATCCACTTCACATATAATTTGATGTTTTAATCCCATTATAAACTTCTTAATATATAAATACTCATCATTTTGGTACTATAGATCATACTTCAAGAGCTTGTGAACTACACATAGTATTCATTTATCGATAAATATCCTTACTTTAGGTTATATAAATATATCAATTTTTTTATCAAAATATATCTAAGGTAACCACCATGATTTGAAAAGATTAAAAAAATACTCCCAAGAGGTGTTATTATAATTAAGGTTCATGTCAAGCTTCTTTTTATCCCACCAAACTGTTACTTCACTAGATAGTTGGTAGGCTCCCCACACATCCTTAGTCACCTCAGATTAGTTTTTAATTTTTAAATAATTTCCATTTATATGATCCAATATTAATCTCCATCACCTAAAACTATACCATAAAACTTGGGTGGGTTTACCTTCTTCATGTCATATGCAAGCTCTATAACTACTTGACCTCTAGCCACTTGTTGACCTTACTTATGCCCCTGCTCCTAAGGCACTTCCTAATATCTATGTTATTACTACATATCATCCTATTAATATTCTTCCTTATTCCCATAAAATTATCGATCAAGATCTACTATTCTATCTCTAGTCTTATTCATGACAATGAGCATCTGATCAAGTTTTTTAGCTTGTTTTATTGCTAGCTGATTAGGACTTGATTGAGTATTTGTAGAAGAAGTTACCTCACTAATTAATCTAAATAATGCCATTATAATATATAAAAATTATGATAATATACTTATATTAGTGGATAAATTAGGTCTGAGCATTAAACTTGTAATCTGATATCGCATTGATACAACCCCATTGGGTTAACTAAAAGTCACACTAATTTTTTTTATCACATAGATAACTCATAAAATCATCTATAACTATATAAATATTAATTATTTGACTACTAAATATATCTAAGTAATAAATGTAATAATATATTAGCCCATTGGCTAATAAACTAATCCATCTAGTTTTCAAACAATCTAATCAAATTTCAAGATAAATATCCATCACAAATGAGTTATGGAATGAATTAAGTATTTCATAACATAGATATAGTCCATATTCAACTATAAATAAGCATACATCCACTACTATCATAATTTTAATAATTAATTAAAAATATCATATCCACTATTATGTTTAATATCCATTTGATAATAATGTACAATATGTTACATTTTACTACACATCCAGATATATGTGATACAATATGGAAAACAATATAAATGAGAATATCAAACAAATCCATGATCGATAAACATATCATTAATATAATACCTAAGGTTGAATTAATTGATGAAATAGAGAATCTTCTAAGTGCTTTGCTTATGACCATACACCAATGGTCTCTTGCACACCTCACTCCTAGGAGTGGCCCTAACCTTCAAGAAGGGGTAGAGAATAACAATGTGGATATCAAGAAATAAACCATAACCTATGTGCATAATATCACTATTACATGCAACAATCATAAATACCATGGAATAAAATCCTCTATCTAAATGATATCAAAAAATGCATGTAACCTAGAAATACAATGTAATCACAATGTCTTAGCTATAACATTACTTTGGCCAAAGTTTTCATTATAAAAATCATATCTAAAATTGAATTCAATTTCACTCACATAAAACTATCTATTAATGAATCATAACTATCATATGACATTAGGGGATAGGTATATGAGTTACCCACGTGTATACCCATATAACTATCTCATGTTATCCAAAATAAAGTATATAAATCTCATATAAAGATTAAAAATTATAATAATATATATTTCATAATACACTTAGTCCAACTAAAAGACAAAGTACAATCAATCATAAATATATAATACCATTGATTTCATTCACTTAACCATAAAATGACAACCTAAGCTTATCAAATGAACTATGTTCAACCTAGGTGTACAAAAGAGACTAGAATAAGAATCAAGTCATTATAAGTCCCCTTTCAATAAATACTTTAATCATAATTCATGTATAAAGGCATATATAGCTAACATCAACACTCAATCAATAGTGTAATTCTTGAAAGCTTTAAACAAATTAGGTATATAAAATTAATTTCACATCTTCCCTTACTTATATCATCATGTTATGTGGTAAAAAAATATCTTTTGGATTCAATTTACAATCTAATTACAAATTACCACAAAAATGCCCTATTTCTTACTTAAAAATATAGCACTTTTAAAATATTATAAAATATGAATATATGTATTCAATATATATAATATTGTGTTATATGTTCATTTCAACCACATAAAACAAAAATAATCACCCAAAAATGATATAGGAACATCTTCTTATTTTAATATTTCACATAGAATTATCATTATCATTTATAGCTTTGAATTTCATCTAGGTACATCAATATAAGTTCATGTAGATAATTAATGTTTATTAGACCACTAATGAGTATATAAAATTCTTATAATAAGTACTCATAAACATATTTTACCTACCATATACTCTAGATCACAAAATTATTCAAGTTAATATATAACTTTGTGAAAAAAATCCTTATATGCCTATATAGATACTCTACATCTTGGATCGATACTATCAAATTAGTCTAATGTTAAGTTGCAAGACTATGACTTAAATGTTACTTATTAAAAATACTTTTAGATAATAAAATATAACCTAGATGGCATATATATGCATGGATTATACCCTTTATACAAACCATTCTATTATATCCCTATAAAACCTTATATACAAATATATATAACAAGCTCCAATTACTTTCTCTACCTTTTTCAAATCAAACCAAATACCTAGGATATAAATGAACTAAATTAATAACTATAATTTGAGCATATAAGTTAGATTTATCTTGTTAATATATATATTTATAAAAAATCACACATTTTTACTAAATGATTACTACCTAGTTATATATAATTAGATTTTATTAGTCAAATGTTCACACACATATCTACAAACATCCTCCTACTTGTTTGTATCCTTACACATAAGAGTGAATGTATATATGTGTATATGTATATATGTGATCATAGGAATTTGACATTAGATATGAGGTTAGATCAAGTGTTAGTCCATAAAATAATGAAAAGAACACAATCACATGCTAACATCTCTAAGCCTAGATCTTAGGGGGAGAATAATGAATAAAACCAAATGAAAAGCAAAACTAAAATGAAAATAATGACAAATCCCTTACCTTACTTTCATGTTCTCAATTATTTATTATATGGCTTGCTTGGTTTATGCTCAAAGAGTCTTTGGTAATGGAATTTTCTTTGTTATTTCTCTTTTTGGCACCATTGTGGCTTGATGTGGCTTATGGTTGCTTAGTGCTTGGTTCAATATTTTGGAATTATAACATTATTGATATGAATCTTACAAAAAAATCTGCATTATAACTCTACAACATCCAAGCTCTCCTTTCAATATGCAATGGCTTGTATTTATAGGCTTAGGAATGAACCCCAATTCAAGGTGAGTTAAAGTGTAGTTTAAACATGGAATGAGTTCAAACATAACCTAAGTGAGTTAATTAATCATAGTAGATTTAAAAGGTATAAATAATTAATGATTTGCAATAAATAGGCATGGGTGAGATATTTTGAGATATTTTTGAAGGCTTGATAACTCATAAAAGGTAATCATGAAAAGATAGGATATTTCATATTTTTGAATTTCCTTTTTTAGTAATTCATTAATTGCACATGGATAATTAAACTAGGGATTTAATTTGGTTTAGCTTGTTAATTAATTTTGATTAGGATTTTAGCATTTTCAAGATTTGATTTAAGTTCGTATGTCTCATTTAATAGGTCCATAGGCTAAATTCCATGGTTTGATGCCATAAAATGATTAGAGATGAATCCATGAGAGGGTTTTGTTTTTTACAATAAGATACCCTAATTAGGGATGTCTCAAAGAGATTATAATATTTTATTAATGATGCATAATAAAATTTAGGGTGTTTAATGATTACTAGGATTAATTTACAATGGTTGGTATTAATTGATCTGAAGTTTGATCGAAGGCCATTAGTTGTCAGGTTTAGGTGTCTATAATTTACCTCTATTTTGGAAGGAATTACAAGCTGTAATCGTTGTAACATCTTCTAAAATAATGAAATGGTCCTATATGCTTACCACTTTAATGGCAATGGCTGAATTGTAGTACCCTATCGAGGGATCAATTGGCAAAGGGGTCACCAATCGATCCTTGGAAATGAAGAGACAATGGGATTAAAAGATGAAATGGGGTGGAAAAGACTAATTTTCCCATAATTAATTATATTTAGTATCATATGGAGCTTCCACAATTAGGTAAGATAAACAAGATGATTTTTCCATAGGTGGTTATAATCATTAGCATAGGGGGATAAAAAAGGTAATGATCTACCCAAGGATGGTTATAATCACTCAAAAGGCTTAGGGTGACAAGAGAATGATTTTCCTAAAGGTAATTATAATTATCAAAGGGAAAAAATGATTTTCCCATAGGCAGGCATAATCATTGGTAGGATAAAAACATGCCCAAATTGGGTGGATAAAGATAATGGTTTAATTAAAGGTTATTATAAGCATTATCACAATGAAAATGTACCCCAGGTGGGAAGAATAAAGATAATGATTTTCCCAAAGTCAATTAGAATAATAAATTAAAAAATTGATAGAAATATAATGATTTTCCCAAAGATAGTTAGAAGCATTGATAATGCAAGTGGGATGGTATACAATGGTTTGCCCAAAGGTGGTTTTAATCATTGATATCCTAATAGTGGTAAACATGATGTGGAACATGATGGAAAATTGGTATAGAGGAGAAAGATGAAATTTGGATAACCTACTAGGAGGGAGATACTCATTTGAATTAGAAAGGAACAAAATTATTTTATTATTTTATTATTCTATGCAAGATATGATTTGGATTAGATCTAGAAGGTTGTTGGTGATAAGGAGATATATTATTATATTAGTTCCATATCAACTCCTCAAGCTAATTTTTGTTGTAGTACATGATAGTAGGCACCATGGTAACTTGGCCTAAATGTGCATAAAACTAACACATGATCCAATAATTAAGTGAAAATAATGCACCAATGATAAAGACCATGATGATAATGTTGGCTTATGAATATGGATGGATTCAAGAATAATGTGCAAGGAATCACTCAATGAATGTGCATAGACTGAGTCAAGGCACAATAGTAAAGCAAAAAAAATAGACAAACAAAACACTAAGAAAATAAAAAGAAAACAAATAAAAGAAAAGAGAAACAACAAACAAATAATGATTAATCACAATGTTATTACAAATAATATGACATAAAAAAGATGATGACCATTTCCCCTAGAATATAGGAAATAACGTAACAAACAAAAAAAATTAAGGAATTGAAGAAAAGGAAGGGGGTGGCTGAGCTGTCTCTAGATGCACTAGAAAAGTGGATGCTACCTATATAGTTCCATGGATGTAAGATCCAATAAAAACTTTAGGCCAAATGTAGTTATCCTAGGAAATGGGATAGATGAAAATGATGAGAAATAAGAAAATGATGGATGTTATATAATAATATGGGAATGGGCTCATAAAATGGTGAGTGTATGGGATAGTGGGCCAATAAAGATGGGGAAACTAAATGACAAGTGGTTTCTTGTGACTTAGTGAGGGTTCCCAGAATTCTTAAGGCAAATAAGTGCTCAATGTTTTTGAAATTTTTTATGTATCTCAACATGATTGAGAATTATGAGATACTAAACGATCCAAGCTCATAAAATATTGAGAGCATTCAAACTAAAAATTAATATCAAAATGGTGAAATCATGGGTTTGGTTGCTCGAAAAATGGTGAGAGCATGAAAAAGTGTGACTAGGCTGACCTCAATGTGGATTGAGTGCTGCCTACATATTCCTAGGGTAGGACCTCAAGTCACTATATTTATGCCTTTTAGTAGAGGAATTTGACTAGTGTAGTAGCCAAGTCAAAAAAATAGGAAAAGTTGGTAAGTGGCATAGGCATAGAAAGGTGATACTTCAAGGTATGATAAATAATTATTGCCTCTAATTTTCCCATAGGTGGTTGCAATTATGAAAAAATGGCATAGGTCAATGATATTAAATTTTCCATAGGTTTTTATAATTAATAACATGATGGTGAGAAACTAATTTTCCTAAAGGTGGTTATAATCAGGCACACTTAGTAGAGAACATAAAAAAAACTAAAGGATGCAACTACCAAACCATTGTCATATTGTTTCAAAAGATGACCTTTGTATAGAATACTAAAATAATTGAAAGATCTTGATATGAATCATCATGCTAAAAGTGACCATGGAACCAATGGAATGGAACCAAGGTCAAAGGATTGGCTAAGGTGAGTGAAAATAAATTGGTCAAAATGAAAGGTATGGTAGAATAAAATATGGTAGAATGGTAAGGTATAAATAATAATATTAATATTATATTAAAATTAAAATAGGCGTCATAAACAATACACTAGGTCTCTCAAGCAAAGTAATGCTTGAAGTGTATAATGTTCATTAGCTCATCAAGTTCATCCCCATTTTATGTAGAGAGCCTGTATGCTCCAATTCCATAGTTACAACAATGAGGAAAGGTTATACCCAATTGGGTTTGAATTTACCTTTGTATTTATTCTCAAACTTGGTATTCTATTGGTTTTCTTTAAGAATAAGATCACCAAGATTGAATTTTATATGTATGACATGTCAATTATAGTGTCCACAAAGTCAGGTCTAGTATGTTTGAAGGTTATTAACTATGGCTATGAATTTATCAAGTAAATATAAATCTTGAAGGTGAGATACTCAATAGTCTTCATCATCTAGGACATGCTTCAAAGAGATACACAAAAAAGGTAACTTGACCTCAATGGGAAGAATGGCCTCAGTGACATAAATAAGTGAATACAAAGTGGATCTTGTTGGAGTATAGTGATTGGTATGGTATGCCTAGAGGGAATAGAATATTTTAAAGTGTTAATCATGGTTGGCATCATTGACATTATTTTTGATAATTTTGACAATGGTTTTGTTAGATTCTTTGGCTTGGCCATTACCTTAAGTGTAATAGTCCATAGAAAAATGTTGAGTAATTTTGTACTCAACACATAGTGATTTGATATCCTTTTTCTTAAATGATCTACCATTATTAGATATACTGTTAGAGGGGATACCATAGTGGCACATGAGATGGTTGAAGATGAATTTGGAAATTTATTTTCTAGTCATGTAAGTGAGGGGTATAGCTTCAACCCACTTAGTGAAGTATTCATTGGTGTTAAGGATATGTTTATGGCCATAAAAATGAGGTGGGGTTTATCTTCCCAATGAGATTGAGGCCCTATGTATAAAATGGCCATGGTGTAAGTATTGGTTTCAATGTTTTGGCCAAGGCATGAATCAGATTGGCATGCCTTTTGTTAAGCACATGATATACTGAGAGGGGGGTAAATAAATATATCATATATATTATAAAAATTTCCCTAATCAAATACACTTAATCAAACATTCAAGATATGCAATAGAACTGAAACAATAAACACCACACAAGATAGAGAGAGACACTAGATATAACGTGGAAACCCAATGTGGGAAAAACCATAGAGAACAATCTTAAGTATATGAATAAGCACCAACCCAAAAAATATTTTTAAGCACTAACTTGAATGAGCACCAACCCAATAACTATTCATGAGCACCAACCAATAGGATTACTAACCCCTTTGCTGAGCACCAACCTAACAACTATTCATGAGTACCAACCCACAGGAGCACCAACCCCTTTGCTGAGCACCAACCCAGCAACAATTCATGAACACCAAACCATATAATCACCAACCCCTTTGTCGAGAACCAACCCAACAATAATTTTTGAGCACTAACCCATAGGAGTACCAACCCCTTTGCCGAGCACCAACCCATCAACTATTCGTGAGCACCAACCCCTAGGAGCACCAAGCCCTTTATGTATACCACACAACTATCTCTCAATGTTGCTATCTCAAAAAATGATAGTTCATTACAACATCTCTTTCCTCTCTCACCTTTACTCTTCTAAGCTAGATATAACAAATACAAATCATATTCATCTCTCACAATTGCTCTTCTAAGATAGATACTACAATATAAAATCAACCTTTCTCACAGACATTACAAATGGCTTCCCAAGCCTTTATTTATAGCTTTCCAAATGACCTTTGGCCTTCCCCTTTCGTGACCCTTCAATCCTCATGGAAAATGGTGCCAAACTTGTATGACCCTTCATACCCTTGACTTTGAAAAGTCATGTGGTGATCCTTCATGAGAAAAAATGTCCTTCCCTCTTTTGTCCTTATCTTGGTGACTTTTCGTGTTCCTCAAAGTGTCCCTTCATGAGAAATTGTGCCCTTCCTCTTTTGTCTTCACTTAGTGACTCTTGGAATTCCCCAAGATGACTCTTCATGGGAAAATGCATCCCATCCTTCTATTGTCTTTACCCCATGACTCTTTGACTTCTCCATGGGCCCTTCTTTTGTCTCATATGCAACCAAAAATATATTCATTAATATTAAATAAATATTAAATCACATTATCCAAGATATATCTATTACAAATATCATTAAATGGAATGGGGAATTTATCACCAATAATGCTAGTCCTTTGACATAAATGATAATATTTCCAACAATCTCCCCTTTGTCATTGATGGCAACCTCAATCCTGAAACTGCCATATCCTATCACCTACATATCTTATCATTTGAAAACATACAGTAACTCCTCCTTACTGTAGCAACCTATAAATGTTCCCTGTACCTATTTCTACACCTATACCTGTACCTATTATTCTCCCCCTTTGATATCAATGGAAAAGGGCATACTTGGAGCTAACACTTAGCTCCCCCTCAATTGATGTTGAACATCAATGGCAAAAAGTAATAGAAATTACTCCCAACTCCTTTTGAAGATCTTTGAATTTATCTTTTGATCATGCCTTTGAGAAGATATCTGATAATACATATACATTGTTCCCTGTTCTTTGAGCATCTACAATCAACTCATTTGAATCTTTTCTTCTAATCTCACAACCTTCTGTATGAAACTTCAATGTGTATCTTTGATCACATATTTGACTAACACTCAATAGATTATTCTTAAGACCTTTTACATATAAAACATTCTTAGTCTTAGTTCTACCATAATCCAAACTCAAAGTACCCTTTTTGACTATCTTGGTAGTGGTTTTATCTCTGAATCTCATTGTACCACCATTGATCTTCTTTAGAGATATGAACTTACTTTTATCTCTTGTCATATGCCTTGAACATCCACTATCAATTAACCATGGTTGATCTTTATTTCTCACATGCAGAGTTGTCTGCACCATCATAGAATCTTCAGGTTGTTTCTTCTACCATGAACATGTCTGAACCTTCTTCTTGATGAATGGATCTTTGAAACTCTAATCCTTCTTGATTGACTCGAACATGCTTCTACAATATCAAGTTATGTGCCTGATGTTTTTGCACTTGTAGCATAATATGGTCTCTTCATCAAAGCTTATTTCCTTCTCCTTATTTCTAAAACTATTAGCTCTTTTTCTACATTCTAATTTTTTGTGACCATATCCATTACAATAAAAAAAATAGCCAAAAAAATAAGACATGTCTGTATATCTCTGACCTGATTGCCTTTTGTAGCTTTGTTCCTTCCTGCCTTCTCTATTTGAATTGTCCTCTGTATTCTTCACTTCTCCCCTTTTTGTTTATTCTTTTGTAAGAGCTTCATCATATCTGTTTTTCTTTTCAAATCCAATCTCTGTCTTATTTGAATTTTCCTTTTGTCTTTCCAATATCTTATTCAGCATGTTAGTGCTATCCTCAAATTTTGAATCACTAACTTTTTTATTATTGACTGTTTTCTTAATCTATTCTTTTAAAGAGGCAATTTCAGTAACATACCTTTCACATTCTTTTCTTTTTATTTTCAACTATGTTGTTAGATCTTCTTCATTCTTTTTGGCTTCTTCAAAGTGTGCTTTTAGATCTTCAATCATTTCCTTTGATTCCTATTAGTTTTTCTTGATCTGGCACTTTAATCTTTGATTCTTCTTCTCAATAGATTTTAACTCTTCTAGGGCACAAATGAGTTCTCCTTCCATATTCACTTCAACTTCCTCCTCTTCTTCTTCTTAATCATCTTCATGTATATCCATGAATATAATCTCTTCTTCTTCTAAATTTTTGATTCCACTATCTTCGACTGAGCTAGGATACTTAGAATACATGCTCTTCTTCTTGAATCCCTTCTTGGATTTGCCTTTGAAATTCTTCTTGTATGTAGGCTTTTCTTAATCATCATCATTACGCTTATTTGGGCATCTAGCTAAAAAATCTCCAATCTTTCCACAATTAAAACATTTAAAAGGTAATTTTCCTTAATATTTACCTTTTCCTCTTTCTACCTTGTGAATGAAAAGTGCTATGTTGTCATCTTCATCATCACTAGAAATATCACTTGATTCTTGAATCTTATCTTTCTCTTTATTTGATGGCTTGAAATCCGCTTCTCTCTTTGAGGGTTTATCTTGTTTTGTCTACATCTCATATTTCATGAATATACCATGAAGCTCATCCATCTTTAGCTTGGATAAAATCTTCATCTCCTCGATTACTGAAATCTTTGCATCATATCTCATTGGTAAAGATCTCAAAACCTTTTGTACCAGTATTGAATCTTACAACATTTCTCCAAGACCTTGAATCTGATTTATGATTTAATCAACTTGCAAAAGATAACTTGCTATATCTTCTTCTTCTTCTTCCATCTTCAAACTTTCAAATTGTCTTTTAAAAGTTTGAAGCTTAGCTTACTGAACCTTTCCATCACCTTTGTAAATATTCTCAAGTTTTACCCAAGTTTCATGAGTAAATTTACACTGCATAACTTTAAAAAATTTAGATTCACATAAACCACATAAAATAGCATTTAAAGCTTTAGCATTACATTCACTTGCATTCTTTTCTGCTAGAGTAATTACAGATGTTTGTGGTTCTTCATATTCCTCCACGACTATTTTCCATATGTCAAATCTAAGGGCCATCAAATAAGTCCTCATTCTTATGCTCCAAAAAGCATAATTCATCCCATCAAACAAAGGTGCCTTATTTTTAGAAAATCCTTCTTCTGATCCAACCATCGTGCTTTCCCAATCTACCTTCAAGCTATAAAATTTTGATACAAATTGTTAAGCATGGGATATACTGAGAGGGGGAGGTGAATCAGTATATCATATGTCTTATAAAACTTTCCTTAATCAAATTCCACTTACAACATCCCAACAAATGATAATTCATTACAACATCTCTTTCCTCTCTCACCTTTGCTCTTCTAAGCTAGATATAACAAATATAAATCATATTCATCTCTCACTATTGTTGTTCTAAGCTAGATACTACAATATAAAATCAACCTTTCTCACACACATTACAAATGGCTTATCAAGCCTTTATTTATACCTTTCTGAATGACCTTTGGCCTTCCCCCTTTGTGACCCTTCAATCCTCATGGAAAATGGTGCCAAACTTGTATGACCCTTCATATCTTTGCCTTTGAAAAGTCATGTGGTGACCCTTCATGAGCAAAAATGTCCTTCCCTCTTTTGTCCTTATCTTGGTGACTTTTCATATTCCTCAAAGTGTCCCTTCATGAAAATAAATATCATTAGCCAAGATATATCTATTATAAATATCATTAAATGCAATGGGGCCTTTATCACCAATAATGCTAGTCCTTTGACATCAATGAGAATATTTCCAACACCTTTGACATTTGTCACACTTTTTCACATATTTAGTTACATCTACATCCATCATTGGAAAATAGTACCCAATACATAGGAACTTTTTGGTTAGGATGGCCCCATTTTTGTGGGCTCCACATACTCCATAAACTTCTTATAATGCTAATGTATATTCTACCAAAAGTAAACAATGAAATAAATTTCCATAAAAATAATGGTGGTATATGGTTGATTTGAGTAAGTTATAACATGTGGCATAGTGGATAAAGTCTTTGGATTATTTTCCTAATAGGTCTAGTGAAATTATTTGGTCATGAAGATAGGTGTAAAGGTATAAATACAAAATAGAGTTGGGACCAATAATATCACATATCATTATGAGAGTCCAAGTTTCATGAGATGGTGATAACATATATTCAATGAGAAACCGTTATTCTTTGGCCATATATGTATGTAAAATCAAATATTCAATAGTATCCATGGCATCTTTTTTTATTACTGGCCCTTGGCATATGTTCAAACTAGACATCAACAATATGTTGCTTGAGAGTGTTGGCCATTGCCTTATATGACACCAACTTGTCATCTTTGGTCTGAAAATGGTTTGTAAATTCATATATGATTAACTAAGAATCACCATAAACCTTTATATGTTTTATGTTACATTGTAATGTCTATCGAATCCCTAAAACAAGTGTTTCATATTTATCCATGTTAGTGGTACAAGGAAAATTGATGCTAAATGACTTAGGGATTAGATCCCTTCTAGTGTAATGAATAAAATGCCCACCCTTAATCTATGTGTTTTGAATGATCCATCAAAATGTATCTTATAGTATTGCTCCTCAAGAGGTATTTCAATAATGGTCATAATGGATTTTTTTGGGAATTGGAATGTTAGTGGATCTGTATTTACAAGGAATGTTTTAGTCAGCTAATTTATAAGAACTTTCCCCTTGCTGGATTTTTGGTAGCAGTATTATATCTCAAATTCACTAAGAAGCATGATCCATTTCACAATGCAACCCTATAAATCTATTTTATATATTAGATACTTGAGTGGATATACTTTTGAAATAACCATGGTCTTGTTGTTCAACATGTAATGTCACATTTTTTTAGCTAAAAAGACCATAGCTAAATTGGATTTTTCAATGGGTATATAATTGTGCTCATACACGACCAGTGTACAACTTATAAAATACATATAATGATCCTTTACATTATCATCATGTTGAGATATAAGTGGCCATAGGGTTTTTTATATGGTAGATAGGTATAATAAGAATAAATTTCTTGGCATTAGTGGAAACAAAATAGTTAGATTCGCTTAATAGTCATTCAAGCACTAAAAAGCTTTCTAATATTTATCATTCCAGTGAAATGTGACACCTTTCTTTATAAAATGTGTAAAGTGATAGAACTTATTATCCAATTGAGATATGAATCATCTAATAGATTATATATTTCCATACAAATTGTGGAGTTTCTTCAAATTTGTTGGTGGTGGCATGTTTTTAGTGGATTATACTTTATCTAGATTGACCATTATGCCTCGGTGAGACATAATGAATCCAAGAAATTTGACTAAAGTAACTACAAAAACACATTTATTAGGATTGATCCAGACTTTATATGCATACAAACTTTCAAATATTCTCCTTAGTGTTGTTGGATGATCAACCCTGGTCTTTGATTTTCCTAGTATGTCATCGAGGTAGTGTTTGATAATGTCATGCATAATATCATGAAATATGATGGTCATAGATCATTAGTAGGTGGCCTCAACATTTTTGAGACCAAATGCCATAACTTTATAACATAATGTTCCCCATGAAGTGGTGAACATTATTTTATGTTAGTCTTTCAATGTGTTTGGATCTAATTATACCCTAAAAATCCATCAATCAGTGAAAGCATTTCATAACCCATTGTGGATTCAAATATCATATAAATGTTTGGTAGAAGAAATTTTTCCTTTGGGTAGGCCTTGTTTATGTATCTGAAGTCAATGTATATTTTTATCCCTTCTAGATTCTTACTAATGGGTAGAACATTGGAGATCCATTCAAAATAGTCGATTGGCCGAATATATCTCGCTTCCAAGAGTTTTTCCAACTCTTTATTCACTAAAATATAAATGCAAGGATGCATCTTGCATAATTTTTGTTTCATTGGTTTGGCATCAAGATGTACCACAAGGTGGTGAATACCCAAGGTGGGGTCAAAACTTGGAATGTTAGAGTAGACCCATACAAATATATCAAAAAATTCCTTCAAAAGGGATGTAAAGACATCAAATTCTTCCTTAGTGAGGAACATGCCTAATTTGATCTATTTAAGTTGTCTAGAGTCCCAATGTTAACTTTTTTAGTGTCCTTGACAAGAAGAATTGAACTGTCTTCCAAAATGGTTAGAAAAGATATAAATTGGCTTGCAATAGTAGAGTCCTCAATTAGGACTGGCTCTTCAAGTTATCCTAGGCATGATGAATTAGAATCCCCCAATGGTAAAGATGGCCATGTGACAAATACTATTATAAACTCTTAGATGATTAAGTGAAAAGCCTTTTATTCTTCAAAACTAGACTTGGATCCATAGGTAAGTTCATTGTTGGTGGTCTCCTGAGCTATGTTTGAGGAAGGTTGAACACCCCATTCTAATGGTTTCTAAAATATGTTTTCATCACTATACTATCCCTTTTCTTTACTATTTCCCTATTCTAAAAGTGCCTCAAAGAGGTTTTCACTTTGAGACCTCAATGTTTTACTTAATTGTTTGGGGCTAAGGGTGTTCACCCATTCTTAAAAATAAGATGTATGATCCAAATTTATTGATAACTCTTGTTTATGTTCTTCCATTATAACATTATCCATAAGGCCTAAAAAATCATAAAAGGCCTCATCATTCTAAAATTCATCAACTGACACTATTGATTCTTGTTGATCCTTGTCTATCATTTGAGGGTAATATAATGGGATTAGATTATGGTGAGTAACTAGTTTAAGGGTACAAATGACATTGGTGTAAAAAAAATTGGTATTGGATAGGTCATAAAAAAGGATATGATAAGACTCTGCTTTACTATCAACATCATCATCACTAGTCGTTAGCATTGCAATATGAATAAGGTACATGGGGTCACCCCTAGGTAGTTTAAATCCAAGACCATATATTCTTTTGTATTGAGTGGCATAAATTGGCTAAAATAAACACTGTTGATTTATCCCAAGGCCTTCTCTTTCATAGGCATGATTATCCATGATTTTCTTTGATATGGGATACTTTGCATTTAGGTAATAGTCAGCTAATTTGTCATTATAAAACCAAGATTCATCATCTATAAGTTGGTCCTATTCTTAGCCAATGATTGTTATGAAAATAATAGAAGTGGTACTATGTAGGTGGCCTTTCCCCTTTATTTTCCATTCCATATAAGGTGGTTTAGATTTTGATTTTCCAAAGGATTTGGTGTTATGTGGAAGCTTAAAAATATAGAATGTATCATGGGTTAAGTATTCTCCTAGGCCATTAGTCGCGATCATATAATGATTAGATATTTTAAGAGGTGGTATGTGGGAAAGTGAATCAAGGGTATTAAGGTTAATGTATTTGGCCTCTAGTGAATCAACAAGTATTTCTTTCCCTCTATCCTTCTTAAAAACTATATTTAATCCAAAATGATAGTTATAATTTTAGTATTTAGCCTCCAAATGATTATAATGTTCATATAGATACAAATCTCCATGGATAGTAACCTCCATACTTGAATGGGATAACTTGATACACTGGTGTAATGTTGAAGTTATTGAATAAATCTCATGTATCGAAGGTCTACACAATAGCATATTATATGAGAAATTAAGGTATAACACATGGCATAATGTATCATGGGTCAAGGGCCCAATGATAACTAGCAAGCTGATTATGCCTTGTGATTCCCATTCATCATTGTCATAATCCCTAATGGTGATCATTTTAGACTAGATATTAGTTGTGGTGTACTTGATAATATTTATGAGATTTAAATACATAATATTTAGACCTAACCCATTGTCTATGAGGACACACTTCACTTTGTTCCATGTTATGACAGCTTTGATGTACAATAGATTATTATGTAGAGGGTTAAGGGATGACATATCACTTTGGCCTAAGGTTAATTATTGGCCTGGTGATAAGTGTCCAACCAAATCTTGAAATTTATCTAGATATATGTGACTAGGAACTTGGGATTGGCAAAGGAACTCTGTTAAGATGTTCTTGTGGATTGTACATGTACGTAACAAATATAAAATGGATATTGATGTGAACATCTTCTATAATTACTCCATAATATTGAATTTATTTTTTTGCATAAGAGTAAATGTATTGTTTCAAGTTAGAATGGTTGGTTAGATGGGTGAAGTAGTTAATGGATGTGGGATTGATAAGGTAAAATTTGACCATCGAGTTGTGATTACACAATCAAGATTAGATATAGGACCATTGTTGCTAACAAATTTTGATAGTGGTGGAATAGATAAGATAAGTCTTGATTGTTGGTGTACTTGTGCATGGTTATGGGAAAATGATGAGTTATCAATATAAGGTCCATAATTGGGAATCCATTCTTGATGGTAAGCTTGTATGTAGGCCCAGGGTAAGTAAGGATCACTAACATTGGTTGGTTGGATAGAAGTGATTATTAATGGTCTTATTTGATTGGTATTTGGTCTCATATTGATAGATATAGTGGAAAAATAATGTCCCATAAGATGGCCTACAACCTTATTATAGTCATGTATAATTGCATGGTAGGTCTGTTGGTTGTTGACATCATTCTATCCTTGGTTCCATCCATTTAGCCGATGTTGTAGGTTTTATTACTACTAATTTTGTTTGTCCTATCTTGGTTGTTGATACTATTATTTTTGTTGTATTGGTTGATGTTTCTATTGTTGTTGATTATCATGTTGTGGAAAGGGGTTTTGATAGATTCCTAGATTTTGATTAGATGTGAAATATCCAAAATCCAATGTGATCTCTCTATTTTCTAGCATATTCTTAATTAAATGTTTAATTTACACACAATGATGTAAATTATGTCTATTCACCCAATGATACTCAAAAAATTCATTTTTCATATACCAATCTAGATAGGCAATACCCTTAGGATAGTACTTTAGAATAAGCTAGTTAATTAGATTAATAGTGATGATCTTTAAAAATATAGATTCAATGGGTTATCCAAGGTCACTAAAGACATGATGAGTAGGAATAGTTATCCTTAGAGGAGGGGTTTACAAAGGCAAAGGTTGTTGGATTTGTTACATTAGTCTAAGCTATTATGCTTACTACATTTACTAAAAGGGTTATTGGTTAGGATTAATTTGTATATGAAACATAGGCTAAATAGATGGTATTTTCACCATTTGGACATATCACGATTCGATTACTCTATTTCCTACAACATTCTTATTGTGATTGAACTACTTAGGTTTATCATAATCATTGGCATGGGTTGGTTGCGATGCTTTCAATTGGACTTAGTTTTGAATTTGGCAATCATTTTGGTTTTAATTATAGATCTAATTGGTTAAGTTAAGTTTAATTATCCCTTTATTAATAAGGGATCTTTAGATCAACAAACCTTTGTTAAGCACATGATATACTAAGAGGGGGGTGAATCAGTATATTATATATCTTATAAATCTTTCCCTTAACCAAATTCCACTTAATCAAACATTTAAGATATGCAATAGAACTCAAAAAATAAACACCACACAAGATAGAGAGAGACACCCAATATAACGTGGAAACCCAATGTGGGAAAAACCAAGGGGAACAATCTCAAGTATATGAATGAGCACCATCCCAAACAATATTTGTAAGCACCAACTTGCAGGAGCACCAACCCCTTTGTTGAGCACCAACCCAACAACTATTTGTGAGTACCAACCTAGAAGACCACCAACCCACAGGAGCACCAACCCATTTTTCGAGCACCAAACCAAAAATAATTTGTGAGCACCAACCCATAGGAGCACCAAATGCATTTATGAGCACTAACCCAACAACAATTCATGAGCACCAACCCATAAAAGCACCAACCCCTTTGCTGAGAACCAACCCAGTAATAATTCATGAGCACAAACCCATAGGAGCACCAACCCCTTTGTGTATACCACACACCTATCTCTCAATGTTACTATCTCAACAAATGATAGTTCAATACAACATCTCTTTCCTCTCTCTCACCTTTGCTCTTCTAAGATAGATATAACAAATACAAATCATATTCATCTCTCACAATTGCTTTTCTAAGTCATATATTACAATATCAAATCAACCTCTTTCTCTCATATTACAAATGGCTTTTGAAGCCTTTATTTATATCTTTCCAAATGACCTTTGGCCTTCCCCCTTTGCGACCTTTCAATCCTCATGGAAAATGGCACAAAAATTGTATGACCCTTCATATTCTTGACTTTGAAAATTCATGTGGTGACCCTTCATGACCAAAAATGTCCTTCCCTCTTTTGTCCTTATCTTGGTGACCTTTCATATTCCTCAAAGTGGCCCTTCATGAGAAATTTCACCCTTACTCTTTTGTCTTCACTTGGTGACTATTGGAATTCCCCAAGATGACTCTTCATGGGAAAATGCATCCCATCCTTCTTTTGTCTTTATCCTATGGTCTTTGACTTCTCCATGGGCCCCTCTTTTGTCTCATATGTAAGAAAATATATATTCATTAATATTAAATAAATATTAACTCACAATAGCCAAGATATATCTATTACAAACAACATTAAATGCAATGGGGCCTTTATCACCAATAATGCTAGACCTTTGACATCAATGAAAATATCTCCAACAATCTCCGCATTTGTCATTGATGGCAACCTCAATCCTAAAACTACCACATCCTATCACCTACACATACCATCATCTGAAAACATACAGTAACTCCCCCTTACTGGAGTAACATGTACCTATTCCTTGTACCTATTTTTTACACCTGTACCTATACCTATTATTGTCCCCCTTTGACATCAATGGAAAAGGGCCTACTTAGAGATAACACTTAGTTCCCCCTCCATTGATGCTGAACATCAATGGTAGGAAGTAATATAAATTACTCCCAACTCCTCTCACAGATCTTTGAATGTGTCCTTTGATCATGCCTTTGAGAAGACATCTGAAAATACATATACATTGTTCCCTATCTTTTGACCATCTATAATAAACTCATTTGAATATTTTATTCTAATCTCACAATCTTTAGCATGAAACTTTAATGTGTATCCTTGATCACATATTTGACTAACACTCAATAGATTATGCTTAAGACCTTTTACATATAAAACATTCTTAGTATTAGTTCTACCATAATCCAAACTCAAAGTACCTTTTTTGACTATCCTGGTAGTGGTTTTATCTCTAAATCTCACTGTACCACCATTGATTTTCTTTAGAGATATGAACTTAATTTTATCTCCTATCATATGCCTTGAACATCCACTATCAATTAACCATGGTTGATCTTTATTTCTCACATGCAGAGCTATCTACACCATCATAGAATCTTTAGGTTGTTTCTTCTACCATGAACATGTCTGAACCTTCTTCTTGATGAATGGAGCTTTGAAACTATGATCCTTCTTGACTGACTCGAACACACTTCTACAATACCAAGCTGTGTCTGAAGTTGTTGCACTTGTAGCATATTATGGTCTCTTCATCAAAGCTTGATAGTGGAGAAAAAGAGTTGTGGCTTTTGATTGACTCTACTTGAATTTCCTACTTTTTTTTGAAATTGTTAGCTCTTTTTCTACATTCTAATTTTTTGTGACCATATCCATTACAATAAAAATAATAGCCATAAAAATAAGACCTGTTTGTATATCTCTGACCTGATTACCTTTTCTAGCTTTGTTCCTTCTAGCCTTCTCTATTTGAAATGTCCTCTGTATTCTTCATTTCTCTCCTTTTTGTTTCCTCTTTTGTAAGAGCTTTAGCATAGATCTTTTTATTTTCAAATCCAATCCCTGTCTTGTTTGAATTTTCTTTTTGACTTTCTAATATCTTATTCAACATGTTATTGCTATCCTCAATTTTTGAATCACTAACTACTTTATCATTGACTGCTTTCTCAATATCTTCTTTTAAAGAGGCAATTTCAATAACATACCTTTGACATTATTTTCTTTCTATTTCCAACTATGATGTGAGATCTTCTTCATTCTTCTTGGCTTCTTCCAAGTGTTTTGTTAGATCATCAATAATTTCCTTTGGCTCCTTTTCATTTTTCTTGATCTAGTGCTTTAATCTTTGATTCTTCTTTTGAACAACTTCTAACTCTTCCAAGGCACAAATGAGCTCTCCTTCCATATTAAATTCAGCTTCCTCCTCTTCTTCTTCTTGATCACCTTCATGTATGGCCATGAATATAATCTTTCTTATTCTAAATCGCTAACTCCACTATCTTTTACTGAGCTAGGATCCTTAAAATACAGGCTCTTCTTCTCAAATCCCTTCTTATATTTGCTATTGAAATTCTTCTTGTATGTAGGATTTTATTCTTCATCATCATTACCCTTATTTAGGCATCTCGCTAAAAAATGTCCAATCTTTCCACAGTTAAAACATTTAAAATGTAATTTTCCTTGATATTTACTTGTTCCTCTTTTCGGCTTGAGAATGAAAAATGCTCTGTTGTCATCTTCATCATCACTATAACTATCACTTGATTCTTGAATCTTAGCTTTCTATTTCTTTGATGTCTTGAAAGTTGCTTCTCTCTTTGAGGGTTTATCTTTGTTCTATCTGCATCTCATATGTCATGAGTATACCATGAAGCTCATCCATCTTTTGCTTGGCTAAATTATTCATCTCCTTGATTGCCAAAACCTTTGCATCATATCTCATTGGTAGAGATATTAAAACCTTTTGCACCACCATTGACTCATCCAAAATTTCTCCAAGACCTTGAATCTAATTTATGATTTGATCAACTCACAAAATATAACTTGCTATATCTTCTTCTTCTTCCATCTTCAAACTTTCAAACTGTCTTCTAAAAGTCTGAAGCTTAGCTTGCTGAACCTTTCCATCACCTTTGTAAATATTCTCAAGTTTTACCCAAGTTTCATGAGTAGATTTACATTGCATAACTTTAACAAATTCAGATTCACATAAAACAAATAAAATAACATTTAAAGCTTTAACATTACATTCACTTGCCTTCTTTTCTATTAGAGTATTTACAAATGTTTGTGGCTCTTCATATTCCTCCACCACTGCTTTCCATATGTCAAATGCAAGGGCCATCAAATAAACCTTCATTATCATGCTCCAAAAAGCATAATTCATCCCATCAAACAAAGGTGCCTTATTTGTAGAAGATCCATCATGTCACCCAACTATCGTGCTTTCCTGATCTACCTTCAAGCTGTAAAACTTTTCAAAAAGGAACCTACTCTAATACCAATTGTTAAGCATGAGATATATTGACATGGGGGGTGAATCATTATATCATATATATTATAAATCTTTCTCTTAATCAAACATTCAAGATATGTAATAAAAATCAAACAATAAACACCACACAAGATAGAGAGAGACACCAAATATAACGTGGAAACCCAATGTGGGAAAAACCATGTAGAACAATCTTAAGTATATGAATAAACACCAACCCAAAAAATATTTGCAAGCACCAAATTGCAAGAACACCAACCCATTTTCTAAGCACCAACCCAAAAAATATTCATGTGCACCAACCCATATGAGCACCAACCCCTTTGCCGAGCACCAACCTAGCAACAATTCATGAGCACCAACCCACAAGAGCACCAACCCCTTTGCCGAGCACCAACCCAACAAAAATTCATGAGCACTAACTGATAAGAGCACCAACCCATTTTCCATGCACCAATGCAACAATAATTCATGAGCACCAACCCATAAGAGCACCAACCCCTTTGCTGAGTACCAACCCAACAAAAATTCATGAGCACCAACCCACAGGAGCACCAACCCATTTGTGTATACCACACACCTATCTCTCAATGTTTCTATCTCAAAAAATGATAGTTTAATACAACATCTCTTTCCTCTCTCTCACCTTTGCTCTTCTAAGATAGATATAACAAATACAAATCATATTCATCTATCACAATTGCTTTTCTAAGCTAGATATTACAATATCAAATCAACCTATTTCTCTCATATTACAAATTGCTTCTCAAGCCTTTATTTATAGCTTTCCAAATGACCTTTGGCCTTCCCCCTTTGTGACCCTTCAATCCTCATGGAAAATGGCACCAAAATCTTATGACCCTTCATATTATTTCCTTTGAAAAGTCATGTGGTGACCCTTCATGAGCAAACACATCCTTCCCACTTTTGTCCTTATTTTGGTGACATTTCATATTCCTCAAAGTGTCCCTTCATGAGAAATTTCACCCTTACTCTTTTGTCTTCACTTGGTGACTCTTGGAATTCCCCAAGATGACTCTTCATGGGAAAATTCATCCCATCCTTCTTTTGTCTTTACCCCATGGCTCTTTGACTTCTCCATGGGCCCTTATTTTGTCTCATATGCAACCAAAAATATATTCATTAATATTAAATAAATATTAACTCACATTAGCCAAGATATATCTATTAAAAACAACATTAAATAAAATGCGGCCTTTATCACCAATAATGATAGACCTTTGACATCAATGACAATATTTCCAACAACTTTTGTCAATGATTTTTTAAAAGTGTGTGCACACTATAGCTCCAGATGGTAAGATATTTCACAATGTAGATTTTTGGTAAACATAGTGGCTAACTATTTGTATAGTAGACTATGGGTAAATTAGATATAAAGGGATCTCCATCACTATAAATAACTTTTAAATATTTCATTGACCTTCTATTTTGATTGTGTCGAATCTACCAATGAAATCTCATGCTCAAGATTTTAGGAGAAGTGTTGCATAAACTTGTCTAAAATATCATCAAAATCAAAGACTAAATTCTTGGGAAGCTTTAGAAACCACTCCAAATCTTTTCCTGCTAGGCTCCTTGGAAATAAAATTAATAGTTATATGTCATTGTAGGCCATTGGTTGGTAGGCAAGAAAGAATTTTGTGAAATGGGCCTTGGGGTCATCTTTCCCCTTGTATTTATCAAATTTTAATGGTTCGTACCTTGGAGAAAATGGTATTTGTAAATATTTCACATTGAAGGGGTATAAAAACATGACATACAACTTAAACTTAGTTTATTTATAAACTTGGATGGTATTAATTACATCCTTCATTTGTTGTAGTTCTTGTGTGAAAAAATTAGAGGGAACATTGTGAGGTGGGGGATAGGTGGTCAAAAGTTGGTTACTCTGATTAGTGCATAGTGGAGGCATGGTTTGTTTTGGAATGTTGGTTTTGTTTAGGAATGAACTAGGAACATGTTTACATGTATTATGGAGTGATTTTTGGAATTACATGTATTATTGTGTGATATTCTGGTTAGGATTTGGCATATGGGCTTAGTTTTGAGAAAATTATAACTGAGATGGAGGGATATGGCTATACTATTCCTATTAAGGTTAAATAAGGAATTTTTATCGACTAGTAAAACCTTTATAATTAAGGGAAACTTGGGAACCAATGCCCTATCATTTATTGTGTAGCACGTTAGGAACAAAAGTCATTTATTGCCTAATCGTTACTTATGGAACATTGAAGCCTCTTGGTAACACGAACCCTTATTAGGAAGTAGTTGTATGTTAAAGGTTAAGAATTTTTCACTAAATAATACTTTAAAATTATTGATTAGACCTAATTTTTTATTATAATGGTATGTTTGTCTATGATTGAAGACGTATGTTCATCACTACCTGATGAGGTGGAACATTGGTTTCCCCCAATTGAGGTGGAAAGATGTTTTACGTCTAATATGTGGGTACATTGAATTTTTCCTATTATTTTCAAATGTTTTTCATCACTTATTGGGGTGGAGTAACATTCATCATAGTTTTTTGAGGCATGGCACTAGTCATTGTTTAACTACTTAATCCTTATTGTTGTGTGCTAGAATAAGTAACTGGTTGAAGATTAGAGGTAGTTTTTTTATGGTCTAGAAGATCCTAGCCCCTATGTTTGTGAACCACTTGTGGTGTTAACTAAAGTCACATTTTGTTGTGGACTAGTTTTTTGTGATTTTACACCAGTTTGGTCTAGATTGGACAATACTTGCATGTTGTCTACTATGTTTGGCTCACTATTCTACATGGAAGAAGAAGACACTTTTTCAATGGATAGAGAATTAAACATGTTTCATACTAAATTAATTTGTGTAAATGAATCAATACACTAAGTTTATTGGCTTATCAACTTAATTAAGACTCCTATTGAAGGAACTAGCTCAAAAAGAAGAGCATTTGACATGGTCACATTGCTAAAGTTATGTGCTAAGTTTAGATAAGTTTGGTATGTTGCCTATATTTGTATGAAGTGTTTTTATATGATTCCCTTCCTTGTGACAAGCATACAAGGGTCCTGATGTGGCATATGAATTATATAATCAGGATTTATATAAGAGGCATGTTTAATGTTTTGATTATAAGGCATGTTGTAAGGTCTTATTATTAGACTTGGCAAGTTTTCATGGGGAAAGTATCTTGGAAACTTATCCCCTACCTCCATGGATTTGATTAAGAATTTGTCCTTATTTTTGAGAAAGTGACAATCAAACAAATATGGGTCATAGGATAATGGCATTGTAATGTAGTATGGTTGTTATTTCACTTATTCTACAACTAAAGGTACACTAGCTAGGTATTGTGCCATTTAATCTTGGTCATACTCTGAGTATGGAGGCATGTTGACCAAATAATGGGCCAAATGATCTTTGATTTTTTCCCCATTTTAGTGTTTTAAGGTAGATAAGTATTTGTCTCAAAAATGACATCGTCTCCATAGGGGCCTTAAACAAAGTCTTCTTATGTGACCACATTACTATACCTTAAATTGTACATGATTTCATTATGTGTATAGTGAGACATGGTCAAATCAATGGTGAATGCCTCATGAAAAAAGGGATTTATATTTATACAAACTCTAAAAACTAATGTCTAAAAATACAAAAGGTTTAAACTTGATATTACTTGGTCAAAGAGATGGAGATATATCTGCAAAATGGTTTATGATAAAACTTGGTATAAAATAATCTAACATCAAATGTCTAATGCTAAATGTCTCACATGAAAAGGTCAAGTGGATTAACTAAAAAAAGAAATGCCAAAATTTAGGTTGAAAGTGTTCCAAATAGTTATAATCAAGGAAAATAAATGTTGTAAGGTATTTTAGCCAAACAAAACATCAAAAGATAGGCTTAAACAAAGGTATGTGCTAGGACTTTTTTCCAAATACATCATCAAAAGCTAGATTTTAAATAAAGGGGTATTTAATCTAACAAACTAGAAACACTTTATCATAGAATAGACACTTGAATTTAGACATGAACTTGGTTAATTTGATATGAGGCATAAAACAAAAGGAACTTGAAGATAGATTATTTTCTCCTGAATAAAGGTACAAACATATAGTTTTCAAATTTGGGTAAAAAATTAGCCTAAGTTATGCAACCCAAAAGAGAAAGATTAGTATCTAATCACAAATTAGATAAGGCCTAAATATAAATCAATCAATGTTTGGATTTGATCTTTTTATGGTTAATTAAAAACTCAACTTAGGAAAATTATACTCTAATTGATCAATAAACTAGGTAAATTTGAATGTCATAATAGTATTAAATAAAGATCACAATGGCATACATGGATTGGTTTTAAAACTTGAACTTAAGGTAAAAAAAAGTCTATAAAATCATTTGAGTAGTGTAATGGCATTATCACTATCTAAATATGTAATCAATGGTTGGTTTCAAGACTCTAAGGCATAAAACTTGAAATGAATTAGGTAGCATAATGCTACCATTTTTAATCAAGTGACTTACACAATGTTTTTAACAAAAAATTCTAATGTAAAATCATGATGTCAAACATATTGAAAAATTACTTCTCAAATAACTAAGTGATGTGGACACAAGACTCATTTTGATGTGTAACAAACAAAAAAAAAATAGACTCAAAACACCAATTAGTAAAATAAAAAGACCAAATACAACTAAGTAAATAATCTTAATCCCTAAAATTGATAAGGTTACATCATATTTTTTAAATTCATCTATATACTTACTCTTTGGATAGTTTTAAGTGTTAATCCAAAAATGAAAATGCATGAATTAGTAGGGTTTTTACACCCCCATTATCCAAAGAGATTTTATGGTGACATTTACTTTCAGGTTACTCACCTTACATTAACAAGATGTCTATGATAAGTAGGGTTTGTATAAAACATAAATTTTTGACCATACAGATGGTCCCAAGAATAAATAATGCTATATATGCCTCATGTCAATTGATTTCATATTTATTACCTTACTATGCAGGTGTCTATTCCTTTACATAGCAACTCCATCCATGTACTACTTAGTGGAATCCCTCTAGTTAACCATACCTAACTCAGATTTTCATTATGAAAGGAGAGGTTATCCACTCAAACCCCTAGATCTCATAGTATGCATACCCTAATTTATATACCCTACCATGAAGTGGGGTTAAAAAGTTTTAGGAGATGAAACCCCAACTCAAATTTTCCCTCAATAACTCATGAAGAAGCTATGAACTCCCGTTCACAAGACAAATTGCATAAAAATAAAAACTAAGTGAAAAGACTTTAGAGGTTGATTTTAGATCACCCAAACCATACAAGTTTTTGGGAGAGCCTAGACAACATTATTTTCATGCATTGGACTAGGTATAAATTTCAAGTGAAAAGTCACTTTTGGTCACCCACGTTCCCTAAAGGCGACGAGGGGAGAACATAGACATACTCTTCATTTTTCACAAATAAACAAATAATAAATAAAACAAACACTTTTAAGAATTTACAATCTAAGTAAGTGTTAATTTTATGAACTAAATGAAATGTTTGTTAAATTTATTTATCCCCTTGCATTAAATTTCAAAGCTTGTAAGAATTTTTATAAAACAACTTTAACACAAAACACCTAGGTTCATTTTAAGCCCTAAAACCAAATGTTCAAGACTGAAAAATTCCTTTTAGGAACCAAAATAAAGTGTTCAAGAGTTTAAACTTCAAAATTCATGTCCTATTCCTAATTTGGTCCTAAAACTATTAGAGAGTTTCCTTCTACTTTGAAGCAAATTTATGGATGAGAAAATAATTTTTAAAAAGATAGCTATCAGGTTTCTATGCATTTTTTACACATAGACTGATATTGATCACCTATGACTAATGTTGGTTAGAAGACAACTGATATCAATTGGGAATGAATAAATGTCAGTCAATAAATATTGAGATTGGCTTCTTGTGAACTCGAAGGCAAAATTAAAATGATGTGAAAAACATTGGTTAGCTCAAAATATGATAAAACCTCCATAAAACATGTGATAAGGTGATTAATCAGAGAGTTTTCAAATCAATGAAACTAAGAAATAACAACTAGGAATGTTAAGAAGATTCATAATTTTAGTTTTTAATCCATTTCCTACTCTACACCCAAACTAATGATATTCAAGCATAAAAAATAGAATATTGCAAAAATAAAGATACAACTCCAATTCTGAAGATATTCAAGCATTCATTTGAAAATTTTAGAGTTGAATATTAATCTCATTGGTATATGGGATGCTTCTAGGGTCCCATCGAGTGTGCCATTTGTGATCATAGTAATTTGACAATAGAGATGAGGTTATATCAAGTGTTAGTCCATAAGAAAATGAAAATAAAACACTAACTTGCTAACATATCTAAGACAAGATATTAGGGGGAGCATACTGAACAAAACCAAATGAAAATAAAAACTAAAATGCAAATAATGAAAAATCCCTTACCTTCCTTGAATTCTCTAAATGATTCATTATGTGGCTTGCTTGGTTTGTGCTTAAAGAGTCTTTGGTAATGGATTTCTTTTTTATCCTCCTCTCCTTGGCACCATTGTGGATCGATATGGCTTATGCTTACTTGGTGTATTGGTTCAATATTTTGACATTATAACACTATTGATATGAATCCTATGAAAAATCATACAATTTAACTATACAATATCTAATCTCTCATTTCAATGAGCAATGGCTTGTATTTATAGGCTTTAGAACTAACCCTAACTCAAGGTGAGTTAAAGTGTAGTTTAAATATGGAATGGGTTAAAAACTAACCTAAGTGAGTTAATTAACCTCATTAAAGTTAAAAGGTGTTAAAAATTAATGATTTTAAATGAATAGGAGTGGGTGAGATATTTTCAAAGGCTTACCAACTCACAAAAGGTAATCATGAAAAGCTAGGATATTTCATATTTTTTAATTTCCTTTTTTATAATTCATTAATTGCACATGTATAAATCAACTAGACATTTAATTTGGTTTATATTTTTAATTAATTCTCATTAGGCTTTTAGCATTCTAAATAATTGATTTAAGTTCATGTGTCCTATTTAATAGGTCCATAGGCCAAATTGCATGTTGTGATGCTACAAGATGATTAGAAATGAATCCATGAGAGGTTTTTGTTGCTTATAATAGTATACCATAATTAAGAATATATCAAAAACATTTTGATTTTTTATGAATGATGTAAAATAAAATTTTGGGCATTTAATTTTTCCTAGACTTAATTTACAATGGTTGGTAGGAATCGATTTGAAGTTTGGTCAAAGCCCATTAGTGGCCAATTTTAGGTGTCTATAATATGTATATGTATGTGTGTGTGTGTGTGTGTGTGTGTGTGTGTGTGTGTGTGTGTGTGTGTGTGTGTGTGTGTGTGTGTGTGTTTCTATATATATATATATATATATATATATATATATATATATATATATATATATATATATATATATATATGTATGTATGTATGTATGTGTGTGTATGTACATGTATATATGTGTGTGTGTGTGTTATATCCATATATATACACACACACACACACACACACATATATACACACACACACACACACACACACACACACACATATATATATATATATACATATATATATATATATATATATATATATTTATAAACATATATATACATATATTTATAAACATATATATACATACATATATATATATACACACATATATGTATATATGTGTGTATGTATGTGTGTGTGTGTGTATACTTATATATATACACATATATACATATTGTAGAAATGGAATCCAAAGATAGTTAGATCAAGCATTAGTCAAGAAAACTTAAGAAGAATGCATAAGAACATAATAAATAAGACAACTCTTTCGATGGGGTTTGGAAAATGACAATAAGAGATATTGAAGGAAATAACATACATAATACCTTACCAAGAGCATCCCATCACCTAAATACAGCTCAAAACATGATTTTTCCCTTGATTTGGTACTCAAGTCTTTAGCACTGATTCAAGGAAAAACTTCTCCATCATCTCAAGTGCAGTAATAAAACTAGGCTCAAGATATGAAATCAAATCTATGACTATCAATAAAGTTATCCTACTGCAAATTAAGCATTATAACACTACCCAAAAATGACTTATGGAGAGAATTCTACATAATAATTTTACATAAATGAAGCTTAAAAATGGTGGTCTTGGCCCTTCTATTTATAATTTTTTGAGATTGATCAGAATCAACCATGACCATCCATCTTGATATCAAGATGTGTGGCAATGAATTATTCAAATTTTGTATAATTAATCCATAAATATTTGGAAAGAAGGGGCATTAAAGAGGCATGGGAGGCCTTAAACTTGATATTTATTACATTTATGACTTATGGATACCACCCCAAAAATTATGTCCTTTGATGATGAATATATTAATAATCAATTTCCAACTAAAATATATTCAATATCTTTCATGGATTTACCACTTAAACACTTGATTTGGATTAATTTTCCTAAGTGAGATTACTCAATTATTTAGAAATTGGTTCCACATTTTAATCCAAATAGTCAGAATGTCATATTATTAGGTCATAATTTGAATGTAATGGAATTAGAAGAATATGTTAGGTGCATAAAAATGAATATCCCATTTATAACATTATCGACATGAAATAACACATGAACGTGATGTGTGATTTCAAAATAGAAGAATTCAATGGTTCAGAGGGTCAAATTGCATTTTCATCATTTTGACTCAAGATAATTTGAGAAAATTTAATAATCACATAAAATGCATTGCCCCATTTAGGGATACATTAGCCTAAATTGACACTTTTATATGACAATATCAAACCATTTATCATGTTTAAGTGATTTTGGCTCAAATTGTGCATTTTCACAGATTCTGAGTAAGATTGACAATTTCAAAATAATGGTGTTAGGAAATGGATGTCTACATTTTGATCCTATTTGAGAAGGCTTAGTGATAAATTTAGATGAAGCAACATATTTTCAAATAAAGGAGTTTTCAACAATAAATTGGAATGAAATGACCCATCATGCCCCCTCAAAAGGACATATAAGGATGAAAGAGAGGGATGGACTCTTGAAAAGAGAGAGAGAAAATGAAATTAACCTATGAAATAGATTAAATCCATATGATCTAGTGCTTGCATATATATATATATATATATATATATATATATATATATATATATATATATACTCAATGATCAAAGTATAATTATAATATAATGGGCCCAAAGTATGTGGATAAGTGGGAAGGATGCAACCCAAAAATATAAGTGACACACTTTGAACACACCCAAAACTAGGGTATGACTTGCACACTTAGGGAATGATCAATCTCGAGATAAGTTGTACACTATGAAATTACCATGATAAGGGAAAAATTACATAGATCTTAGAATTATAAGAAATAGGAGAATGTTTATCTAGAGAGAGGAAATAATAATTTACCCCAATAGAGCAGATTTGATAGGTTGATAAAACAATTTTACCCTAGTAGCGCTGATTTAGATTTGTGACTAGTTTAAATGTTGTGCTCCATTAATGTAAATTGGTAAGCATAGATCAAGGATATAACCTAATGTATATATTAAAATATGAGCTAGCATAAACATAGATGAAATGGTATAATGCCTTGAGAAAGGCTTAAGAAACTAGGCATATGAAAATCCACAAAGTGATGAAAGAGATGAAAAGAAGAATGAAGGTGGTTGACCTAATCTGGGATATGAAATGTACCTAAGCACTACCTACATAGTCTAGATAGACCTCAGGACAATGTAGTTCACCTAGAAGCAGGATAAAATGGAATGAGGAGTGAATAAAATAGAATAAAAATGGACCACTATTTGATTAGACTCATAATATATGCCAAGAGATGCACATCTTATATAGAGTCTAGTGTGTAAGCCATTGGTACCTAGTTTCATTGGTGCACTTAATATTTTATCATCAAAGCTGTATTAATTTTGAGACTTGGATCCAAAACACATGGTGCTTGATATATAAGAATGAAATTATGCATCATAATTATGAGTAACCTATAATGACATTGCATTTTAATTTTCAAGATCTGGTTTAAATATGAATATTTATAACTAAGGATAATGATAAGAGCTAACAATAGCCAAATTTACAACCATTTACATTAAAAAAAAAACAAAAACAACTAAAAAGAATACATAAATGTAACCTAACTTGAAATTAAGATATGGCTAATCAAGAATTAAGAAGGAAAAGGAATGTATAAAATCCAAGTAAGAACAACTAAATAAATTACATGGAAACAAGATATGAATAATCCAGTTCCATGTCTACTATCAAGATGCATTTGAAAAACAAAACAAAGAACAAGAAAAAACAAGAACACAAAAGACCAAGAAAGAATAAGAAGAAATAATCAAAGGAAGAAAAAAGAATAAAACTCCCCAAAAATATAATAAATGGAGAGAAGAAAGCACAACAAAACACCAATAAGAAATCAAATAAATACACAAACAAGAGGTTAGTCATAATGTTAGTGTTGCTTGAAAATAATTATTCATGTACATGTAGTAGAGGCATTACTTTCTACAACATCATAATAAGAACAAGGACAAAAATTTACCCCTAAGTGATAGGGAAATAACACAAAATAAAAAATGGGAGGGGAGGAAGAAAAGTAAGGGGTGACTAGCTAACTCCATAAGTATAAGACAATTAGACACTACCTACATAGTTCCATGGATGTGAGATCCAACATAAATTTTAGGCCAAATTTAGTTATCCTAGGAAATGGGATAGAAGAAAAGAGATGATGATAAAACATGATTGATGTTGAAGAGGAAATAGGGAAAAGGGGCTCACAAAATGGCAAGAGCATTCAAAGTATATGGTCTTACAAAATAACAAGCGTGTGGGATGTGTAGAATAAATAAAAGTGTAAGATAATGTTTTTTTTTCTAATATTTTTCTAATGTTTTTGTGTTTTTTGGATTAAATAAATATATTAAAAAATGGCATAGGGAACTAGTTATCTTAGGAGATGCACGTTCACATGTAAGAGTTTAAACGATAGCTAAACTAGCTGCAATAGGAATGGTGAATATAAACAATGGCTCTAGGAATGAAATAATCCAAGAGATGCATATCTAAGAGTAGAAGTTCCAATAATAACTAAATCTGGTTACAACAGCCCATGCTCACAAATCGATGAGAGTGAGATCCTATTCAGGCAATAATTCTTATCAAAAAATAGAAAAATAACAATAGAATAGTATGTAGTGCTAGATAAATCTGAAGAACCATCTAGTAGAAAAAAATCATGCGCTGAAGGTGTATCCATGTTCACTTATCTATAGAAATAATATAGTTCTCAAGAGAATGGTCTAGTGTGTTCATAATGCCTATGAGTCATAATTAGGATCATAATTGGTCAAGGGATAAAATATGTCTAGGTTATAATGGCCCAGTGTATAAAAATAATATAGTTCTCAAGAGAATGATCTAGAATAAATGTGGTCCAAAAGAGGATGGTCCAGGGTAGGATAAAATGATTCAAGTTGTAATATAAACGATCTATAGTGCCAATGGTCCAACAATTCAACTATTTAGACTCATAAAAGAATATGGTTCTCTATGAGAATGGTCTAGGGTAGGTCAAAACATAAAGACTATATTCTAAAAGAGGATAGTTCAAGATATAATGGTAGGATAAAATAACTTTAGCATAAGTTTCCCCCAGGTAAGGGGTCTTGTAGACAATGGTTCAAATGGATGTCAAGCATAAAACTGCTTTAGATGCACAATGTTCATGGGCTATGGAATCTATTCACCACCTAGAGTGGCTATTTGGTATGCCCCTGATCCATAATTTTTTGTGATCATATATGGGCCAAGATAATTGGGTTGGAACTTGCCCTTCTTCTTTCATTATGAATTTATGTTTTTTTATTCTCTTTCAATACCAAATAACCAATATCAAATTCCCAAGGGATAATGCACTTATTTTATATTCTTCACAATATGGTCTAATAGGATTGTAAGTTTTTTATGGCATCCAAATGCTTAGCATCAAAGAGTTTTAGTTATTTCAACTTTAAAACTTTATAATCTTTCTCATCTTCAGTATTCTCCAAAGATACTCACAATGAGTGAAGCTCAATCTCAATTAGGATAATAACCTCTATGACATAAATAATGGAGTATGGGTTGGATCTTATGGGCATTTTATGATTGGTATGATAATCCCAAAGGGTAGAAAAAATTTATAAGTGCCAATTATGGCTAGTGTCATTGATATTTTTTTTGTTTGATGCCTCAGCTTGTCTATTGCTTTGTGGGTTATATGATGTGGATTTTTTGTGATTGATTTTTAATTTTGCACAAATATATTTAAATTATTAGTTTACAAAGGATCCATCATTATCAGATATAATGTGAGCTAGGATACCATATCAGTAGATGAGATGGTAATGCATAAACATGGAAATCTACCTATTAGTGATGTAAGTGAGAGGAATGGCCTCAATCCACTTATTAAAATACTCAATAGTAGATAAAATATGTTTATGGCCATATAAATATGTTGGGTTTATTTTCCTAATGAGATAAAAGCACCATGTGGAAAATGGCCATGGTGTAGTGATTGTCTATAGTGGCAAGGAAGGTGTGTGTATAAGTTTTCATGTTGACAAGGAACACACTTCCTTACATAATTTCAAGCATTTGTATCTATTTTGGGCCAATATTAACATGTTATAAGGAGATTTTTAGCTAGTACTACACCATTTGTGTGGGCCCTACACATTCCTTCATGAACCTCCTTAAGTACTAACTTGGATTCTCCTAAAGATAAACAATAAAGTAGCATTCCATCATAGCCTTTGTAATAAACCATGTTTCCAAGGAGGGTATAATAGGATATATGATAGAGGAAAAGTTTTTGATGATTGTTATAAAGGTCAAGTGGGAAAACATGATCATGTAATTAATTATAAAAATCTTGATACCAAGGCAGTTCAAGTGGGGGATTGCGACCAACAATGATGCATAACCTCTCTAAATCTAGCAAGACATGAGCATGCTATATAATATTTTTAATGAGAAACTGATATTATTTAGTACTTATATCAATCTGTATCATGGACCTAATTGTTTCCATTGTATTGATAGATCTATTTTTGGCCCTTAGTACTTGTTCAAACTATAGAGATTTAAAATGAGTCTTAAGATTATCCATAATGAGATTATAGGGTATAAGTTTGTCATCTTGAGTTTGATATTGATCAATGGTTTGATTGATAATCAATCATGAATTCCCATATACCATTAAATGTCTGATATCACACTATAATACAAGATGAAGTCCTATAAGAAGTGCCTCATACTCATCCATATTGTTGGTACAATGAAAATTTATATGAAATGCTTTGAGAATTAGATCCCCTTATGGTGTAATCAAAAATATATTGGCTCTAGATCCACAAGAAGTAAAGGAACCATAAAAATATAGTTTTCATTGTTTAGGTTCATGATGTACTTTTATTACTGTCATAATGGAATCATCTAAAAAGTTGAATCTGAGTGGTTGAGTGTTTCAAATAGGGGCCTCTGCAAGTTGATCAGTAATAACCTGGCCCTTGACATCTTTCTAATTTTGATACACAACATCAAACTCACTTAATATCATGACCCATTTGGCCATGCATTCTATAAGATCTACTCTGGATAATAAAAATTTCAGAGGATCCACTTTAGTAATAATAATTATTTTTTTATTCAATATATAGTGTCGTAGATTTTGGGAAGTGAACACCATAGCCAAACACACCTTCTCAATAGGCATATAATTGTTCTCATAATCCAGTAGTGTGAAAATTAAATTATAAACTACATGATCCTTGACTTGTTCATCATGTTGGGCCAAAAGTGCCCACAACACATGCTCAACCACTAAAATGTAAATAAGAAGTGGTTATCTAGGTGTTGGCAGTCTCAAAACTAGAGGGTTGGCCAAATATGTGATGAAATTAATAAATTATAATTGACACTCTTTGTCCCATTAAAACATAAGCATGGATCCTTATTATCCATATCTTTCTTTCATGTTGTTCGATAAGTTGTTCTTACTTTTGTATATTTTTGTTCCTACTTCAAATCTTGATTGTTCCTATCATGATTTTGAGATAGCTTCATTTATATATTGTTTTTATTTTTCTTTTTCTTTGTTTTTTTTAATTTAAATATAAATAGTTCTAACTCAAAAATTGGTAGTTTTTATCAATATCATTAGTTACAAGTATTCACATTTGATTCGACTCATTGCAATTGAACTACTATGTCACTATAGGTTATTCATACTTTTAATGACTAATTTAATTTTGCTATAGTAAGCACTATGTGTTTTGGATCCAAGTCTCAAAATCAATTCAGCTCTCAAGTGACCAATGAAACTAGGTACCAATGGCTTATCTTGCACCTAAATATATGTAAGATGTGCATCTATTGGCATAAATTATGAGTCTAATCAAACATGGGTCCATTTTCTTCTTCATTCCTCATTCCATTCTCTCCCAATTCTAGGTGAATTACATTGGCTTTAGGTCCATCTTGACTATGTAGGTAGTACTTAGATACCTAATGTATCTCAGGTTAGCTTGGCCATCTTACTTTATTATTATTTTCATCTCTTTCATCACTTTGTTCATTTTTATATGCTTGGTTTATTATGGATTTCATAGGGCATTAGACCATTAAATCTATTTTTGTGCCTACTCATATTTTAATCTATGCATTAGGTTATATATTTGAGATATTCTTGTCAATTTTCCCTACTAGGGAAAAATATTTGAACCAATCACAAATATAAATCAACCCTATTGGGGCACAACTAATTATCAATTATCAAAATCAGCCCTACTAAGGAAAAATTGTCTTATCAATTGATCAAATCTGATTTACTAGGGAAAATTACTATTTCCTCTCTCTAGAGCAACATTCTCCTATTTATTATAATTCTAAGATCTATGAAATTTTACCCTCATTTTGACAATTTCATAATCAGTAACTTGTCTTAGGATTGATCATTCCCTCAGCGTGTAGTTTGTACAATAGTTTTGGGTGTGTTAAAAGTGTGTCATTTATATTTTTGGATTGTAAAATTTTTGAGTAATATTGATAATTTCAACACAATGGTGTTCGAAAATGGATGTTTACACATGGATCTAGATTATTCATATCTTTCTTTCATGTTTTTTGTTAGGTTGTTATTACTTTTTTACAATCTTGTTCCTACTTCAAATCTTGATTGTTCTTATCTTTATTTTGAGTTAGGTTTATTTCTATTTTCTTTTTCTTTTTCCTTGTCTTTATTTGTTTTTTTTTAAGTGTAAATAATTGTAACTTTGGTATTGGTAGTTCTTATCATTATCCTTAGTTATAAGCATTCACATTTAAATCAACTTATCACAATTGAAATACAATGTCATTGTAGGTTACTCATAATTACAATGCCTCATTTAATTTTTATATAGTGCACCCTATGTGCTTTTGATCCAAGTCTCAAAATCAATGCATCTCTAAATATCAACTCTCAATTTCACTAATGAAACTAGGTACCAATGGCTTGTCTCACACTTGAATCTATGAATATATGCATCTCTTGGCATAAATTATGAGTCTAATTGATAGGGGTCCATTTTTTTTTTCATTCCTCATTCCATTATCTCCTCCTTCTAGGTGAACTAAATTGGCTTGAGGTTCATTTGGACTATGTATGTAGTGTTTAGATACCTGACATATCTTAGGTTAGCTCAACCATCTTTATTTATTTTTATTTTCATTTGTTTCATCAATTTGTGCATTTTTATATGTTAGTTTCTTAGGCCTATCTTAAGGAATTAGACCATTGCATCTATGTTTATGCCTAATCATATTTTAATCTATGCTTTAGGTTATATACTTGAGCTATGCTTGCCAATTTTCCATACTGGGGTATAAAATTTGAACCAGTCATAAATCTAAATTAGCCCTACTAAGGTAAACTTGTTTTATCAACCGATCAAATCTAATCTATTTGGTTAAATTATTAATTATTCTCTTTGAAGCAATGTTCTATTTATTCTAATTCCAATCTATGAAAATTTTTCCCTCATTCTATAAATTTCATAATGTGCAACTTATATTAGGATTGATCATTCCCTAAGCACACAACTTGTACCATGGTATTGGGTGGTTTCAAAGTGTTTCACTGATATTTTTGGATTATATCCTTCCCAGTTCCCTACATCCTTGGGGCCCCTTATATTATAATTATATTTTGACCATTGAGAATCAATGCATATAATCACTAGCTTGTATGGATTTAATCTGTTCTATGGGTTTATTTCATTTTCTCTCTCTTTTTGAGAGTCCATCCCTTTCTTTCATATTTGTATGTCCTCTTGACAGGGAATCATGGGTAATTTACTTCCAATTTATTATTGACAACTCTTTTCTTTGAAAATATATTACATCATTTGAATGTCTCTCTATGCCTTCTCAAATAGGGTCAAAATATAGACATTAATTTCCTAACACCATTGTGTTGAAATTGTCAATCTTACTCAAAATTTGTGAAAATGCACAATTTGAGCCAAAATCACTTAAACATGCTAAATGATTTGAGCTTGTCATATACAAGTGCCAATTTAAGATAATGCATCACTAAATGGGGTAATGCATTTTATGTGATTATTAACTTTTCTCAAATCATTTTGATTTAAAATGATGAAAATTTAATTTCACCCTTTGAAACACTAAATTATTCAAATTTGGAATCACATGTCATGTGCATGTGTTATTTTGTGTCAACAATTTACTAAATGGGATAATGGTCTATACACACCTAACATCTTCTAACTCTACTCCAGTCAAATTATGACCCAATAATATGACATTCTAATCATTTTGATTAAAATGTTAAACTAATATCCAAAGAATTCTATAAAATTTGATTAATATCACTTAGGAAAATTAATCCAAATCAAGTGCTTAGTGAAAAATCCATGAATGTTATTGAATATATTTTAGTTGGAAATTGATTCTTAATATCTGTATCATCAAAAGACATCATTTGTAGGGTGGCATCCATAAGCCATAAATGCAACAAATATTAGGTTTAAGGCCTCTCATGCCTCTTCAATGGACCACCCTTCCAAATATTTATGAGGATATTTATGTATTAATTATACAAAATTAGAATAATTCATGGCCACATATCTTGATCTCAAGATAGATGGTTGTGGTTGATCTTGATCAATCTCACAAATCTATAAATAGAAGGGCCTAAACCACCATTTTAAAGCTTAATTTTTTAAAAACATATTATGTATAATTATCTTCATAAGCCATTTATATGTGGTGTTTATTATGCTTAATATTTAATAGGATATCTTCATTCATAAGCATAATTTTTTTTTTATATCATTAGCCTAGTTTCATTGGTGCACTTGAGATGATGGAGGAGCTTTGCCTTACATCATTGATGAAGACTTGAGCACCAAATCAAGGGTAAAATAATTTTTTGAGTCATATTTGGGTGATGGGATGCTCTTGGGAAGGTATTGTGTATGTGTTTTCTTTCAATATCTCTTATTTGTCATTTCCCAAACCCCATTGAAGGAATTAACTTAGCTATTTATGTTTTTATGCATTTTTCTTGAGTTTTTACTGATATAATGTTTGATATAACTATATTTAGATTCCATATCTACATATTATCCCACCAAGCATGCCAAGATGTAGATATGGAATCCAAAGATAGTTAGATCAATCATTGGTCAAGAAAAATCAATAAGAATGCATAAGAACATAACTAGCTAAGCCAACTCTTTTGACAAGGTTTGGAAAATTATAATTAAGATCTATTGAAAGAAAAAACATACACAATACCTTTTAAAGAGCATCCCATCACCAAAATATGGCTCAAATTTTGATTCCCCCCTTGATTTGGTACTCATGTCTTTAGGAATGATGCAAGGCAAAGTTTCTCCATCATCTCAAGTGCACCAATGAAACTAGGCTCATGATATACAATCAAATATATGTAAATCAGTGAAGCTATCCTATTCAAAATTAAGCACTATAATAATACACACAAATTACTTTTGGAGAGAATTCTACATAATAAGTTTATACATATGAAGCTTAAAAATGGTGGTCTTGGCCCTTCTATTTATAGATTTTTGAGATTTATCAAGATCAACCATGATCGTCCATCTTAAGATCAAGATGTGTGGCTATGAATTATTCTAATTTTGTATATAATCTATAAATATCCTCATAAATATTTATAAGGGGCATTAAAGAGGCATGAGAGGCCTTAAACTTGATATTTGTTATATTTATGACTTATATATGCCACCCCACAAATGATGTCCTTTGATGATGCAGATATTAAGAATCAATTTCTAACTAAAATATATTCAATAAATTCCATGGATTTTTGACTTAATCAATTGTTTTGGATTAATTTGCCTATAAGTGAGATTAATTAGTTTTTATGCAATTCTTTGGATATTGGTTGCACATTTTAATCAAACTAGTTAGAATGTCATATTATTTGGTCATAATTTGACTAAAGTGAATTAGAATAATATTTTAGGTGCGTATTGACCAATATCCCATTTAAGATTTTTTTGACATGAAATAACACATACATGTGACATGTGCTTCTGAATTACAAGAATTGAGTGGTTTAGAGGGTCAAATTGTATTTTCATCATTTTGATTTAAGAGTATTTGAGAAAGGTTAATAATCAAATTAAATGCATTTCCCCATTTAGGGACACATTATCATAAATCAATACTTATATATGACAAGATTGAAACATTTACCACATTTAAGTGATTTTGGCTCAAATTATATGTTTTCACAATTTTTGAGTATGATTGATAATTTCAACACAATCATGTTAAGAATGGATTTATAAACATAACACACACACACACACATATGTGTGTGTGTGTGTGTGTGTGTGTGTGTGTGTGTAGATAGATACACATAAACACACACACATATCATATACACACACATATACATACATACATACATACATACATACATACATACATACATATATATATATATATATATATATATATATATATATATATATATATATATATATATATATATATATATATATATATATATATATATATATATATTGAGTTCACTTTGTCAAAATTCTTGGAAACCATGTTAGGTTATTAATTTAATATACATATATATATATATATATATATATATATATATATACATATATATACATATATATATATATATATATATGTATACATATATATACATATATATATACACACACATATATATACATATATATATATATATATATATATATATATATATATACATATATATACATATATATATATTAGGTTCAGGTGTGAAGGTTTATATTTTTACATATTGGATACATTTATATATACATTTATCCCTATAAAGGAAATTAATAACCTAACATGGTTTCCAAGAATTTTGACAAAGTGTACTCAAAATTTCATTAAATTTTATATATATATATATATATATATATATATATATATATAAGGTTCATGTGTGAAGGTTTATATTTTTACATATTGGATACATTTATCCCTGGAAAGGAAATTAATAACCTAACATGGTTTCCAAGAATTTTGACAAAGTGTACTCAAAATTTTATTAAATTTTCATCATCTTGAAGAAAATAATAATATATAGTTAAACCCGTTTAAAATACATAGTAAAATAATTCTTGTCCAAGCATTTGAATATTTAGAACTTTAAAACAAGTCCCTAAAACTTGTAGTGTTTTTGTAGGTTCAAATAAATAGTATTACATGTAAATATAGGTATGTTTCATCATCTATTCTAGTTCTTAATTAGCTCTATAGGCCTCAGGATGAAACCTAGGTCCATTCCCAAGTATATAGATTTGAAACACTAGGTATTTAATAATTTTTTTTATAAAATTAATAATTTCCATGCATTCAAAATATGAATAATAAAGCTCTTCAAAAAACCCACAAATTTTTATACTATTTGAACCATAACAATAATAGATGAACTAAACTTATTTTTCAATTCCTATCATTCAAGCTTTAAAATGACGATCAAATATTCTCTTCAGCTAAGCTCCAATTCATTTTCTTATCTATGTCATGGTGATCTATTTTATTTTTCACACTCTATTATTATTATTATTATTATTATTATTATTATTATTATTATTATTATTATTATTATTACTATTATTATTATTATTATTATTATTATTATTATTACTACTTCATCCATCCACATCTTGCATGGCTAGATCACTTAAAAATCTATGAGTTCTTAATCATGTAGTTCACCTTTATTAATGCACCACTATTCATTTTTTGTTTAACTTATAGTCAAGAGATTTATTTTTGGCATGGCAATGGACCAAAATCCTCATCATGCCAAAAATGATGAGGTTGACTCTCAATCATGAAATAGAAAAAAATACCCTAAATTCTATTACCTTTACTTTTTAGCATTTTATAATTAAACATAATAATATTAAATATCAAAAATTTCAAACAAAAACGTAGTTTTTATTCCCATTTAAATTTGTATTACAATATATATGTCAATGTATGCAAATATAAAAAATATCTAAATCTTATAAGTATTATTTAAATCAAATTTCTTTGGGGTAATTTTGCCTCTTATAGACCTATATGCAATATCTCCAAAAATGGGCAAATAGTAACCAATTCAATATAGATAAGCAACTAAATGAGATAATTGCCATTCAAAATTCTGATAACCAAAAACACGGTCCTGATTTATAAAATAACAATTGAATAAATTAAATAAATCAAATGAACACAATAAATATCATTCTTAAGATGATTTGAGAACATAGCCAATCAATGAAAAAATTTATTATACTAAACAAATCATGAAGAATTTTGAATTTATCAATGCAAACATGACTCATATGTTTACACATAAATAATGCACGTAGTATTCATTTCATTCAAGACTAGATGTGGTGTGTGTAGGTTTTGTGGAAGTCTCTCAAATCCCAATGTAGGTATCTACACCACCCTATGATTATACTCTCCTTTTATATTTATTATGAGGGAAAGATAATACTTAAACCTTCTCAATCAAATGAATGAGTAGTTAGTCTAAAACATTAATAATCATTAGAGTATAACCATAAATTAATTGTTGAATGAAAAATGTTTTAACCTTTTAGGATTTATTGATTGTAAATATTATGTTTGTCAAAAAGTTGAGTAGACTAAATTAGGGAAATAATATGTAATAACTATAGCCAGTGATTTATTATATAATTGATTATCTTTGACTTTTCTAAAAATAACAATAAATAGTGCAAGAAAGAACTTAGATGGAAAAAAACTGAGACAAATTTTTTGAATGCTAAAAACTAAGGTGGAAGTTGATCTAAGTGTCAACAAATGGATGTTGGTTTTAGAACACCTCCTGGATAGTAACACCATAATTGGATGGTAGTGTCATTATTAGAAATGTGGTGGTAGTGTCCTCTATATAGGATTGTCTTGAGCTTTTTGGTGCACCTATGTCTAGATCTCTAAGATCTATTATTACATACATGAGTTCTAAAACCCTATATTTTTCATTTAGTGACTAATTTAGTGAGAAAGCCCTAATCTTCCATGTAATTAGGGCATCCAACTGATATGAATTTAGACGTGTTTGGTAGTAGGGCAGGATAGAATCCTCATCACCCTTTTATGAAGATATTTTCCTACTCACTAATACTCTGAGGAGGGACTAAGCGCATTGTAGTTCTCCCCAACTAAGTTCTAGTGCAAGTTTAAATAAATCTAATATGATAGTGGCCTTGAGTGCCTTGAATGTTATTGAGACTATAAATATGGGTAATATGAGATTAGGACTATTGTATACGGTAATATGTAGAATTAGGGTAAAATAGGGATTGATGACCTTAATTATACATAACTTATTATGAGTTTGAATGTGTATTTTACATCTAATTCCCATCTAATGGTTAGAGTGATAAAATACATGTATATATATTGTTATAATGTTTATGCATGTGATAAAATATGTCTAGGCCAACCCTAAGAAGTTATAGTTTTAAAAATGTATATGTTTGGGAAAAGAGAGGGCAAAGGAGATTAATGCCATTTTTGAGATACTATCACCATGTGGTACTAGTGTCCTTATTATGGTGCTAGTATTTAGCTATAATAATACTAGGCATGAAGGGCCAAGTTTAGTAAATGATGGTTTGAGATTGTTTTAAGGATGATTAGGGATGCCTATGGCCCACATGAAAGATTTATAAGTGTGATAATAGGATCTATGATAGGTCTAGGGATAAGCTAGGTATATGAGTCTCAAGTAGCACTCTTATCACTCAAATACCAATTTTTGGTGATTACATTCCCACCCTTTAGTTTAGAAATGAAACAAAGAAAAATGACAAGGATAAAGGAAAAAAAAAGCGTAATTGGAGTTACTAAAGAGGTGAATCTTGTGAATCTAGTTTGAGTGTGTGAATCTAGGTCTGAGTATGTGAAGCATGCTCTAATGCATCTCCTACAAGTGAAATATACATAAATAATTCCTTACTTAAGATATATCAAAATCACAATTCTAAACTGAGTAAATAAGCAAAACTGATTAAAACTAAGTAAAGAGATAGGAAAGAGGAAAGTAATGAATACACCTTTTTTTGGTACAAAAACCAATACATAAACATGGTGAAAACTTGTGTGTGTGTGTGTGTGTGTGTGTGTGTGTGTGTGTGTGTGTGTAGTGATCAATCAATAAATAACTTGGACCAACATTATGGATTTTTGAATCCTCCTATGTGTGGCTTAATAACTCATTCTAGTTTTGAATCCATCATTGCCCACCCCTATTTATTGGATCATGACCTAAAAATAACTCAGATTGGACTGATGGTGTGTCTAACCCTCTCATGTAGGTTATTCAATAACTCAAGTAGGATATGAATCCATCATTTCCCACCCATGTTTATTATATGCATATGAAACTAAACAACATGAAGTAACTATAAATATCTAACTAGGTATATCAATTTTTTGGCCACTTGGGTACATTAGGCAACTCTGAGCCATTCAGGAATACTAACCACTACATATGGAGCAAGGCATGAAACTGGTGTGCAACCTAGAATATAATTTTATGTGCATATAGTGTATATAATGACATCAATTTTTTCATTCCATATAATTAACCAATGTGTAAGTGAGCATATGGAAATAATGTGTTCTACAAATGCCCCCAAATATGATATCTTAGCATATGGATTATGGAATAAGTTGTAATAATATGTATCTAGGTATCTAAATTGAATATGGGAATGGTAATATCATGCATTATTTCCCCAATCTAAGTAATTTGGTATGAATATGAGCTAAAAAGTATGAATTTGAGCAAACATAATAAATCTATAAGTAAATCTTTGCAAACCTATAGTATAACTACTATAATTTTCTAGCCAATCTAGGCTTTTTTAAACTAATTTTATTAGAAAGTAGTTCCATGTCTTTTACATTAGTTATATTATTGCACATGTGATGCTAGTGTCCCAATTTTGGCACTAGTGTCCTTTTGGTTTGATTTATGTGTAATTATACTACTTTCTAGGTCATTATTTTCCCGTTGTGTTTACCATGGTCTAATTTTTTATAATCTAAGCCTGTGTGCTAAAAGCATATTTTGAATTCAATATAGGATCTTGATAAATGTGACAAACTCTTATGAATTCCCCTCTTTTAAGGGGATTTGTTGAACCTATGCAAGAATTATCCTTAAAAAATATCTATGAAAGGTGTGTTAGCTAAAACATATATGAAATCTATGTAACAATCCAATATAATGTACATACATAAAATTAGAATGTAAGATAATCTGATCATAATAATGTAATTTAAGATTTATGTCATGCATATCATTCACAATGGTGCCAAGATAGATATAACAATGTATGTAATAACAAATCTAAGTAAAACTAGGTAGATACCTAGGGGATGTGGTATGATGTCCATCATGGTACTGAAGTAGGAAGGGAAGATGCATGAGGTCCCTTGTGGCATCTAAAAATAGTGTGTGTAATAATAAAATACAAGTGCCATGGCCATGACACATACAATAAAGCATATAGATAAAACACATGAGGCATGCAAAGTAAACCAAGGGGATGTAATACAAGGGACATGGGCACATGTCTCTAAATTTGAGAAAATAAGACATAAAAGGAAATGTTCAAAGGTCCACTTATGAAAGTAAAACTCAATTTGTCTTAGAGTCACATAGAAGGACATCTTCAAATTTTCACATACATAAATAGGAAATCAAACACAAGGATATGGTCACATGTCCAAAGTATACATACAATTAACATAAGTGGTGTAAATCTAAAATACAATGCCATATTCAAATGCATTAGAATATAATAAGTATATAGATACAATCAAGTCCAAGCTAGGAAGGATTAAAATGAAATTATGAATGTATATTTAATATAAATCTATGTAAGAGCTAAGATTTACATATGATGAGTCTAAAGTAGTAATAGCTAGCAAAAAAAATAAGTGTAGCATGATCAATACCAAGATATAATAATGTTAAATCTAGAATGCAGAGTATAGAAAGATATAACCTATGAATCAAAACTATGTATAAGGTACTCCCAAATGGGTGAATGTGTCAAGTGAGACCTATATATCAGTGTATATGCCCCCAGTGGATAGATAATAATAAGTTTAGATTGGTGTAGTGGACCTTAGTCTTGTAGCAATCTATAAGCACTTGATACGAACAAGTGAAACATGTATGTATGATCAAACTGACTAAACTAAGATAGCTAATATATGTAGTGTCTAGTAAATATAAGAAATGTAAACATAATAATGCATATAATCTATAATTTTGTGTTTTATGAGTAGTTATTTGAATTTTTTTATGTTTTTGAAATATTATATTGTTTTTGTATTTTTTGGATATAACATATGTACAATCAACATGAAAATGAAACCATATACAAGAATCAAGAGAGAAGGAAAGTATGTACAAGAAGGGAGGAACAATACTAACTGATGAGTCTCATGAGAAACTGACTATCAATGTGGCATGTATCATATAAAGGAACTATGAACATGTGTGTTATGTGAAAAGTTAACTTTGGTCCCATAATATGCTACACTAAGTTATCTATATCTAGGTCTACCTATGTAGTGATGCTAAGAATCTATGGCACTAATGGTGGTGTCTTGTGAACTATAGGGGTCTTCAGGACCCATCTGGTAGAATAATATATAGGTGGAATAGTTGCTCTATGTTGGGAACCCCAGAAACTCAATAATATTGATATTGGAATAAAGTGAGTAGAAGGACGTCCTCTAGAATATACCACATACCTATGATGAAAGAATCTCTCTAATAATGGTCTCTATGGGAGAGTATGCATATGTGGAAATACTATAGGAGTAAACCTTTCCTGTACTAGTGGATTCATTAAACTCTATGGCTTATTGTATGAAATATGCTTGGAATTGTAATTGAAAACTATGTTATAACTGGTAACTATGTTGTATATGGTAACTATGTTGTAGCTAGTAACTATGATGTAACTTCCTATGGGATAGGTAGAGGATACTCATATGGAAGACCCTTGATTTTGACCACTTGATTTACATGTATATATTTTAATAATCTATGTATTGTGAATGGGATGGATCATAGATAATTTTTATCCATGGCCTACCCAATAATATGTCAAATAATCTTGCACTAAGTACTACTAATAATCGCGTGCTATGTGTGATGGTTAAACCTATAGTGGAAACATAATCTCCCCAATGGAACTCTAAAAATGACCACTAAAACCAAAAATAATTATGTTTGTATGGGATATATCCTACTCTAAATACCCCAAAGTTTATATAATTGTGATAGTGCACATGCTATTTCTTGACCCATTATCAACCATAATACTTTGGATAGGATGATGATCTATGTAGGCTCATACAAAGGGTGCATAAAAATATGTATCACCATCAACATTCTCCTTCTATAAGAAGATGATGAGTGGTATAGCTATAATTGTTGTGTGATACACACTAATGATATTATGTATTGGGTGTGCCTCCCTTGTAGTAGTGTGGTATGAAGTTGGTGTTAAATGTCCCTAATATGTGTAATGAACACCTGAAGTGCTCCCTGCTTCATTTCCTATGTGTCTTGGAAATGCATATGAGAATATTTTAAATGATTTATCTTATGTTTTATATAATTTTGGTGCCTTTGTGGGTGTTCCCACATCAATAACATTAGCCTCAATCAAATCTCGTATCTTATGTTTTAGTTTGATAAATTTGTTTGTTGTATGACTTGGTACCCTGTGATACTCACATAATGCATTAAAATCATAGTTATTTAAAAGAGGACATGTTGTATCAACCTTTTTTATGTGAAGGAGAGATATGACATTGCATTCTAAGATATATTTTAAAACATGTGGTATCAATTCTATAAGGTTGGTGAAAAATCTATGTGAAGGATCTAATAAAACTAGGTAAGGAGATGGGTTTGAAGCTATGTTAACAGTGGTCTTTGGATCACTCTTATTTTTAGTGGCATTTATCTTTTATGGAGGATTACTAGAAGTCTTATCTATTTATTTTAATACAATTGTATATTTTATTTTTCTCATTAAGAGAAGCTTGACTTCTAATTATTTTACTATGTGACATAAATTTGTGAAGGTTAGAAACTTATTAAACAAGATAGCTTCATGTAATGTTGGAAGAATAATTTTTTTGAAGATGTCTTGAATCTCTTTATCTACTATGGGGCTAGTTAATTTGGCCAATATGGTCTTATATCATAATATGTATTTAAAATAGGCTCCTTTGATTTCCATTACAATTGTGAAAGTTGAGCATATGAGATCTTGTCACCGATGTTTATTGATAAGTGTGATAAAAAAATGTCTATGAATGGATTGAATTTAGTGATAGATTGAATTGGTATATCATAAAACCAATATAAGGCATAATATTTTAAACTATTGGGAATAACTTTATGAGGAGACAATCATTAGACACATAGTCTAAACATGCTACTTGAAAATTGTAGAGATGATGCTTTGGGTCACCCTTACCATTATATAATGTAAGCTTTGGTGCCATGAATTTTGATGGAAATAAATTTGATGATATGTGATGTGAGAAACATTTATGTAAGATAAAATTAGAATCTAATGCATGTGATGGCCTAGTGGCTTCCTTCTTGAGATGTAACACATTATCTTATAGATTATGAACCCCATGCATAAGAGATTGTACATCTGGAGTGGAGTAACTCACCAAAAGATGTTTAGTAGTCACTAAAAAGTTTTGTTAAAATTGGTTGGTTTTTTAGTTGAGTTGGCCCTAATGTAGGTGTAACAATGTTATTATCTATGGGATTAGAATATTAACCATTGTTTGGTTTTTGAAGTTCTTCATGAATAATATTGATAAGGCTATCTTTCCTGTCTAAATGTTTAGAATTTTAAAAAAAAAAAATTTATCTCTTATCACTTTCATCAAATCAGTTGTTAGATTCTACTATTGTAGTTTGGGGAGCTGGAAAATAAACTATTGTATATTTTGAATCTTTAAATAAATATAATCTATGAAAGATTGCAAAAATCAAATACTAAAATAAATTTGAGATTTTAGAAATAATATGTGAGCATAGAAACACAAAATATACAAACCTTAAGAGCATCTAGGGTTGGGGATTGAATAATATTCCAAGTAAGTCACGTTCACCAAATGTTTTAACCTTATATGACTTATTGTATGTAAATCATATGTTTTTTAGAGAACTAAGTAGACTAAAATATGGAAATGATATGTAATAATTACAACCAATGAGTTGTTACAAAATTGACTAGATTTTACCTTTCTAAAAATAATAATAAATAGTGTAGGAAAGAACTTAGCTAAAAATCAACTAAGATGAGTGCTCTCAGTGTTGTAAAATGAGGTAGAAACTAGTCTAAGTATCATAAACTAGATCCCAGTGTCATAACCCCTCCTAGATAGTAGCACCATAATTGGAAAATAGTTATATTATTAGAAATGTGATGGTAGTGTCCTCTATGTATGATTGTATTGAGTTTTTAGGTGCACCTATGTCTAGATCTTTGAGATTTGTTCCTACATGCACAAGTTCTAAAAATCTATATTTTGCATATAGTGACTAATTTAGTGAGAATAAACTAATCCTCCATGTAGCTAGGAAATTTGGTTGATATGAGATGAAAGGTGTGTTTATCTATAGGGTAGGTTGGACATCCTCAACATGGCATTATGAAAATAGTTGCCTACATACCAATTCTTTGAGGAGGAATCAAGCTCAATTTAGTTCTCCCCACTTAATTATTGGTTCAAGTGTAAAAGAATCTATTATGATAGTGTCCTTGAGTACCTTAAATGTTTTTGAAACTATAAATCTTAGAAATTTGAGCTTAGGAGTACTTTAGATGATAATATGTAGAAGTAGAGTAGAATAGGGATTGATAACCTTAATTGTACACAACTTATTTTGGTTTGAATGTGTATTTTCCATATAATTTACATCTAGTGGTGAAAAGGCTAAAAATCATGTATAATTTGGTTTTAATGCTTATGCAGGTGATAAAAGAGGTTTAGGTTGACCCTAAAAAGTTCTAATTTTGAAAATATATCCATTTGGGAAAAGAGAGGGAAAATGACATTAACACCATTTCTGCGACACTAGCACCATGTTATGGTAGTGTCCTTATTATGGAACTAGTGTCTAACTAGTAAAACATCAGGCATGAAAGACCAAGATTAATAAATGAGGGTTTAATAATACTTCAATGCTAACTAAGGATACCTCTTGACCATATGAATGTTGGATAAGTTTGATAATAGGCTCTAGGATAGGTCTAGGGATAAGCTAGGGATAGGTAGTCTTAAGTATCACTCTTAGCACTCAAATACCACTTTTAGGTGATTACACAAATAATCTACAAATAAAATAAATCATTATGATCATAAGGCATAATATAACATATATAATAGATATCCATCAAGATATTGATCATGAAACCAAATCATATAATTATCAATCATAAAACATGCATATATCTAGATCAAACATAAAATCATAACTACAAATCAGTAGTCTTATAGTCCACTATTAATGATTAAATTTTTTGGTTAGAGTGGGATAGGATGTGACAATGTTAAAATGGTGTCATCATGGTATTTCATATCATGATGCATCCTATCATACACAACATTAAAAATAAGGTTTCTTAAACCACCTGTGAATCTATGTGAAATTGATATTTATTTAATCATACACGTATACATCATCCTATCATAAGAATAATATTCATCATAAACATCTATGACATAACCAAAAATCAATTACAACATCTTAACAATAACACATGTTTCACATACAAGAGCCCATTGTAAACACTCACATATATATTCTACATGATAAAATAGTCTTCACACTTGATAAATGCCACTCAAATCTATACCCTTTAGTTAGCTTTCATTTTGTCGAAAGGCTCATGGTCTTCATCTCACTATGCCTAAATGCTTATCCTATGGTCCAACCATAATATTTTGATTATCTAGAACACTTGTATCCCATAGTATTCTTAAAACCTAATATATATCCTTAACTATTAGTTACATAACTTTACTATTTATTTATTCCTAAATACGCTACTATTCAAACCTAGATACTAACAGCAATCATAGTGTCCCAGATCTAGCATTAGTGTGCATACCCTAAAAAGGCTCAAATTTTCATATATTTTGATATATATGGGTTGAACTATTTTTATTTGTTAATGATCATTGATATTATTTTGAAAAGGTGTGCTATAAATATAGAATAATCCTACTTATTATTTATCTAGAAATTTACCAAGCAAACACCTATCAAGCTCACTAAATCATTTGTATAACTAAGTTATGTGACCTTATTCTTCCATATTTCCATATCAATCATATTATAAGTATTCTTACATGTATTAATCATTAAAATAGTATACCATGAGCATTATTTTTCAAGTTTCAATCTATATCACTCTATGTGCTCACATATATCATATTACAACATTGTTCACACATAAACCCACATAAGGGGGAGAATTGCATTGGTCTAAATACCTATTTGAATTATATGTATATGTAGGTAGTTCTCAATGACATAGGGGTATTAAGTGTCATATTGACTTTAATTTATCCCGCTAACGCCTATTTTTCAACATGGCATGAACTAATTTGATGACCAAGGGTTTTGATAAAAAATATAAAATCTATAACCTATGTGTATGATATGATAAAATAATTTACAAGGCAATAGAGAACCCTAATATGTGTAGGTGGAATTTATAGAAAATAAAATTTACTTTATTATGGATAGAAGTGTCAACACTAGTATCTTATTTCAATGGTATTGTCTAGACCGATAAAAGTTTTAAAATATAATGAATTCTAAAATAGCATCATATAAATATTTCTACACTTGCACTTCTTAAATTTGCTTGCACATTAATAAAAAATCTAATTATTATCATTTATTTTTTTTAAGCATGAAAATTATTTTTTGGTATTTTACTTTTTATAGTTATTAAATTTGTATAATTCAACATTGTAGTAGTATATTATGAATCTAAATTATTTAATTGGCCTAATTTTTAGAGTAGTTTACTCCTTTTTTATTAGGATACTCTTTCATGTTAATATTTTATTATAAAAAGGTGTAGACACCCATGAATGAATCATTATATAATAATATATAATATCCATGTAATCATTTTACATATATCCATATGCATCTCTAAAAATCACATATATCCATTTATCATCTATACATCAAAACCCATGCCAAAAATATATGATCAACTCTCATTGTGACCCTCTGTAGGTGGACTTCTTGGAGGTTATATTTATGGTGTAACCCTCAAAGGTGATATTTGTGTAGTACTCATAAGTGGTGTACTCTAAGGTGGACACATGGCACCAAATGAACATTGTGATGGATACCCATTTGATCATTATAATACCAATGTCCTTGTTGTTGTGGTTTAATATCACCAAGATCTATTCCTAAAATACTTAACATAATAATATGCAATCTAATATTTTGGCACCAAACTCTCATATAAAACTCAATAATAGGTAGCCTATTACATCACACACATCACATATAATAATTGCCTTTTCAAGGTAAGGTGGAGTTAATGTTACTAATATTATATCTCTCTATGTGTGTAGCCTTTTAGCCCCTCCACATGGTGTATGCCCCTCCTATCATATCATTTTCATCTCAACATATCTCTCCACTAATGTACCATCTCTCCTCATTATCTCTATTATTAATAAATCTACCTCAACCTATATCTAATTGATCTCTACATCCATTATAGTTATATGTCTATCATGAACACCATCCTACTACCCTCCATCACTCCTTAGTCTAGCTAGATCTACATCTCTAGTAGTAATCTCTCACCATAAAGTATCTATTAACTCCAAATAATTTGATCAGATCAAATATACTGATGGCCCTACTTGATCTCTTCCTACAAATATAACCATTGGTGGTGTTGGTAACCTATATCCATCTCTACCATATCCTCCTATAAATCAAATTTCTCTTCCTCCATATCTCCATCTATCACTATTTATGTCTATCATAGGTACCTCTCTACCATCTACTTCACTACCTCCTACTCCAACCTCACTACCAACTAGCCTAGACACCTATCCCCTCATATTTTGTTATTATATCATCTAAGGTTATACCTTATAATCCTTTGTATCTAATGCCTTAGATTATTTATCCTCTAGTCTATATTAGTTGACATAATCAGCCAATCCTACTCCCACCATGTTATGTTTTCATCTGTGACATTTGTATCAATCACGTCTTGTCACCGATGAAAGGGTGCATAATGTAAAGAGGTCCAACTATTGGTAGTTTTCATTAGATCCATTATCAACCCCCACTATTATTGCTTCCTATATTACTAAGTAAAGATATATGTCCCTACTAGAATACCACATCATACACCAAACTACCTCTGTACTCTATTTAGCCTATATCTCTCAATAATAAAATTTATCCACGCCACAATATAACATATAGTAGTACATAATCTAAATATACCATATATTCTACCCATAATGGATCTTCCTCCCTATAATATCTTCATATGATGTCCTCAAGTCTCAAATAATTTATTTCCCTCTTTTAATACCATAAATCCCTTATATATTATCATTGATTGTCTACTATACCATATCTATGTAAAGGGCTCCTCATATCTCTTCACTCATTTTTGTCCTACTAGATACTCTAGAGCTATGTGATTTCATTTAAATACATGTAGTAGTGGGGATGTTATAATTCTCTTGCCATCCTTGTACACCACTACATGTATATCCCCATACAATTATGTTAACATGCATGGCCCCCAAGCAAACTTTATTGCAAACTCTAGCATATCCCCAACACATCTACTAGTCTAACTAAAAAAAAATACACCACTCTTATCAGGTTTAAATATGCCACTAAAAAGATCCATAAACACCAAATTCAATGCATATATTTCTCCTCCTTCTAAACACATATTTAAATCCACCCTTGAACCCATCATAAGAATTTTATCATCCTTAGAAAGTCTCACTAGTGAATCAACTTATGTCATCTCTCTTAATTATACCATAGTACCATGTATTTGGATACACATAATCTTACATACATCTTCTAGTGTAACCATCACATCCCTTATTGGTAGGTGAAAATTATTCATCTATGAGTGCCAACACTCTACCAACATTGTCAAAATATCCATGTCTACATGGATCTATAGCATTATAGATATTTATGACAATGCAATAGCCTCCTAGAATCTATACTCATCCTTTTTAAATTCACTAATCAATCATAACATGGTGCATCACCTCTCACATGTAATGGTGACTGGTAGTCTCTCCTACAAATAATAACAAGATGCATAATTGGTCTAACTTTTCCAAAAAAAAAAACATTGCTAACTTAATCAACTCAGCCAAATTTTAACTCAACATGCAATATCATCATTTTTCAAAGTGAAAATGTCACATCTTTATAAAAACTGATATAAGTTATGAATCTACCATATTAATTTCCAAATAATTTTTGGCAAGACACAATTACCATTTGTCGGTGCACATTTACTTTCTATGTATGTGAAATTATTATGAGGAAAATTTTATTTGCAATTCTTTAATTTTACCATACCTTCACATATATTTATTTTACCAAAATTTAAATTTTGATAAGGTAAAAAATTTACTTAGAGATGGCCTTCTCCCCTTTGATCATTGATGCTCCCTCACATGCTTGTTATGGTTCTCATTAGATGGAATATGGTTCATATTTACTCAAGGTCTTATTATAGCTCATATCTATGAATTCCCAATTATTGAGAGTGAAAATTATTTAAAATTCATCCCCAACCTCCTATTTATTTACCCAATCCCACCCCTTAATTTCCCCCCTAAATATATTACCTTATTTTAGAGGTAAAATCACTAAGAGGGGGGTGAATCAGTGAGCCCAAATTATCCAACTTTAAATTCAATCTTTACAAACACTTTATCAATTATCACAAGAATTCATGACTCATACACATTATTCATAGTAATGAGCAAGAGAGACAATGCCAGATTAATCACATAACACATGACATATGTGGGGAAACATTTTAGGTGAGAAAAGCCACTATAAATTACAATTAAATTACTATCCTATAATAACAAGAACCAATTTAGACTAGCTATAACTGATCAAGGAACTTCAATCCCTATTTAATGAGACTATAATCCCATAAGGTGCTATAACACATGTCTAGTTGATCTATAACTAGAACTAGAATTTTATCAAGTTTCATCTTGTAAAGAGGATACAACCACCTTAGATGATGAGATACCAAAAAAACACAATGAGCACATCCACCTTTGAATTTATGTCTTCAACACCTAATGATGGACCACTAATTATCACTCTTCACCTTCACTCATACTCAATCTACAAAAGCACTATTATGCTAACATAATTATGAACAACAAGTCATAAAAATAGTCTTCAATCTAATCTACTCTTCAAATCATATATAGGGCACTTTGCCCCTCATTTTCTCCATAATTCACACACACAATATTCTCTCTAATCACTCTAGAGTCTCTTTCTCAAGTCTAGAAATCATCATCTTTGGCTCCACTATTTATAGAGAATACTTGATAATCAACACCTTGGTTGGCCATTATGCATGCCTTATCCCTTAAGTCATCTTTCACATCAAGATATGGCTCAAAAAAATCTTCATATGTTGTCAATAGAATCTATGGGTCACCGTTAAGCATATACACCTTTTAATAAGGTCCATGTAGTTCTTATAGGACTCATAGAGACATATTCACCCATTTAACATATCAATGAGCAAAAAAATAACATAAGACCACTTAAAAAAGCATATTTCCACACTACATGACCCCTTTGTCATCCTTAAATGATCATAGTCAACTCTGATCAACTTTGTATATGCTTGAAAAACTCAAACATTGACCTGGTACATAAAAACATCATGAATGAATACACAATCAACATCTTAAGCATTTTTCATACTCAAGATAAACTGATCACACCTCAAAAATACACATAGATCATCCTTATGTAGTTTAAAACACTCTAAAATATTTAATACAACATGAAATATTAAAATGGCATCAACACATGCTTGAACATCCTTCTTAGGTCACTTGCATAATAAATACATAAACATAGTCAAATTTAAACCTCAATATATTTAATTTTACAAACTTTAATATATTTAAATATATATTTATATATAAAATGTGGATTCCTATACAATTTCACTTTTTACACCATGAGTAAATTCTTTATAGATCAAAATATATAGCTAAAATATAGAGCACTAGTTTTTCCTTTGCAAATTAAAATATTCAAAAACAAATGGTCATAGTTAAAATTCAAACACTAAGATTACATCTCATGTCCTCTCAGATTGATATAAATATCACACCATATATATTATCCTAAATTTAACAAATAGGTTTCAAATTATTAAATTTTAGACCTTGAACATGTTGACCTCATCTTGTGCAATCTAGAAACTATGACTCAACGCGCTCTATCAATCTCTATAGATTAGTCAAGTTTTTATCATGAATCTCATACCATTTGATCAATATATATGAATAACCACTCACAATTAAATGCTTACATTTTAAATTTTTCATCATCAAACTCTAACACTTGTTACCATCCTGAACAACATGCACCGTTAGATCATTCTTGTATGATTGGCCATGCACCATTGGATCTTCATTTGGTCATGATATTTAACTCTATTAACCAAAAAAAACTTTGACCTATTTTACATTATGTGTACTTTATATATTCATTTTATTATCTCCCATGATCTATTATATTTCCATTTGGTCCCGGTATTTAACACTTTCAAAATCAACTAAGTATGGGGACCATTACTTATCTACGTGAAAGGCCAACTTTGGACCATCATATCTCTTATCTCGATCACTCACATGATCTAAAATTTGGACCATATTATCTCCTTACATATAATAATATAACCATGTGTAATAAATTTCCTCAAACCTTTGCATGTGTGAGATATAATTACATTAAAATGCTCACATAGATTTCTTTCTACTAGAGAGCCAACTATCTCAAGAACTGCCTAGAAGGCTAACTTTACACATGCATATCTTTTGATGTGATTTGGTTCATTATCTTAAATTTAGTTAAAATAAACTAGGTACAAAACTTAACAAACCCATATGATCACCTTATCTATAAAAATCCACATGTGTGAGATATTACTTCATCAATATTCTTGCTTGGCTCTTCTTGCCTCATTGTAAATTTAGCTAAGTATGGGAAAACACTATCAAAATGCTTGGGAGCCCAAATTTTCAATTGAATATATTTTAACATGCTTAGGTGAATGACCTAGTATTTATTTCATAATAACTAGGGACTAATTTTATCACAACCATATGACCATCTCCCCTTGACTCATCCACATGTGGCAATGGTGATGTCAACAAATTACCTAAGATTTTTTGCCACTAGACCCTAAATGTCTAGATGAAAACTATGGACTATAATATGTATTCCAATTATGAAAATTATCACTCAAAGATTATAAAACATCTTAGTGACCTTTTTCACATCCTTAAATCATCATACTCATCCCTAAATATCCTTAACCATGCAAACTCTAAAGGTCAACCAAACTTTGTTTAAGCACACTAGGACAAGAACATTGCACAATTTGTCATTGTCACTTAGGCTATAAAATCACTTCATCTACTCACTATAACACCTCCATGAAATCACCATAACATAATATATAACTCTCTAACACCTTCATCATTTTTCACCCTTCTTTTTGATTTTGAGAACCCATCCACGTCATCTCTCCTTGCATGTCCTCTAAAAGGGGCATCTACCCATCCAATTAACTAATCAAGCCAATCAAGGCATATTTTTTCATGTATCCCTTATACTTTTATTCATTATTTTAAAAATCATCATTTCTTCTAGTTACAATGCCCTTTCAAATAGGGGAAAATGTAGACACCTAAATTTTTCCACCATAGTGTCACAACTAATTTTTCCACCATTTATCCTTACTAACCCATATGTCATCAAAAATATATATGTATATTACATAGTCCCATAACATTACCACTTTGATTAATTAACTAACTAATTCATATTATTTAAGTCAATTAATCTTTAGTTAAGTCATGCATAAATGATTCCAAATAAAAGCAATAAAATTAGCCAAGACACCTCATCATCACTCTCAACGAACATCATTTAATATATTTAAACTTTTCAATTAACCATCAACAAATTATTTATTACATTCAAACACATTTAACCACCCACATATATGACATTCAACTCATTCAAAAACTAATTAACAAAATCATTAATAATTTGTACCCTTCCTCCAACTAATTCATAAATTATTAACCAATCCAACAAATGCATTTGAATCATAAACTAAATATCCACCATCCAAATTCAAAAATATTAAATAAATATTGATTAAATTTGACTATTCATCCTTCCCTTCAAACATCTATAAATTGACATGCATTCCTAAATTATGAAGGCCATATAAATTTTCTTCATGATCATATAAATTAGCATCATAACCAATTTTTCATCATTTTATCATCACACTATTGAGCTATATGTCATATAAGTTTTTTGAGAGCAACTACATTTATAAAATCTAGAGCACATCGACTCGATGAAAGAGAAGGTTTCATTTGGTAAGTAAGGTTATATTATTATGTGTTTTATTTCATTGATTTATCAAAGGGTATGCTAGAATAGAGTAAGAATTCTAGATTATTTTCTAATTTTATGTTTGTGAGATCTAATATTTTCATATTTCAACCACCATGCACTAGCATATTAGCTCCAATGGATCTACTCACCAAAGGAGTGAAATCAATTAATTAGACACTAAAGACTCAAATAGTTATAGACCAACTTTAGAATAAAATATGAAATAGACATATTAAATACAACTATACTTTATAAAATACGTCAACAATGATTTTCATAAATATACACAAAACAAGAATCTTATTATGTCATTAAGCAGAAGGAGATAATTTAAAAATTTATGGATGTTCTCTCTACTATCAATCTTGAGGCCTCATATAAATATGTGGGATTAATACACCATGGTATTATTAGGTATATTAACCTACTCTTATACCTACTACATCACTAATTCCTACCCAACATGGTGCTTCATTTTAGGAATATGTCCCATGTACCAAAAAGAGTCTTATATCTTTAATAAAATTTTACAATATCTTTTGACTATGTATATATAAAAATGTTAAAAATGATATATATGGTGTATGGTACCAATAATATGATAGTGAAAATATTCATATAGAAGTAATATAGATCTAAACTAAAATAATTGTGTTGAATAAATAATGTTGTCTAGAGATTAGTGTATTCTTTAAATAGTGTCTAGACAATATGTCTACTCTAGAAAGAAATGATATAGGTCTAAACCTTTTTAACAACCACTTATCCTAGATCTAGTATTTAAAAACCTTGCTCATAATCTTGCACCTTCACTCTGATTACTTGAAAAATAAAAAATATTCTTCTTGTCCTAATTGGGAAGTAAATACCTACAAATCATAAAGAAAATAAAATGTGTTTGAGGACCTGTGTTACACCAAATAATAGTCATATTATCTTGACATTTTTTGGGCCCCTCAATGGTAATAATATTGAAAATAACATATCTTAATAATTACAATAATCTAAGAATGCAAAGCAATGACATACAATATGAACTTGAGTGCTTCAGTGAATTTTTTCTCTTCTCTAAAACGCTTTGATGAATGCTTTCTCTTCTCTAGAATGATTTAATGATTGCTTGATCTTCTCTAAAATGCTTGTAAATTTTTAATGAATTCTTGTGAATAATAATTTCTTTTTATGTTGCGTTGATGCCTAAATGAAATATAATAATTATGTATTGATAGACAAATTGAATTAAAATTAGGACCCTACTAGTGCCCAAACTAGTCTCTAATGGTAAGAAGAAGAAAAAGGGAAGAACTAGGAATGAATGAACTTAGCTAAAAGTGGCCACTAAAAAGAGTGTCTATAGTGTAAAAATTCTTCAAACATGGCCCAAAAGCATATAAACACTCTGAACAAAGGGATTCAATCATATCATAGAGAAAAGAGGGGTTGAAGGGAGCTAAGAAGGGTTAGATACCATTAGAAGTTGATAAAACATGTTAATAATTCTTAATTTGGAGCAATAATTGATAAGTACACAAACATGCTAGAATTATGTAATTAAGTAACTAATAAATTCCTATAGAATGTTTTTAAGTATCTACAATGTCAATCTTTGAAATTTAATTAGAATATCAATATTACTTAATTTAAACCAAAATAAATGTTCTAAAAATTCAAGGGTCACAATTTAATACAACCAAGTGTAAGCATGGGATAGTCCCTTTTTATACTCAACATTTAAACACTCGGCTACATTGGCACTAATCTACATAAGGAATAAGCCTCATGCACTCACCTAAAGTGCAAATGAGAATGAAATAGAGCCCCTATTAGGCTAGTTGTGATATGGTGTGAGGAATTTCTAAAGGTTCTTAAGTAATTTACTATAAACTTAACATAGGGAGATCTATGGGCACATGACTTTTTCAGGTTTAGCCTAAGGTCATATAGGCACTAAGTCGGTCATAAGACTGCTTTGGTTCCATTTAATCATACTAAATAGATGAAATTTAAATAGGGATTATGTTATTTTTGTAGACCTATACTCATGCTCCATGTATAATAAAGATGACATTATGAAAATTATAGAATCCATTAAAATAGTGAGCTATTAAAATACATAGACATCAACTAACATAATTCAATCAAAATTATGACATCACAAATCTTTGCATCACATTAATAATAAAATAAGATATGAAAACCAAACACACTTAAAATTATTTAATGCAATACCATTGTCATTGTTTAAAGATCATAACAAGAGTTTATATTCGAATCATAATGTTAATAGCCAAGAGACTCATAGATGAGCTCGGGCACAAAAATTGGAGCTAGAGTGGCCTCCATACTATTTCTAATCCTTAATAGTAGCTAGAATAGGGTTCATAGAACATATATTTAAATTAATTTCATCAGAGCTTCACCAAAGTTCTTTTCCCTTTTTTCCCCTTCTGGCTTGAACTCCTTATATAAGCCTTTAGGAGCTTCTTTTTTAGGGTAGAAGTTACATGTTGAGTGTTGAGATAGAATTCCATCATCAGAACTATCAGCTCCATGACTCTGTGATCCTTGTGTTTCTCTTATCACATTTATATAAATCTTCATTGATGTCTTATAAATCTAGGATATGGTTAGTCACCTACCAACCAGTGTAAGATTTACACTATGACCTGTTAGGATCTTAGAGTATAATTAATTACTTTTGTATAAGCAACTAAACATAGAATTGAAACCAGAAGTAATAAGTAACTAGAACTTAGAAATAAAAAATAATAGGAGATACAAGAAACAACCAATCTATATTAAACTCTTTTAGAAGGAAATACAATGAAGAAATCTCTCTCTCCTCACACCTTGTAGATGTATAGTAATTCTCCTTCAAGATCTCTCTCTCTCTCTCTCTCAATCAATTACAATCAACTCAATTAATGAATTATACATGCTATGAGTATCTAAGCCTACTATATAGTATACTACAACACTAGGGTTCATGAGCCATGCATTCACCACCCTTAGATCCACCTCTTAAATTAAAGGCTCAAATATATTCTTCTAAAAATAGAATTATAAAAATGCACAGAAGTCAGTGTCAGTCTGAAGATGATCGATGTCAGTTGGTTCTGACTGATGACCGATGACAAAATTTGAATGAAGATTTAACTTCTCCTTTGTTACCAGCTTTGTTAACATATCAGTAGGGTTCTTATCCATATGGATCTTTTATAGCTTCAACTATCCATCCTCCAATACCTGTCTAATGAAGTGGTACCTAAGCTGTATATGTTTGATTCTTGAATGAAAGGCTGAATCCTTTGCCAAATGAATTGCACTTTGACTATTACTATACAATTTATAACTCTCTTGCTCCTTTCCCAACTCTTCCATGAACTGTGTCATCTAAATCATTTCCTTGCTAACCTCTATGATTGAAATGTATTCTTCCTCTGTAGTAGACAAGGAAACAACCTTCTACAACTTTGAAATCTAGCTAACTGCCATTCCACCAACAATGAAGACATATCTTGTGGTGCTTTTCCTACCATCCAAGTCACCTACCATATCCAAATCTACATACCCATGTAGAGAAGTGTTTGAACCTCCATAACATAAATGACTATTGTTGGTCCCTCTCAGATATCTGAGAATCCATTAAACTGCTTTCTAGTGTTCCTTTCCTAGATTCGCCATAAACTTGCTGACAACTCCCACTGCTTGGGCAATATCTGGTCTAGTACATACCATTGCATACATCAAGCTCCCAACTACTAAAGCATATGGAAATATACTCATTTACTCAACCTCATCATATGATTTAGGACACTGTTCTTTGCTCAACTTGAAGTGTCTAGCCATAGGTGTGCTTACCAGTTTTGCATCCTACATATTGAACCTCTCCAACACCTTATTCATATAATCCTCTTGAGACAAAATCAAACTATGATTTTTCTTATCTATCTTAATAATCATGCTAAGGATTTTCTTTGCTACTCTTAAATCCTTCATGGCAAATGTGTGAGCTAATTTTACCTTAAGCTCAGTAATTTCCTACATGTGTGAACCTGTAATAAACATATCATCTACATAAAGTAACAAGATAATATAACTACCATTATCCAATTTGTTAAAATAAACACAATGGTCAAATTGACATTTACTAAAGCCATTCTCTATCATAAACCTGTCAAACCTCAAATACCATTGTCTTGGAGCTTGCTTAAGACCATATAAGCTTTTCTTCAACCTGCACACAAGTTTCTCCTTAACTTTGACCTCAAAACCTTCCAGATTATCCATATATATCTTCATCCAATTCTCTATGAACAAATTTTGTCTTAACATCAAGCTTCTCAAGATGCAAATCCTCAATAGCAACTAAAGACAATATAGTCTGAATAGAAGTCATCTTTACTACAGGAGAAAAAATTTCACCAAAACCAATACCTAGTTTCTGTGCAAATCCCTTTACTACCAACCTAGCCTTATATCTCATTTATCCATTCTCTCCTTCCTTTAACCTATATACCCATTTGTTTTTTAGTGCTTTCTTTCTAGCTGACAACTCAACCAAATCCCACGTATGGTTCTCTTCTAAGGAATCAATTCCCTCATTCATGCCATGTTCCCACTATTTCTTAGATTCTACCTGCATTGCCTCATCAAACTTTCTGGTTCTCCACCATCAGTGAGCAATAAGTAGTATAAAGAAGGGGAATAATGAATTGGAGGTTTACTTACCCTTTCAAACCTCCTTATGGGCATTTGAGACTCATTTATAGCTTGTTGTCTAGTCAAATTTTCTTCTGATAGTGATTGATCCCAGTCATCTCTAATCGATGCCAGTTTGCACCTGACTAATGTCAATTCCTCCTGATCGATGATGGTTTCCACCTGACTGATGTCGGTCTCCACCTGACCAATGTTAGTTTTTGCCTGATCGACATCGGTCTCTATGTTTTTCTATGAGTGATGAGTTTTACCCGTGAGATCATTTTGGATCATAACCTCTTCCAAATCAAGATTGCCCTACTCAGAATTATTCAGCCTCTTGAGCTGATCAATGTACATCACCTTCTCATTGAAAACTACATCACGACTTCTAATAATTTTGTTAGTTTCTAAATTCCACAACCGGAATCTGAAATATCCAAAACCATAACCAATGAAAGTGCATTGCATAGATTTATCATCCAGCTTATTTATATTTTCTTTATCAATGTGCACAAAAGCTTCAGAACTAAAAACTTTGAGAAATGAAAGATCTACCTTTTTACCTATCCAAGCCTCCTCTATAATTCCACCATCCAGTGTAGTAGAAGGTCCTTTGTTAATCAGGTAAACTACAATATCTACAGCTTTTACCCAAAACTATAAGGGCGAACTATCATGCAACCTCATACTCCATGCACGCTCCATTATTATTCTATTCATCCTTTTATCAACTCCATTTTGCTGAGGTGTCCTTGGAACCATCCTTTCCCTACATATTCCACTCATAGAATAGTAACTATTGAATTTATTTCTATAGTACTCACCACCATTGTCAGATCTAAGGCACTTCAATCTCAGACCTATTTCATTCTCAACCAAAGCTTTCCATTTCTTAAATGTGTCAAAAGCATAAAATTTCCTATTTATGCAATAAACCCATAGCTTTCTTATAGCATCATCAATGAAAGAAACATAATACTGTGATCCTCTAATAGAAGCTACCTGAGCTGGTCCCCACACATCTATGTGAACAAGCTCCAACTTGTGCTTCTTCTTTGTTGACCCAGTTTTGAGAAACCTCACTTTCTTCTATTTCCCAAAAATACAATGCTCACAAAAATCTAGATCTATGCTTTTCAAATCTATAAGCTTACCTTTTGACTTAAGAACTTTCATTCCCTTCTCACTCATGTGACCAAGCCTACAGTGCCACAACTTTGCATCTACATCTGAAGTAGATAAAACAAAAGGAGAATAATCAATAATACAAGTAGACAGATAAAGTGTACCTACTCTCTTACCTTTTGCTAATACAAGTGCACCCTTGGAAACTTTCCAAGATTCATCTGTGAGAGTTATTGTGCAATCCTCATCACCCAAATTTCCTATAGAAATTAGATTCCTCTTCAGGATGGGTACATGCATGACATCCTTCAACACCTATGTGTTGCCATTCTACAATTTCAGCTACACTTTTCCTTTTCCAACAATTTTACAAGGCTCATCATCCCATAAATAAACTTTTCCAAAATCTCCATGGATATAATCATTGAAAAATTTTCTATTTGGGGTTGCATGGAAAGAGGCACCAAAATATAAAACCCATGATTCTAATTTATTATCTAAAGAAAATATAAGAGCATCCTATGCAACAATACCTATAACTTTTGCTTCTTTATTACATTCATGCTGATTTTCTTTGTTATCCTTCAACCAACAATCTTTCTTTACATGCCATTTCTTTCCACAATTCCAGCAGGTTATTCTTCCATTTCTAGATTTGGAACTACTTCCCATCTTTGACCTTGATTTCCCTTGCTTTCCCTTCTCTCTTTGCCTTCCCCTACTTTCAACACTTAAAGCATTTGCTGATGTTTCCCCTATGCTTTTCCTACGAATTTCTTCATTCAAGATTACACTATCAACATCATCAAATTTCAAGATATTTGAAGTAGATGTATTATTACTAACTGCCATTACCAAACTATGCCAACTTTTAGGTAAAGAGCATAAGATTAAGAGAGCCTTAATTTCATCATAAAAAACTATTTTGGCTAAATTTAACTGATTTACTATTGTATGGAAATCATTAAGATGACTAGATACAGATCCACCTTCCTGCATTTTCAAATTAAATAATTGCTTCATAAGACATACCTTATTCGAAGCTGAGGGTTTTTCATAAAAATTTGCCAAAGTATCCATTAACTCTACCATTGTCTTTACCTATGATAAGTTGGAAAACATAGAAGCTGCCAGGCTCAACCTCATGGATCCAAGAGCCTTTCTATCAAGAACATTCCATTATTCATCTTCCATATCTGTGGGCTTCCTTGAAACCCCACCCAACGGTAAATATAGATCTTTTTGATATAAATAATCTTCAATCTGCATCCTCCATAATTGATAATTCTTGCCATTGAATTTATCCATTCTTAGTTTACTTTATTTTGCCATTGTTTTGCTCCCACTCAATTAGGAACCCCTGTGAGTGAATTTTGTAATCAACAAACACTAACACGCTCTGATACCAATTGTTAGGATCTTATTGTACAATTGATTACTTTTGTATAAGCAACTAAACATGAAATTGAAACTAAAAGTAATAAGTAACTAGAAATTATAAACAACAAATAATAGGAGATACAAGAAATAACCAATCTATATTAAACTCTTCCAGAAGGAAATACAATGAATAAATCTCTCTCTCCTCACACCTCATAGATGTACAATAATTCTCCTTCAAGAGTTCTCTCTCTCTCTCTCTCTCTCTCTCTCAATCAATTACAATCAACTCAATTACTAAATTGTAAATGCTATGAGGATCTAAGCCTACTATATAGTATACTACAACACTAGGGTTCATGAGCCATGTATTCACCACCCTTAGATCCACATCTTAAATCAAAGGCTCAAATCTGTTCTTTTAAAAATAGAATTTTGGAAATGCACAGAAGTCGGTGTTGGTCTAAAGATGACCGATGCTAGCCGACCCCTAACTGATGTCGATCGACCCCTAATCAATGTTAGTTGGTTCTGACTAATGCCAGTTATTATGTAAGCCTAACAACCTTCACATTAGCTCATTAGTGAAGCTTTTAGCTCCAAAACTCAACATAACCTCTAGTTTTAGATACAAAAATCCATAGGTTAACCACTTACCAAAAATATCCTCTTGTACTAAGGTGGATGTTAGGTTGGTATGAATATTCTGCTAATAGGTTAGGGGCCAAACATTACCCCATACAAAAACTATAGTCCACCCTTAAACTAAGCCATCAAACTCTTGGGAGCTGTTTCTACCTCAAAATTTTGCTTTTCAGACTTAAGAGAAAGAAGAAACTAAAAAGTAATGGACAAGGCTTGGGAAGTACCTGGACTAAATATTGCGCACCGTAAATCCAGACGCTTGTGAGCACTCCTCTTTGGCTGTGGAGGAATGACACCTGCAAGAAAAAAGGAAACTTGGACAAGAAAATGTTAGATGGATGGGCAGTGGGTTGCCAAGCAAAAGCTTGTTCCCGGAAGTGTAAAAACTTCCTTAAGGGAGGTCAACCCACTGTTTGATAAAGATAAATGACTGATAAAAAGATAGAATGCCAGAATACAGAAGTGACAAAGAAATTAGAAAGGAAAGGAGAAAACAAAATGATTACCTGAAGGAGCTGTAGGGCTGAAGACAGTCACCGAGGTCAGAAATGTCGCCGGCGTCGGTTATCTGATCTGCCGGCGTCGGCTATCCTGCCGACGTCGGTTGGGGAAGTGACTGGCGTCGGTCGGGGTTGTGGCCTGTAGTCGGGTCTGGGTTGCTTTCTAGACTATGGATGAGTCTGGTTCGTGAACGGGGTCGAGACAGAGTTCAGGGACAGATTTGGATGGACTGGGGAGTGGTCTAGATCTGGTTGGGTGCCTTATGCAAGGTCTTTGTTGACAGGGGGATGGGGAAGAGGGAGAGACACAGAGGACAGGGCCTGAGAAGGCTTTGTAGCCTCTCAGGGGGAAAAATAGAGGGAGTAGGAGACAATAGATAAGATAGATTACTGAATACTAAATAAATGAAATAAAAAACTAGACTTTGCTTACCTTTTTGCTGACTAAAGAAAGGAGGTGCTGTTGTTGGAGCCATGGAAGACTTGTTGCAAGAAGAGAATACTGATCTAGAGCCTTTGCACCTGTAGCTGCTATTGCACGAGGTCAAGACAGAGGAGAGACGAAAGCCAAAGCGCCAAGAGGATCTGTTTGCGAGCTCAAGGGTCCAGGGGCTGTAACGGATGCAGAAAGGGATAATGAAGGCTGCCGATGCCGGCAGTGTCGCCGACGTCGGCCGAAGGGTCACCGACGTCGGCAGTCGCAGGATGGGGACAGAGGCTAAAAATAGCCTCTGCCCATTCTTGCACGCCGCCGAGCGAGGGGTCATGGGAAGAACGGTCACAAGGATGCCAAAATGGGCGTGGGGGGATATAATGGAGAGATTTGGCCTAATAAATGCTAGGGGGAAGGTGGAGGGATTCAAGGGAGGATCCAAGGTGGCAAGGGTAGGGTGGAAAGGGGGCCTTATTTAATTAAAAATAGATGTTTATTTCCAATTAATAAGACTTAGGTGGGTTAGGGACCAAGGAGGACTAGGAGGGAGAAAGGACCAAGGGTTAGACACTTTTTAGGTGTCTACATTTGCCCCTTTTTGTCTTGTTGGTTGTTCTAGACGAACTGCAAGACAAAAACAGGGAGTGGTTACCCCAGGTGAGGGATGATGTGGATTGCCCCGAAGTATGGATGAGGTATTCCCCCTCAAAGCAGGAGTCGAGGGAAGGAACCTGATGTCGGGTGCTGATTTGATAAAGAGGTGGATGAGAAAGAAAAGAAGTGAGTGAAAACGCTGCAAAAGTCGTGATTGCACGCATACCACTGCACAAGATGGTTAGGTCAAAAGTGTCACAGGTTAAGGGTCGAGGAGTGCCAAAATTGAAGTAACCGGGCCCCAACATTTAGTCGTCTGCTGATCGGGTCACTCAATCTAAGCTGAAGCTCCAAATAGTCATCGTGTCCCAGGTATCCAGGGCTCAGGAAGTGCTCCCAGAAACATGAAAAAGCCACAAGTAGTAGGGATCAACCAGCTTGCGATCCTATACTTGCGAAGGGTCAAAAATAGTCTGCAGACAATTCTGCTAACCAGCCGTGAGGTAGCACACACGCAAAAACAACCAAGGCAACATTGGCTTGGAAGTGGTCGAAGGTCGAAGGAGATAGGCATGATCTCCAATGGTCATTGGTCAAGAGGATGGATGGACAAAAGGATGCGGCCGAGCTAACCCCAGAAGACCCCATGTCAACTGAGTGCTGCCTACATAGCCCCTGTCGTAGGGGCCTCAGGCCGATGTAGTTCTCCCTAAAAGGGAGGAAGGGTCAAAGAGAATGATTGGTCTTGGTCAAAGTCGATGATTGGTCCTGGTCAAAGGTCTTGGTCAAAGTTGACGAAGTTGGGCGTGATAAGAGTCAAAGAAGAGAAGGTTTGTCCATCATAGAGATGAACAAATGGGGGTGGTCAAGCTAACCTCAGAAGATGTGGTATCTGAGTGCTGCCTACATAGCCCTGGTCATAGGGCCTCAGACCAATGTAGTTCAGACTGCGAGGGTCAAAATGGTCGATGATGAGTTTGGTCATGTGTTGAAATGATGAGGGGGAAGATGATGCTATAGATGTCACAGGGGTCAAGAGGCTTTCATCCCTAGCAAGTGTCCATAGTCGTGATGGATGCATGCTAAAAATGAATGAAGGTCTATTTATGCTTCAGCAAGTATTGGTTTATGCTTAACATAAATTGGGTCTGGTCGGTAGTTTCCATGTGTATTGGTGTCCATAGAAACTATGTGAAATGGACTAGGATGATGTCAGCTGAAAATGATGAAAATGGCTGGGTTTGAGATAAGTCGACAATTGATGAGGCCAAAGCGTGACCAAAGTGTAGAGAAAAGATGAAAGGTGAATCACTCTTTCATTGACAAGGACCAGAAAGGAAGCATAGAAAGGGGTTAGTAGAACAAAAAGCCCTGTTTATGCATTGCGTCGTTGACCAGTGTTGAGTTAGAACGGTAATCGAATCACTTTGACATTAAAGTGAGCTCGAAGTCCCTTGAGTAGGTGATAGGAGGAGGATAGGGTGACCCAGTTTAAGAGCAAGAATAACTGTGCCCTTTTTATAGGAGACCCTGAGACAACTACAAGCCAAGTCCGTGACTCGTTTTTTTTTTTTTTTTGGGCGCAGACTGATCAATGCGAGAAGCCTGCATAGAGATGTCTTTTGATGTATGGTCATGTTGCGAAGCTGATCGATGCGGGAAGCTTCTAAGATAGTGCTGTTTAGTGCCAGATTAGTCATAGCCATCCTTCGAGGGAGTGGTCTATGTTTTTGCTTAATAATGTTTGATAAGTTGGCCTAGCTGTCCTTCAAGGGATCAGTCTAGTAATACAGCAATGATAGTATAACTGTCCTTCGAGGGATCAGCCTGTCTTTTTAATTTGACTTGATTTTGTGACCATGGATATGTTTTGACATCTTGATTTGTATATATTTTGATAGGAATGAGAGTCACGGACAAGACTGTAGAAGCTCAAGGACGCCCTTTTATTAGGACAAAGCATCCATACATCATAAAAGGGTCGTAGAGGACTTGTTAAAGGGGAATAGGGTTGAAAGGGATGAGGATTAAGAGGATGAGGATTGCTCAAGGGACGAGCTCAAGTTACGTGTCAAGTAGATGAGTACTCGACTAGCAGAAGAATGGTCGAAGATGTAACACATTAAGAGGCTCAGGTTCTGGCCGTCCATCGAGGGAAGACAGACGATAAGTCCCTAACCCATACTTGTGCGTGATGATAAAAGGTCCAAGCCAATTGGGGGTGAATTTGCCTCGTTTACTTCGCTCCATATTGGTCACGTGCTGATTCTCTTTGAGGACGAGGTCTCCGATGTTGAAATCTCGTTCTCGCAGATTTTTGTCGTAGGCCCGCTTTATGCAACTTTGGTAGACATGGAGATGATTAAGGGCAGCAAGATGGCGCTCGTCGAGTAACTCAAGTTGAGCTAAGCGATCTTGACGAAAGTCGTCGTTGGAGAGAATGTCATGCAGGGAGATGCGAAGAGATGGGATCTGTACTTCGAGAGGTAAGACAGCCTCTGTTCTGTACACGAGAGAAAAGGGAGTAGCACCCGTAGAGGTTCGGATGCTAGTGCGGTAGGCCCACAAAGCGAAGGGGATATGAACGTGCCAATCCCTTCCTGTATCATCGACCACCTTCATGAGAATTTTGGTGAGAATTTTGTTGGAAGCCTCGGCCTGCCCATTTTCTTGTGGGTAGTAAGGCGAAGAAAAGCTGAGTTTGATGCCAAATGAGTCACATAGTTTTTGGACAGTCTTGTTTTTGAAGGACTTGCCATTGTCGGTGATGATTTTGTGAGGGACACCGAAACGACAGATGATGTGGCTACTAATGAAGTCGACAATTTTGTCGGCTTTTGTGGAGACAAGAGGAATGGCTTCCACCCACTTGGTGAAATACTCAGTGGCAGTGATGATGGACTGATGACGAAGAGACGAGTGAGGGTTGATCTCACCGATGAGATCCAAGCCCCACTAAGAGAAAGGCCAAAAATCCTGAGCGACATGCAAGGCGTGGCTGGGGAGATGAAGCAGGTTAGAGTGCTGCTGACACTTGATGCAACACCGAACATAATCGCTACAGTCTTGATGAAGGGTGGGCCAATAATAACCCAGGCGAAGGATGCGCTTGGCAACCGAGTTTCCACTGAAGTGTCCACCACAAATCCTGTCATGGACTTGCTTTACGGCATGAAAAGCTTCAGCGGAGGTTAGACAGTGAAGAAGGAGACCATCGAAGCCTCGCTTATAGAGAAGGCCCCCTAGCATGGTATAGCGAGCTGTGCGCTTGATGAAAGCTCGCCGCACATTGCTAGAGAGGTTGGGAGGAGTGACAGAAAGAGACAAGTAGTCCACAAGTTGCTTATACTAGTCATCTTGTGGGCTAGAATTGACAGCGTTGATATGGTCGATGTGAGGAGAGATGTATGAAGGTATAGGTACGCGATGCACTGTGACAAAAAGGCGGGATGATGATGATGAAGACGGGATATGCGAATCAAGAGAAGCCATGGTGTCGGCAAACTTGTTCATAGAGCGTGGAACAGTCTGCAAGAGGTAATGGTCGAAAGATGCCAAAAGAATGTCAGCACAATTCTTATACCTCTGTAAAACTTCATTTTTACAGAGATATGAACCGTTAACCTGATTAACGATGAGCTGCGAGTCGCCGAAGATGTTGATAGACTTGATGTGGAGAGAAAGGGCAGTCTGAAGTCCCAAAATTAAGCCCTCGTATTCGGCCATATTATTGGTACAATCAAAGTCAAGCTTAAAAGATAGAGGCATGGGCTCCCCTTCGAGTGGGATGAGGATGACCCCCGCACCCCCACCGAGTTGACATTTGGAGCCGTCAAAGAACATAGTTGGTAGACGGTGTCATCGGTGGAAAGGGTGGCGATAGACTCGTCAGGGAACTCACAGTGTGAAGGTTGGTTGTCGAGAAGAGGGGCATCTGCCAGTTGGTCAGCGATGGTTTGCCCCTTGATAGATTTCTGTTGGATGAATTCGAAGTCAAACTCAGCAAGCAACATGAGCCACTGAGCCATATGTTGATTCTGATATGGCTTGGAGTGCATGTACTTGAGAGGGTCGATGTGAGTGACGACAAAGGTTTTGTGGTTGAGAAGATAGTGGCGGAGCTTGGTAGCAGAAAAGACTAATGCCAAACAGAGTTTCTCGGTATGAGTATACCGAGTTTCACAGTCGACCAGTGTTCGACTGATGTAGTAAACTGCTTGCTCGCGATGATGCTCGTCTCGGTGCGCGATCATGGCACCTAACGAATGGCTGGTAGCAGAGATATAAAGGTAGAAGGGTTGGTCATCCTTAGGTGGAATGAGGACTGGTGGAGAGACTAGATAGCCTTTGAGGGCTTCAAAAGCCTCTTGACAGCCCTTATCCCATTTAAAGGAGACGTCCTTCTTAAGGAGGTGGTGGAAAGGTTGGCAGCGATCTGAAAGCTGCGAGATGAAACAGCGAATGGACTGGAGCTTCCCTTGTAGACTGCGAAGCTGCTTGAGATTGGTCGGGGGCGGCATTTCGAGAATAGCGCAGATCTTGGCAGGATCTATCTCGATACCACGGAAGGAAATGATGAAGTCGAGAAGCTTGCCTGAGAGGACCCCAAAGACACACTTCTTGGGGTTGAGGCAGACATTGTACTGCAGAAGATGAGAGAAGATGATTGTGAGAATGGTTAAGTGGTCGCGGTGAAGTTTGGACTTGCTGAGAAGGTCATCCACATAGTCCTCCATGATTTTGTGGAGGAGATCGTGGAAAATGTAGGTCATGGCGCGCTGATATGTGGCACCAGCATTTTTTAGGCCGAAAGGCATGACTCGATAGCAAAAAGTCCCCCATGGGGTGATAAAGGTAGTCTTGTGCTGATCTTCTGGTGTGATCAGGATTTGATTATATCCTGAAAACCCGTCCATGAGAGATAACATTTCATGGCCGGCCGTGAGATCAACAAGCTGGTCAATGTTAGGAAGAGGAAAGTCGTCTTTGGGACAGGCTAGGTTAAGGTCGCGATAGTCTGTGCAGATCCGAATCCCCCCAGTTGCTTTAGTAACTGGGATGATGTTAGAGACCCACTATGGATAATTGATGGGTTGGATGAAGGAGACAGAAAGAAGGCATTGAAGCTCCTCTTTGACAAGGAGCACAATGCGAGGATGCATCTTTCGAAGCTTCTGCCTAACAGGCTTAGCCTCTGGTTTGGTGACAATGTTATGGGTAGCAATGGTGGGGTCGATGCCAGGCATGTCGCTGTAAGTCCAGGCAAAGGCCTTGCTATGGTTGGAAAGGAACTGGGCATAGTCAAGCTGCTCCTGAGCGTCTAAAGATTGGCCAATCTTTAAGATGTGAGGAACATCGGAAGAAGAAGGGAGGTTGATGTCAATGGTGGATTCATTTAACATAACCTGGGTCTTGGAAGGGAGGAAACGCTGGACGAAAGAGTCATCGGCACCCATGTAGGAAAGGATGGCGTCATCGTCAACGCAGTGGACAGTGTGAATGGTTGCCGACTCATCCTCTACCATGCTAGGAAAGATGAGAGGGAGAGACCTGGGCACCCCATTGAGCTGATAGGTCAGGGGTTCCAGGCGGATGGTGTTTATAGAAAAAAAAAACTAGGAGGGATGGAAACCACCGACTCCGTAGGTGATGAAGGAGAGATGGGCGAGTCTGGAAGAGATTGGTCAATGGTTGGTTCAGGACAAAGGTCGGAAGGAGCCTGAGTGGGGTCATGATATCCCAGGCCATACCGTTTCTTGGCATCGTGATCATTGAGCGGCTTGATGGGCTGATGGGAGCCCTGCTCATAACGTCTGAAACCAAAACCCTTCCATGCACACCTGTGAAGGTAAGTGTGTGTAAAGGCGGGGTTGCCAAGAAACGAGAAATCAGATGTGAAAGGTTGGGGTGAAGAGAGGGAAGTGCCGTTGGTAGGAGCTTGATTAAGCCCCCCATAGACAAAGTTGGTTCGGAAGGGAGGAGGACCATAAGGTACAACCGTCTCGATCTGATGGTCGTAATTAGGACTGAGATGAAGGCGTCCATACTCTTGCAGAGTTTGGAACATTTCGAGGGTCAACAAGCGATATTCCCCAAGTGATAGTCATTGGAAGATGTCTTCCATGGGGTCTTTGGTCGGCGCTTGAAGAGGAGGGGTGAGGGCAACCGCCGATTGCAAATTGGTCGAAGCTTTCGCAGATGGAGGCGGTGCCGGAGTTGACGACTTGATGGGAATGAGGACATCGTTGGGACGGTAGGTGGTGTTGCAAGTCTTGAAGGGTGAAGGGTCAGCGGGAATGGTGTGGACTTGCCCGTCATGCTCGAACTTCACACAACGATACAGGGTGGAGGGTATACAGGTCATGGCACAGATCCAAGGTCAGCCCAGTAGAAGGTTGTATTGAAACTCTCCTTCAATGATATAGAAGAGCTCCGGGACTGTGCGTGGGCCTATGCGAATGTGGAGGATGACTGTGCCAATGGTCGTGGCGGTGGTGTCGTTGAAAGAGTGTAAGATCGCGTCAGTTTTGGAGACGCAGTTCTTGGGAAGAGCCAGCTGATCAAAGGCATGGGTAGAGATTATGTTGATGCTAGCACCGCCGTCGATCATAACGCATTTAATGCGTGTCCGATCGACATAGGCAGTGATGAAGAGGGCGGCGTCCTGATCTTCCGTGTTAGATGTGGGAATCTCAGAATCACTGAATGTGATGGAGGCGACAGGAGACAAGGAATGGATGAGGGCAGCGAGTGGTTGGGGGTCCTCGGGTTGGACCTCCGCTGCTTGCAAGGCTTGGATAAGGGCTTGACGGTGCTGAGGCGAGGTTTGGATAAGGTCATAAAGAGACATCTTCACAGGTGTTTGGTGAAGCTGCTTCAGCATGGAGTCGTGAATTGGCCCAGAAGAGGAAGATGAAGAAGGTTGGGACGCGCCAAGGATAGAAATTTTAGGCTTTGGTGCAAGGGGTGGCTTGACGAAGGGATAGGTCCAAGGAATGGCAGCTTTTTCTTTGGCCTTGTCCTTTTGCAACCTAGTGGTTATACGGATGGCATTGATTTCGAAAATGGGAGGCGAAGAAGGGGTCATGTCTTGCTGGTGAGATGTTGACGTGTTTGAAGAGGTTGGACAGGGAGGAGTCGGGGTCTAGTCAAGAGTGTCCTCAAGGAGAAGAGTGTCTTTCTCCATGTGGCAGAGAATGATGGCCTTGAGGGCACAGCAAGTCTCGGTGTCATGTCCTGGTGTACGATGATATGAACAAATTTTCGTATCATCGAACCAGGAGGGCTTGGACCCGAGAGGTTGGAAAGGCTTGATGGGTGGAAGGGTTATGTCAGAAGTCTGGAGAAGTCGGCGCAATATCAACGAGTACGAGCCCAATAGAGGGTCTGTGCTATTTGATATGCGCGAGCTTGGGGACGCTTGCTTAGGCGAGGTTAGAAGAGGTTTCCGTACCACCTTATGGGTTGATGGCGCGGTGACAGACAGAGACGGCTCTTTCTTGATGATTGATACCACCTTTTTAGGAGAGGGACGACTGGAGGTAGGCAGAGGAAGCAAAGGAGGCAACGAGTTTTGGTTAAAGGCCGGAGTGGGAAGGATGCTAGCCAAGGTCGAAGGATGGGGGCCCAAAATGGATGGCAATGGTGACGGAGAAGGAGGCATTCATTTCTATGGTCTAGCAGTCTTCTTCGCCTTGGTTGGAAGACTACTACTGGTCGAGGTCTGGCCTAGGTCCACCTTCACTTGTGGGTGAGTGAGGGAGGAGATAGGACGAACGCCAAATGACTTGATGGGTTTAGACGAGATAGATGCAGGCTTCGGTTTGGACGGGTTTGGTTGAGGTTTGAGAGTCTGGTCTTTGTCAAGAGTCTGACGAGATTCTGTCTTAGGAGGATTAGCGGCATGTGATGAGAGGGCGCGGGTATGTTGAAGGGCTTTAAGACGCTCCCACAACACCTGAGGCGTCACGTTCCTCGAAGGGAGAAGTTCGATCTTCTCCACTAACTGGGAAAATGGCTGAGAGGAAGATGTTGGTGGTTGCGAGGTTGAAGATGAGATGGGTGTAGTGGTCTTAGACGCATGGTGTGGTGAAGTCATGATAGATTTAGATGAAGACGAAGGGGAGACAAGGTCTTCCCCAGGTGGAGAAGAGACCGGGGAGCGAGGCTCCTCCAGTGGGTAAAGGGCAGGGATGACGGTACCCTCCACTTAAGACTGAGGAGTAGGAAGGGTCGGGTCCTCCATAGGCTGCAGAAAGGAAGATGGCGAGACCGGAGGTGCTGGTAATGCCGAGGTGTCCTCCAAGATGAGAGAGGTCAATGGAGAACTAGCCGGGGAGAGAGGCTCGCCCACATGTGACGGACTGATTGATGGACTAACCTCAAGAGGTTGATTGGGGACGAAAGGAGAGACCGTATTGACTGTCCGAATATTGTGCTCATGATTGTCGTCAATTAAGGTCTGGACATTGTTCTGAGTTGGCGGATGATTGGGAAAAGGTTGTTTGAAGATGTCAATGGCCTGATTAGGGGGTGCATTTGGATTGTCTAAGATGAGATCCCCCTTTTCAATCATGTCTTGTATTATGTTCTTAAAGGTCTTGCAGTTCTCCGTGTCATGGCCCTTAACACGGTGGAAGCTGCAGAAGTCTTGCTCCCTATACCACGCGGGGATGGCGTGTGAGGGATCAAATTGCGGAGGAGGTCAGGCTTGAGGGAGATTGAGGACCCCCTATTTAAGAAGCTTTTCCAGCACAGACGCATATGATTCTCTAAGAGGAGTATATCGTCGCTGCACGTATCTTTGCTGGAATTGCCGAGTAGCGTTCTGAGATGTAGATGGCTCAGGCTGATTGGTCGAAGAAGATGAAGGTCTGACAACCACGGCATTAGCTGAAGCCTTGGATTTAGAATTGGATGATGATGGCTTAGTAGAAGAAGAGTCATTGGTCTTAGAGCTGGGATTCTTACTCCGCAACTTGACTTTATTCTCCTCGATGGCACGCAACTCAAGTTTGCGGGCCATCGTGAAGGCCTCGTCAAAAGTGTGGAAGGTTTGAACCCTCAGGGTGGAAGAGATATGTCGGGCACAGGCTTGAGAAAAGAGTTTAATAAGCTCAGCCTGGGGCAAGGAAAAGGAGAGTTGGTTGATAAGGCCTCTCCATCGAGCAACGAAGTCGGTTATGGACTCGTCCTCAAATTGCCGAATAGAATAGAGGTCCGTGATTGAGACCTTCTTGGTTATGTTGATGGAAAAGTGATCGAGGAATAGCTGAGCCAATTGTGTGAATGAGAAGAGAGAATGGCTAGGAAGGGAGTTGTACCAGTCGAGTGCAGCACCTGAGAGAGACATAGGAAACGTGCATAAGAGTAACGCATCGTCATGGCCAATGAGGTAGCAGGCATGTCTGAATGCCCGCAAGTGTTGTTGTGGGTCTTCCTTGTTTTGAAAGCGAGAAAACTTTGGAAGCTCCCACTGGCTAGGATATGGTCTGATTGGGACAGAAGGATGAATGGGTTCATTGCAGATCTGCTCGTATGAAAGAGTGTTGCACGAGCCAAAAACAGAGGTCTCAAGACTGGTCATCTTGTCCATCAGCATCTTGATGATGTCCACCGACGGATTGACGGGTTGCGCCCCCCCTAAGTTGTAGGGTGCTTGGAAGAGGTTGGAGGAGGCGTGCGACATAGTCGGTTGTATAATGTACGGATGACTAATCACAGGGGCAGAGGTGAAGGCTAAAGGTGGTTGGTTAGAAGACATAGCTAGGCCCGTTGTTGCCACGAGAGGTTAGACTGTGGTAACGGGGGCCAAGGGGTAAGAAACCACCCTGGTGTTGATAGGGGCCAGGGTAGGCGGGATAGAGACGACAAGGTTTTGAAAAGGAGTGGATAGAGGTTGAGCGGGTTGGGGTTGACAAGGGGCCAGAACCTCGGTGGCAGTGGGCCCAATGATAGAGGGAGAGGCCACACCTGGAGGATTGGTCAAAGTTTGGTCAGTGGTCAAAGCGATGGCTTGAGTGTCCGAAGGTTGAACTATGGATGTTGTCGATACAGCCGTAGTTGCGACAAGGGAGGTTGGCATTCCGTAGATTGGATTGCCCAAGGAGTCTTGTGTTCGGCTATGCGTGAGATAGTATTGCAAGGCCTTGACGTTGAGGTCCAAGAATCGCTCGAAGTCTTGGTCCCCTTCTTGGACAATGGGAGTCTGCGGCGGGGTTGGACGGGCAGGAGTTCTTTCGGTCTCCGAGTTAAACTCCATTGTAGGCTTGGTCACGGATGGGGTGGACGGAAGTGGTTGACGGCTGGCGTGGTCGACAAGAGCCTTGGCTTGGCTATGAGTGAAAACCATGCAAGGCAAAGAAGGTTCAGGTCTCAGGAACTGTGTTGCTCAGTTTCAGAAGACCAGGATGGAGTCTTTGACAGAGAAGGGACAGGTCTCAAGCTGCTGGTTTTGGAAAAAAAGGACAGTGACAGAGACCGACGTTGGTTTAAAAAACTGATGTCGGCAAGAAATGTGGCCGACGTCGGTCAGATAACCGATGCCGATAACAGAAGAAGCTGACGTCGGTACCAGAACCGATGCCGGTGACAGGAGAAGCCGACGTCGGTGGCAGAACCGATGTCAGTGACTGTGTTTTCCAGAGAACCAAAAGGTTCTTGGAAAAACAAAGAAGAAAGCATCCTCACACACTCAAACAAACAGATGAGAAGAGGAAAACAGAGAGAGACAGACAAGCCTAAGTGATAAATCCTAAGAATTAACCTTAGAAATCGTGGCTTATGCCTTAGATGAATGTTTAGGGAGATTGGCTGAAAAATGGGTCCTAGAAGAAGGCAGTCTAAGGATGGTTTCAGGTGTTGTTTTAGGTGCTCAAAGATCTGTGTTAGGGTCTGGTACGTGGCCTGGTGCTAAGGAGCAAGCTCCCCTCACTTCACGATTCCAGTGGTTAGCTGGTCTCGCTTAGCCAAGATATACCTCGCCTAGAGTTTATCCTCCGCCAGAGAACGGAGTGGGCTTCCCCCTTGGTGATGAAATCCAAGTAGGGTCACCGGGACGGGTAAGGTATCCGTTGGGGGATGAATTCCCAGTCGGGCCTTGTCTCAGGTAAGTTTTATGTGTGTTTTAGTGCATGTGGTCTGGTAGTGTAACATCAAGTGTCTACGATTTATTCAATATGCGCCTAAGTTACTAGATGTGGACTAATGCAAGCACAAGTAGAAATGAAAGTGCAATATGTTTTAATGCCCAAGTCAAAATGTGATATTTGTTATGAAGACAAGTTTGAGAAAGGGTTGAGAGTATGATGTTTAGACTAGTCTAGAAATGCAAGGAAGAAAGATTCATTTTAGTCCTGCTTATAGTGTCATTGAGAAGAAAAGAAGGAGGAGAAAAGGTAAGAACCTAATGCTCCTAAATGAATGAAAAAGAGGAAGGAACCCAGGAGGAACCTAGGGTCCCACCGGGCGTGCCAGAGATGTTTCTACCTCAAAATTTTGCTTTTCAGACATAAGAGAAAGAAGAAACTAAAAAGTAATGGACAAGGCTTGGGAAGTACCTGGACTAAATATTGCGCACCATAAATCCAGACGCTTGTGAGCACTCCTCTTTGGCTGTGGAGGAATGACACCTTCAAGAAAAAAGGAAACTTGGACAAGAAAATGTTAGATGGATGGGCAGTGGGTTGCCAAGCAAAAGCTTGTTCCCGAAAGTGTAAAAACTTCCTTAAGGGAGGTCAACCCACTGTTTGATAAAGATAAATGACTGATAAAAAGACAGAATGCCAGAATATAGAAGTGACAAAGAAATTAGAAAGGAAAGGAGAAAACAAAATGATTACCTGAAGGAGCTGTAGGGCTGAAGACAGTCGCCGAGGTCGGAAATGTCGCCGGCGTCAGTTATCTGATCTGCCGGCGTCGGCTATCCTACCGACGTCGGTTGGGGAAGTGATCGGCGTCGGTCGGGGTTGTGGCCTGTAGTCGGGTCTGGGTTGCTTTCTGGACTGTGGACGAGTCTGGTTCATGAACGGGGTCGAGACAGAGTTTAGGGACAGATTTGGATGGACTGGGGAGTGGTCTAGATCTGGTTGGGTGCCTTATGCAAGGTCTTTGTTGACAGGGGGATGGGGAAGAGGGAGAGACACAGAGGACAGGGCTTGAGAAGGCTTTACAGCCTCTCAGGGGGAAAAATAGAGGGAGTAGGAGACAATAGATAGGATAGATTATTGAATACTAAATAAATGAAATAAAAAACCAGACTTTGCTTACCTTTTTGCTGACTAAAGAAAGGGGGTGCTATTGTTGGAGCCACGGAAGACTTGTTGCAAGAAGAGAATACTGATCCAGAGCCTTTGCACCTGTAGCTGCTGTTGCACGGGGTCAAGATAGAGGAGAGACGAAAGCCAAAGTGCCAAGAGGATCTGTTTGCGAGCTCAAGGGTCCAGGGGCTGTAACGGATGCAGAAAGGGATAATGAAGGCTGCCGACGCTGGTAGTGTCACCGACGTCGGCCCAAGGGTCGCCGACGTCGGTGGTCGCAGGATGGGGACAGAGGCTAAAAATAGCCTCTGCCCATTCTTGCACGCCGCTGAGCGAGGGGTCATGGGAAGAACGGTCATGAGGATGCCAAAATGGGCGTGGGGGGATATAATGGAGAGATTTGGCCTAATAAATGCTAGGGGGAAGGTGGAGGGATTCAAGGGAGGATCCAAGGTGGCAAGGGTAGGGTGGAAAGGGGGCCTTATTTAATTAAAAATAGATGTTTATTTCCAATTAATAAGACTTAGGTGGGTTAGGGACCAAGGAGGACTAGGAGGGAGAAAGGACCAAGGGTTAGACACTTTTTAGGTGTCTACAGGAGCATAGAACTTAAGTGCATTTTCCTAGAGTTTAGCACTAAAGTCTTCAAAACCCTTTATGGCTAGATAGATTTCTTGTGTGGCAATATCAATTTTAGATGATTAAATAGTGATCATAAGTGTATCTATCTTATCTATCTCCTTATGGAAGGCTTCTATGTTGGCTTTCACCTTTGCCACACTTTCATCTAAGATCTCTTCTTATTCATAGGCCTTAGTCTTTAGAGTATGGAAGAGTTATTCCAAGGTCTGATCTTGGTCCATGATGTGATTACTTATCATATTGACAGTACCCATTATTTATGACCATTATACCCTTCTTGTGGAGTATACTTGAGCCATCAGTTGCTCGTTATCATCTTTCACTTACTTTAGGCACACATCTATTACTTAGGTTTGGTTGGAAAAGCATAATAAAATGGAATCTATTATTTGCATTCCCTTGTTTAACTTTGTGAAGAGATCTTATACCTCTTGGATTTTTTTTGAAATCTCCTTCTTCAGTGCAATTCTAAGGTCTTCCTCTTCTTCTTCTTACATCGACTTGAGCTATAGTCTTGGGAGTATCTACTCCACTAATACACAAATATTTTTGACCTCTAAAAAGTTTGAAGTATTGATGTTGACTAAAAGAGATGGTTTGGCCACCTCCATGCACTCACAAAGCTATTGCAACTTGAAATTGTGAACTAGGAATGTGACTCAAGAGAGGTGATTAGTACTCTGTTAGTCCAAAACTGCAAACAAATTGATAAATACATACTAATTATCATAAATATATAAGCATAGTTACTAAGGTGAGATTAATAACATAAAAAATGAAAATCACAACTAAAAATTAAATAAAAACAAGAATGCTTCACCTTGGATGCTCCAAATACTTGTTGTAGTGGCTTGCTCAGCTTGTGCTCATAAAGTCTTCATCAAAGGAGGCTTGGATATGTCCTCTTCTCCTTGACACCTTGTGGCTTTGGCTTGGCTTGGATCAATATTTTGGCATCATAAATTTGGCATGTGAGAGATCTTGGAATCAATTTTACATGGTAAATTTTCACAAATTAAGCTTAAAAATGATGTTCATGGCCTCCCTATTTATAGATTTTCAATAATGACTAGAATCAACCATGACCATCCATCTAAAGAATGAGATGTGTAGTCATGGATTAATTTAATTATGTAATTAAAATCCATAATTATACTCATCATGAATTTGTAATAAAGGACATTAATGAGGCATGGGAGGTAATAAAGAGGCATGGGAGACCCATAATCTTGATATTTGTGGAATTTATAGCCTAGGGATGTTTTCCCAAGAAATGAGGTCACTTGATGATGTATATATTAAATATTCATTTAAAAAAATAATTTTTCAACAATTTTTCATGGAATTATTAATTAGGATCTAATTTGATTTAATTATCTCTTTAAGCACTTTGTGCACAAATTACTCAAATTGATCAGAATACCTTGTTATTGATTTAAAATTTGACTAGATTAGAATTGGAAGTCAATGTTAGATGCATTGGATTTGTTATCCCATTTAGGATTTTTGTAACACTAAATAAAAAATACATGCATCTTGTATAAGAAATTTGATAGAAAATAGTAATCCAGAGCCGCTAGGTGCAAAATTAGCATTTTGACTTGAAATGACCTAATCAAAGTTAGTTGGCCCATAAATTGAATTTCCCCATTTAGTGATACCCTAGCCAAAATTGGCACTTAAATATGTCAATTTCAACTCATTTAATATGCTTAGTGTTTTTAGGCCAAATTGTGTATTTTGGTGGAAATTGGTCAAAAGCCTAATTGGAGGTCAACAGTGGCCAGATTTAGGTGTCTATAAATTGCCCCAATTTGGGAAGGCATTACAAGATATAAGCACAATAAAATATTCTCAAAGAATGAAAATTCCCTATATGCCTACAACTATAATGATGATAAACTAACTATATGATGGTTTGCCCCCTTGAGGGAATGGTTGGCACAAGTAGGTTGGCAAAAGGTCCCTTGATAAGAAGTGAAAGGAGGGGACCAAATAAAGGAAATATGATGGGGTGAAAACCTAATGATTTTGAAAAATTTGTCAAAATCACTGAGAATACAAGTGGGATGGTGTATAATGGTTTTCCCAAAGGTGGTTATAATAATTGCACCCCGATAGTGTCAACGTGGTATGATAACATAATGATTTTCCCAAGGGAAGTTATAATCATAAAGAAGATGGAGCTGCCATATTTAGGATAGATGAATGAGATAAAAAAGTAAAGTGGTGACAACATAATGATTTTCCCAAAGGTGATTATAATTATTGAGAAATGAAGGTGGGATGGTGTACAATGATTTACCCATAGGAGGTTATAATCATTGGACCTTGATTATGGAAAACATGATAAACTTGGGCAAGGATAATAATAATTAACATAGAGGGTAATGATGAATTAGAACAAATTAATAGTAGGTAAATGCTCATCTAAACTAATAAAGGTGGAAATTCTTTCATGGTTAATTACTATATTTAGGATATGATTGGGATTAAATTGGGATGTCAGTGCCAAACAGATGTTGATGCTACCATTTTTGAATAGAATTATTAAAGTTGAGGTTTTTTATATCACATGTCAGTAGGCATCATGGTATAACATCATAAGAACTTGGCCAAAATATGCATGAGGACTGACTCCCATATTCCAATACTCAATAGACAACAATTCACCAATGATGGAAACCATGATGACAATGTAAACATATGAATATGTATGGATTTGAGTATAAGTGTGGGAAAAAACTCACCAAATGAACACACATAAATTGAATCAAGGCAACAGTGCTGAAAGTAAACAAACAGGCAAACAAACAAACAAAATAAGAAAAAACAAACAAACAAACAAATAATGCAATAGAAACCATACAAACATTACCCCTAGAAAATAGGTGACAACTTAAAAAATGAACAAAATAGGGGAATAAAATAAAAATTAAGGGGGTGTTCGAGCTATCTCTATATGCACTAGGTAAGTGAATGTTGCCTATATAGTTCCATGGATGTAATATCCAATAAAAAAATTTAGGCCAAATTTATTTCTCCTAGGGAATGGGAAGAATGTGATAAATAATGAAAATAAACATAATAGATGTGATATAAGAATATGAATGGTCTTGAAAAATATAAAGTGCATGATAGAAAATGTTAAAAAGGATGGGGAAACTAAGTGACAAGTGGTTTGCTTGGAACTTAGTAAGGGTTCCCAAAATCCTTAAGGCAAAGAAATGGTCAATGTTTTTGGTTTTTTCTAATGATTTTACAATTTTTTTTGGAATTTTTTGAAGTATCTCAACTTGATCAAGAATAATAATACACTAAATGGTTCAAGCTCACAAAATGGTGAGAACGTTCTAACTTAGGTTGCTCATAAATCGGTGAGAGCATTCAAATTAAGGTTGCTCTCAAAATAGTGAGAGCGTGGCAAGGGGGTGACTAAGATAACATAAAAAAATATCGAGCATTTCCTACATAGTCTTAGAGTAAGATCTCAAGTCATTGTATTTTTACCCTTACAATAGAGGAATTTGACTATTGTAGTAGTCAATTCAAATAAAATAGGTACAGGTTGCAAAAAGGCACAGTATTGTAAAAAAGAAGTGATCAATTGGTATGTCAAGGCTCAATAAAAAAATTTTGCCCCTAGTTTTCCCATAGGTAGTTATAACTAGGACATAAAAACATAGATCAATGGTACTAATTTTCCCAAAGGTGGTTATAATTAGTAGCAAGACTAGTGATAAAAAAGGAATAACAAACGAAGGATACAACTGCTAAAACTTCTCTCATATTTCTCCAAACTATGATCTATATTTAAATTACTTAAAACATCTGATGAAACTAATCAGATTCTTCAATTCTAAAAATACATAATGAATGACAACAACCAAGGTTAAATAGGTTAGGCTTTAGAACATGTTTGGTTGATAGATCATAAATGTAAAGTGGATAGGGTTAAAAGGATAGATAAAAATGACATTTGTACAAATAATAATAGTTATAAAATGGCACAACATGAAATGGTCCTTACAAATAATACACCTTAGTTCTCAAGCATAGTACTTCTTAAGGTGAATAATATTCATCAGCTTAAGAACCTCACCTTTGTCTGGTGTGGTAAGCCTATATGCTCCTGGTTCATAATCTATAGTAATGATGAAAGGCCCTATCTAGTTTGGTTTGAATTTACCTTTATGATTCTTCTCAGCCATGGTATTCTTTTGGTTTTATTTAAGAAAAAGATCACCAAGTTTAAATGTTCTATACTTGACATGCCAATTTTAGTGGCCTTTGAGTCAATTTTGATATACTTGAAGATTGTTGAGCACAGTTGTGTATTTTTCATCAAGCAAGTCTAGCTTCTATAGGTAAGATACTCGATAGTCATGATCATCAAGGACATGCTTTAAATATATTCATAGTGAAAGTAATTCAACCTCAATGGAAAGGATGGATTTAGTACCATAAACAAGTGAGTACAGAGTGGCTCTTATAGGAGTATGATGATTGGTATGCTATGACTAGAGGGTGGGGAATATCTATAGGTTCTTATCATGACCAACATCATTAACAATCTTTTTAAGAATATGGTTTTTTTTTATGCTTCAACATGGACATTACCTTGAGGGTAATATATTATATAAAAATCTTGTGTGATGTTATATTTGGTACATAGATAGTCTACATCCTTGTTCTTGAATGATCCTCCATTATTAGATATAATTTTAGAGGGGATACCATAGTGGCAAATGAGATGGTTGAAGATAAATTTAAAAATTTTCATTCCAGTCACGTAAGTGAGGGCTATAGCTTCAACCCACTTAGTGAAATAATTAGTGGTGGTAAGGATATGTTTATGTTCATCAGATGAAGTGGGGTTGATCTTATTAATGAGATCAAGTCCCCATGTAGTAATTTTCCATGGTTTCAACATCATTTTTAGAGTTTGTGTTAGGGCATGAATTAGATTAACATGCCATTACATTTGTCACACTTCTTTACATATGTAGCTACATCTGCATCCATCATGAGCCAATAATAACTAATACACAAGATCTTTTTGGATAAGACTACCCTAATAAAATGAGTTCCACATACTCCTTTGTGAACTTCTCTTAATGCTAGCGTAGACTCTATCAAAGTTAGATAATGAATCAGAGTTCCATCAAGACTGTGGTGGTAAAGGGTGGATCTAAGTAGAGTATAATGAGTGAAATTATGAGTAAAGACTTTGGTTTATTTTTGAGATAGGTTAGGTGGTATAACTTGGTCATGAAGGTATTTTTAAAGCTTTGAGTACCAAATAGAATTAGGACCAACAATATCAAAAATGATTGCAATAGTTGAATATTCATGAGCTAGTGCAAACAAATTTTGAATAAGGAACTAATATTCTCTAGCTTTGTCTATTTTTTGAATTAGAGACTTGATTGTAGCCATGGAATATATAGTTCTATTAATATCCCTTGGTACATGGTTAAACTAGATATTTGTAATTTTTTTCTTTAGGGTATTAACCATAACCTTATATGAAATCAACTTGTCATATTTAGTCTAAAAATGGTCTATGACTTGATTGATGATTAATTAAGAATAACCATGAACCTTTAGATGAAATATATTCCATTATACCACATGTTAAAGTCATATGATAAGTGATTTATATTCAACCATTTTGTTTGTATAAGTAAAATTGATTCTAAATGATTTAGGAATTAGATCTCCTTATAGTGTAATAAATAAGAGACCTATCCCCAATCCATGTGTAGTAAATGAACCATAAAAATATAGCTTCTATTACTTCTCCCCAAGAGGTGTGTCAATGAAAATTATTATGGATTCATAAAGAAAATTAAATGTGAGTCGCTTTGTGTCTACAAGGGGTCCTTCGACAAGTTGATCTGTAAGGACCTATCCTTTGATTACCTTCTGATTGACATACTCTATGTCAAACTCACTAATAAGCATGATCTCTTTTTATATTATACCCTATAAATATATTTTATATAGTAGATACTTGAGTTCATCTAATTTTTAAATGACTATAGTCTTATTATTCAACATGTAATGGTGTAGTTTCTAAGTTGTGAAGACCATGGCAAGATAAGCTTTTTCAATAGGTGCATAGTTGTGTTCATATGTGACCAAGGTATGGCTTAAGTATTATAGTTCATGCTCTTTTACATTGTTATCATGTTGATCCAAAATTACCCTCAAGACATTGAAGGTAGCTGGTAGATACAATAAGAATGACCTTCCTAGCATAAGAGGTAACAAAATAAGTGGATTAACTAAATAGTCCTTAATTTGTTAAAAAGCTATTTGGCAGTGGTCATCCTAGTGAAATGAAACTCACTTCTTTAAAAGATGTGTAAGTGGATGATACTTGTCTATTAAATGAGAGATAAAGTATCAGATTGACTGGATCTTTCCCTATAAACTATAGAGTTACTTCAAATTGGTTGGTGGCGATATCTTGATTAAAGCATATACTTTGGCCATATCAACTTCAATGCCCATATGAGACACAATAAAGCCAAGTAACTTTTATAAGGTTACTCTAAACACATATTTAATTGTATTGAGTATGAATTTATACTCCCATAATCTTTTAAATATGCTACATAACACTACTAGATGGTTGGCCCTAGTTTTGGATTTTCTTAATATGTCATCGACATAGTCTTAGATAATATCATGCATCATATCATGGAATATGATAGTCATGAGCATTTGATATGTAGCTCTATAATTTTTAAGACACAATGGAATACCTAAAAACAAAATGTTCCCTATGGAGTGGTGAATGTTGTTTTATGTTAGTCTTCTAGTGTTATTTTGATCTAGTTGTATTCTGAAAAGCCATCCATGAGTGAAAACATTTCATAACCTGATGTGAGTCGATGATCATGTAAATATTAGGAAATGGAAGGTCATCCTGAGGACAAGCTTTATTTTTGTCTCATAAATTAGTATAGATTTTGATTCTTTCAAGCATCAAGACAAGGTATCTTTGTAGCCTCTACAAAGGAAAGTGTGACCATGGATGGTACATTTGATTTTGAAATAGAATAGAAGATGATAATGGAATGTGTAATGGTTGGGAGATAAATTAAGATCAAGATGTTTAGTCACATGTAATTTTGTTGATGCTAGAATCAACAAAACTTTGGTTATGGTGGGGCTGAAGACTTGTTCTCTCAATAGGACCACAAAATTTTTCTATTGTTTGATCTTGAGAGTATCTACCATATGATTAGGCTATAAATTATGATCTATTTTGATTTAATCTTTGATTTTTTATTCATCAAGAAATGAATAAATTTTGTGCTCAAATATTGGTGCCTCAAAGAGGTTTTCACCAATGAACTTATCGTTATTGTCCCATAGTGCCTTTGAGAAGGTTTCACTAAGGAATGTTGACTTTTGAATTTGATTGTCTTCTAGCACTTATGAAAAATTTTCAATAAAATATGTTGATTTTTGAATTTATTTTCCCCTAGTACCTCCAAAAATGTTTCACTAGGAGAGTTTTCTTTTGCTTTATGATGTTGTCTTGGCCTCCTTACTCTTCTTCAATTACTATGTCACCATAGATGTAGTTCTACAAAGTATGATTCTATCGATCCTAATTGACAATTATGGGAGATGGAATGTTAATTATATGGTTATTTTGGTTGATGGTAATGTCTTATAGAATGGTAATGGAATGGGGAGAGGATATACAATCTTTGAAAAAGATACTAGGATAACTTGTGTCGAAGATAAAGTACTCATCCCCAAAAATCATAGAAGGATCACAAATGTATTCAAATTGTTATGCAAGGGATACATAACCAATGCATAACAACCACAAACATATTATTCTTCTGAATTTGATTCTAACTCAAGGGACTCTAAATCCAATGTTGAGATTGATGTTGATTCAGATTCAGATGGTAAATCTAATTTTGGTTTAAGAATAGACCCTAACTCTAACTATGATTCTTCATCTAATGGGTACTTTTTTACAATGATGTCTTATTGAATATTTGGTTTTGGATAAGTAATAGCCTGTGATGGCATAATAAGATCCACCAAAACTAGTTTATCAGAGTGGGAATCCTCTAGGATGGGAAAAATGTCAAGATACAACTCCTTAGAGAGTTTCTTGTCAATAAGATGCTCTTGAAAAATAGGTACATGGTCAAGGTAATTATTTTCCCAAAGGTAATTATAATCATTAATAAATGACTTGACAATGACTAGCTTGCCAGTGTGAGAGTCTTCAATAAATAATATAGGATCAATAGGTGATTCATCACAAGATGACTTATCATAAGTGGTTGGTTCAATAAAAACATCTTGGCTTGGTTGGTTGTCTGGGATTTGGTTTCCAATGAGTTGGAAAATACTAGTTTTGAACACAGCTTGGTCTTCAAAAGATTAGATATATTAAGGTTTAGATGGGATTAGTTCTGGATGAGGAATGGCTTATGGTTGGATAATGGTATGGCATTGGGGAGTATGATTTCTCATACAATCCAAAGGATGAATTCTTGAAATGGTAATGATAGGGTGGTGTGGAGTTTGATTGCTCACACAAGTCAAAGGACTAGGTCCTAGAATGATGAAGGGGCATTGTGAAACCTGATTGCTTGCATAAGCCAAAACATCTAAGTCTTATTCATAAACCATATCATATTTTTTGTGAGTTGGCTCATAATCAGGTTATCAACTATGTTACACATATTGATTATTGTAAAGAGGGTATAGATCCATATGCCAAACAATATTATATATAGTTGGGTCTTAAAAGTCCTCTTCACAAGCCTTTTCATGCTAATCAAGTTCTTGATTTAGATTTTGTGGATTTTGAATATGTCACCCATATGGAGTATTATATGGAGAATAATAGAAATCCATAGAAAAAATTTATTTATAGGGGTTCCTAGTGGGATTTTATGTAGCCATTCTATCATAAGTTGGATTGTTCATGAATCCACTATAAGTGCAGTTAGACATATCTGCATTAATGATGAAAGCTCTAAAATAAAAAGAATTAGAGTTCTACAAACTCTGAAAAGCTATCCAAAGGATAAATGGTTCAAACATGGTCTACCTTGGTCAAAGGGGTGGATTTGTATCTCTAATATGGTCTAAAAGTGGAGTTGTATCTCCAAAATGATTTATGCTAAGACTTGGCATAAAATAGTCTAACATCAAATGTCTAATGTCAAATGTCATATGCAAAAAATGTCAAGCATCTAAATAAAAGTTGATATGTCAAAGGTCTATGTTAAAGTGTTCCAAATAAGATCTAAACTAGGAAAGGGAAAAGTTGAGTTACTAGGTCTTTTATCCAAATGTGGAGTCACAATCTATGCTCAAATAAATAGGCATATACTAGGACTTTTAGCCAAATGGCATCAAAATCTAGACTTGAAATGAAGGTATCATTTGATTTTATTTAATCTAAAAAGTTTGGAAATAACTTTGACATAAACCTAGCATACGAAATCAAACATAAACATGATCAGTTGGCATAAGGTATAAAACAAAAAGCTCTTTGAAGAAAGACTATGCTTTTCCAAATAAAGGCATAAGCAATGATAAATATAGGTACTGAAGAAACCATCAATAGTTTTCAAATTTGGGTAATTTATTAACCAAATTTATGTAACCCAAAATAGAAATATTTGTGTATGAGCCCCATAAATTTAGGCCTAAACAAAAATTAATCAATGTTTGAATCCAAACTTGACAAGGCTAATTGAAAACTCAATTGTGAAAACTAGAATTTGACTAGACAAGATAGACAAGATTGGATAGACTGACAACACAAGATAAAAGTCTAAATGGTATACATAAAATGGTTTAAAACAATGGATTTTGATACAGGTAAACTAGTCTTGAAACAAATTGAGTAACCTAATAGTGTAAGCATACTCAAATGATGTGATCTAGGTTATGTTTCAAAGACTCAAAAGGCTCAAAAATGTTTTGACATGATTTGGGTAGCATAAAACTACCCTCCTCAACTCAAATACATTATTTTGACATGGCTTATGAACAAAGAATCATGTTTTAGTCTCAAAACATACTAAACAAAAATGACCAAAATACACTAAGTATAATTGTCCAAATCCTAACAAGGGTATGGTAATGTGGGTTTCACTAAACTAAAAAGCTTTTAAAAATTTCTAGGGGAATCAATTGCATAATGAATTTCACATCAAATAATTCAAAATATAAGCACAAAAATTGGGTGACCATGGCATTAGCTAGTTATAAAAAGGTCTAGTCCTTTTTACAACCACTATATCCTACTGTTTACTGAGTGTAATGTGATGTCTAAATGCAGAAACATCCCATGTGATACTCAGATGGAGTAAGTGAAGTCAATGCTGGGAGATGAAACCTTAGGTCAAATATTCCGTAAAGAACATGTAGGAGGTAATGACATCCCCCTCGTAAGCCAAGTTTATATGAAATAAAGAAAGCATAAAATAGAAAGACTTTAGGGTCATTGTCAAGGTCACCCAATAATTTTGTGTGTTTTTTGGGAGTGTTTTAGATGATGTTCTTTATATGCCTTGGGATAGGAAATTTACAAATAAGGAAAGTGCTTTTGATTCCAAGGGTTCCCTAAAGGGGAGAAATAGAAGAGCATACATGTACCATCCTTGTATTTTGTGAAAACAAAGTGCTAATTGAAAAAATGAAAGCAAAATTGATAAGTCTATTCAAATTCAAGCCCAAATGAAAGATTTGGTGGTGTTCATTTGAGCCCTTGGTATTAAAATTTTAAAATTTGAAAACCAATGCTAAAAACTTACTTAAGCACCTGAATGTTGTATTAAGCACCAAAATAATGTTCCTAGTTCATTTTAAAGAATACAAAAGATGATTTAAACACATTTTACCAATTTTTAAAGTTGGTCCTACAAGAAAAATGTCAGAATGTGGTTTAGCATTGAATCATTTTTAAAGATGAAAAAATTAACTTTAGGAAAATGAACTCTTTGTTTGACACAGTTGAGTTGAGATTTGAGTCAGGGTGATTTGGGTCAAGTCAGGCCGAGTTAGGATTTGAGTCAAGGCAAGTTGGGATTCAATTTGGGGTGAGTTGGGATCAAGTTAGGGTGAGATGGGATCTGAGTTAGGGTAAGTTGGGATCTGAGTTAGGGTGAGTTGGGATTTGAGAACAAAATTGTGAGCTCTAAAAAATAATATTTTTGCTCAAATCTTCACCTTTTTTGCTTCCACACTCTAAGATCCTACATGAAAATGGCTATTATGTTACTTGTATGTACTATTTGATCAAATTTTTGGGGTGCAATCTCACCAAGCATGCCATTATGTGAACTAGGAATTTGACTCAAGAGAGGTGATTAATATTGTGTTAGTCCAAAAATGCAAACAAATTGATAAAAACACACTAATTAGAATACATCTCTAGGCCTAGTTACTAAGGTGAGCTTAATTAAAAAATTAAAAGCACAACTAAAAATTAAAGAAAAACGAGAACCCTTCACCTTTGTTGGATACTCCAAATTATTGTTGTAGTGGCTTTTTCGGCTTGTGCTCATGAAGTATTCATTAAATGAGGTTTAGCTATCTCGTCTTCTCCTTGGCACCTTGTGGCTTTGGCTTGGGTTGGATCAATATTTTAGCATCATAAATTTGGTATGTGAGAGATCTTGGAATCAATTTTACATGGTAACTTTGCACAAATTAAGCTTGAAAATGATGTTCATGACCTCTCTATTTATAGATTTTCAAGAATGACTAGAATCAACCATGACCATCCATCTCAAGATTGAGATATGTGGTCATGGATTAATTGAATTATGTAATTAAAATCCATAATTATCCTCATCATGAATTTGGAATAAGGGACATTAATGAGGCATGGGAGGTAATAAAGAAGCATGGGAGACTCATAATCTTGATATTTGTGGCATTTATGTCCTAGGGATGTCTTCCCAAGAAATGAGGTCCCCTGATGATGCAAATATTCAATATTCATTTATAAAAATAAGTTTTCAACAAGTTTCCATGTAATTATTTATTAGGCTATAATTTTTTTTAATTAGCTCTTAAGCATGATTAAGCACTTTGTGCACAAATTACTCAAACTGATCAGAATGCCTTGTTCTTGGTCTAAAATTTTATTGGATTGGAATTGAAAGTCAATATCAGATGCATTAGATCTATTACCTCAATTAGGATGTTTCAAATACCAAATAACAAAGACACACATATCTTATAATAAAATTGATAGAAAAGAGCAATCCATAGCACCCAAGTGCAAAATTAGCATTTTGACTCAAAATGATCTGATCAAAGTTAGCTAGCCCATAAATTAAATTACCTTATTTAGTGTACCCTAGCTAAAATTGGACTTGAATATGTCAATTTCAACTCATTTAATGTGTTGTAGTGTTTTTAGGCCAAATTGTACATTTTGGTGGAAATTGGTCAAAAGCCTAATTGGAGGTCATTAGTGGCTAGATTTAGGTGTTTATTGAAACTATTGGCATGTTCCTCTTTCTTAGATTCCTTGAGGATATTTTTTAATTTCTTCACCTTGTCATCATTAATGATGTTCTGGCACATTACTTATATGGACATTATTATTAGGGAATTCCCAAATTGGACTAGGTTCATGGTGCATATGTTAATAAGAAGGGATTATTTTCCTTAGAATCTTATAGGCTCAAATTAGCCTTTCATTGTGCCTCAAATTAGGGATCATCTATATAATGGTCTAGAATAAATGAGATATTATTGCATATCCTTGATGTGGTAACCTAGGGGGCATAATTTCATATATGTATATATGTTCATCCCCCTAATTCTTCTATGTATTCTCCTTTATGTTAAGCTATTTATCATCTTTCTCAATGATAACCTTCTCTATATGAACTTATTCCTCTTCATTTGTTCCACCACTTTATTTAACATGCTCTTCTAAGGATTAACTTATTTGGTCCTTAGGGGTTGGTTCATCAGACTTCTCTTACCTCTAGGGTTATCCCTTTGGTGCTACTATCATCTTGTTACTATTGGTACTCTTTAGATATCTCTATTTGTTTCTCTGAGGTGCCAGTATTGCCTTCTTTCTATTCAAACATCCCTTCACTACTTGGGAATACCTCTTGCATAGTTTCTTCCACTTATATGGTGGGGTCAATTGGTTCCTATTTGACCACTTATATTATTTGTCATATGCTTGAGGGGACCTTTTGGGCCCTTTTTTATAGTTTGGCATTATTATATTCCTAATCAAGTTTTTTCTTTTATTCAAAATCCAAAGCCCAATTTTTATCTCCATCATTCTATCCCATCTTCCTTTAGGCCACTTGTTTCTCCTTGATAGTTTGGGGGTCCATTAAGGAGGTCTTATCCCTAGATATCAAAATTGGTTTCAAAGGTGGGCTCATTAATGAGGTAGCACTAAATTTGAGGCTTACCATTTCCTTTATTACTTGTAGTGCAGTAGTCATGCTACTTTATAGGGCCTTTTACACATTTTATGTGATGAGAACCTCTTCACCTTCCCTTATTTTTAGGATATAGGTCCCCACTCTATCTTCTTTAGTCTCTTCCTCTATTATGGGTTAGAGGTTTGCCTCTCTCTCCATATCTACAAAGGTATTTATAAGGAATGCTATGGGTCCCTTAGTCTTTTTCTTAGGATGCTTACTCAAATAATCACCCTGTTGCATGAATATCATGCAATTATTTGGATTAGGGGTCATAATTTATTCTTCTAAGGCTATTTTTAACTATATGTGCTTCACCATATCTTCTAATTTTTCACCCCTCTTCCTTTGGATTGAGTTTGCCTACATATTCAATGCATCTTGCCCTTCATCATCAGTTATGATGGGTTTGATAATAATCCTTTCCAATATCTCTACGCTTCTTATGTGACTTCATATCATAATAAAGGTTAAAAATCCTTCCATTTATTATTACCTTTTAAAGGGGATGGATGCCAAGCCTTTTAATGTCATCCTCCTCATCCATGGTGGCCTTATATTTGAGGATCATGAATTGTCAACTATTCATTATTCTATCATGGTCCACAACCTTGGCATAGATCTCAATTTTGTGTGTGTTGTGGATTCTCCTTATCGCTACCATGAAGTATTCAGTTAGGAACACGTAAGGTAATTAGAGCCATCCTGACATATTTACATATATGAGCATTAGGTGCACCATACAAAAGTGTTGTACTATGGAAAATGTTGTCATTACCACTAGTTATTGATTGAGTTCTTATAGGATGTATCACTCCTTCCCAAGGGCCATTACATACCTTTCAAACTAACCTTACACTCTAGTCTTATATTTTTACGAGAAGTTGGGGGGAAGATGATGTCCTGGTACTTCATCACTTGGGAATCATGGCTTGGTGGAAATACCCATAAGTTTTTATCATCACCATTTAACACACCTATTTCCTCCATCACTATTAGGATCAACATGTATCCCCATTAGAAGGTCTTGTGTGCCCGATGGAATTCTTACACATTATTTACTATCTCCTCTATTATGAACTTGAAGATGTTGAACTTTACTCCCTATACCATGTAGTGGGTAATGCATATGAATGTTTTAATTATGATAGACCACCATCCATAAGGTAAAATTTTGTCATTTATAAGGTGTGTTGTTGTCCTTATGCCTGGGTCTTATATGTCTTTGATAGGGAAAGTAAATCTTGAATTATAGTAGCCTAAGAGATTTGTGATCTTTTCTACCTACATGTTATCCTCAATCATCTCTTATATGTATTTTCCTATGCTAGGTATCCTTGTGATTCCACTAATGAGTCTTGCATAAATCCTCATGCACCATCTAGCAAAGTAGAATTGTTCACCATGCGGCCACAAGAGGAGGAAATTTACCAATTCTTCCATCTTGCCAAAGCTAGGCAATTCAAATAGTTGTGTGGTACCCATGGTTTGTAATTTGTCTCTGATGGATACATCGAAGAGAATGGTACTTACCTTGGTCTTCTTTCCCATATCTATCTATTATAGTAGTTTTTCATTTTTTTCTTTTAATTTTAATTAAGTTATTAAAAACTTAATAAAATGTAGGGTTTATGAAGAATACCTGGAGATAAGAATATGTTTGTGCACTACTCAAATCTAGTCAATGAGAGAACTTATTTTTATCTTGGAAGAATAACCTACACACATAAAAACAACTTGGAAAAAATGGATTAATAGATAGATAGGTGAGCTTCTTTGTTAGGAAACATTCTTCAAAAGTATAAACTTCCTCAAGTAGATGTCAGCTCACTATTTTCACATACTAAAATTACAAAATATAAATATACAATAACAATAATGATTATGAATTAATCTTTGTTTAAACTATCAATGTAATCAAAGTATTCATCCCAATAAGCTCACATCACATCCTCTTGAATAACATCTAGTTGGTCAGAAGTGGATTGAACTAAGGGAGAGTAAACACTAGCATAAATTGATAACTCAAAGGCTATAAAACTTTGGCCATTGCAAAAGGTTTGAGATACAATGAGAAGACTAATAACATTAATGATGTCATGCACAATTCTAGGTAGATTCATCTACACATTAATATCATGTTTAAAAATATAGAAAATCAGAATTAGATGAGAACATAGTTATAGGATTTAAAAGGCTCAAGTTTATAAATTAAAGTACAATAAATTGATACCAATATTGTATAATTGGTGACTATTAATTAATAATCATCATCAATTCTATTCAGACTGCAACTAATTAAACACAAGGAATTATAGGGTGATAGAGGATAATGATAAGGAAAAATAAGGATTTATGATGTGCTCTAAAAGTGGGATAAGCAAGAAGAAATATGAGTATAAATAAGAAATAAAATAATTAAATCAATACATACCTCAAACCAAAAAATCCAAGTAAAATGTATTCTTCCCACATGTGCAAGTGATCCTCCTAGTTTGTGATGATGGATGTTGATTAGGTGTAATTAAATTTTGACAAAGTGGTGCTAAGGTTTTTAATTATCATAAGATAATAAAAGAAACATTTTAAGATTCCAAATTCATAGTCCTTGAGTTGAAGGGTTGGGTACATATAAATATATTGATGTTGGTCATGGGAGAATCACCCTTTTTAGTAGGGAATGGTTTTATTCATGTTGGTTTGTTCCAACTACGAGCATTTTCTGGATTATATTCATGGGGTTGTTAAGTATGGGGTTATATGTGGATAAAGTGGTTAAAGGGTTAGGATTCCATTGGTTGTAAATAGATTTAAGTGGTTAGGGATGTAAAATGGTAATTTGTAAAAATAAATTAGTAAGTGGCTAATAGGAAATAATTTAAACTTTAGGATAGGTATATTTAGGATAATAAAAAATAACAAGGGTCCTATGACACTAAATAAATCATATATAACATAAAAAATAATAGTGTCTACATTTACCCCTTTTTGTGGAGTGGCATATAATACGTGTCATGATATAAAGACTAAGAAAGGTCTAATGCCCCAAGTTCATATGAGGAGGTATCCCCCCTCAAACCTAGAACTAAAGTAGGGTTAGAAATGGGTGACAAGTTTGAAAAATGGAGTAATAGATGGGATGGATAGTTAAAAAAATGAGCACTATGAGAATGAATGCGTAACATGAAGTATATGTTTTTCATTGATAGGGTATGAGATAATATAGGTAGAGATGCCCTGAGACAAATCACATAATAAATTGCCACAAATATGAACAAGTGGGATTAAACAAAGTCTAAGTAAGAGAACAAGTGATAGGGTTTGGTTGACCAAAGCATTTGGTGTGTTATATAATGTGTGTACTAGTTATAGATAGTTTTTCTCAAGAGAAAATGCACTCTTGAGACCCATAGGGGGAGATACCCAAAAAAGTACATGCCTTATGTGGGATATGGGACTAATAGGGGGTCTAAATCCACAAAACTAAAATGTAATAGGATAAATAATAGGTTAGGTGTTACAAGGTACTAAGGTGAGGCTATCAAGTAGGATTGGATGTATGAAAAAAAATACAAGTAGTGAAAAATAGACAAATCAAAATTGATCTAGAACAAATCAGTGTCAATCCATCAAATCTATGTCAATCCAAAATCATGTATATAAGAAAATTTGACATGGAGAGAGCTCATTTGATATTAACATGTAATTAATCAAGAGTTAAAATTAGATGATGATAATGATGTGAGGTGTAATGGAGGTGAGAATTAGTGGTTAGAGGGGATGATGATAATTTTAGGATGTGGTAGGCCCTGGTTTTATTTAATTTTTTTTGGCATTTTTTTCGATTAGGGTAATGCATTAGGACTAGGGTAGTATGGTGATCAAAAATTAGCATTGACTCTTGTAAATTGCTGATGATTCAGGGGGAATCAATGTCAATTCATAAAAAACATCATCTATTGATAATAAATCAACACTAATTCATTAAAAAAGCTTAAATACTAGATTAGAGTGTCTAGTGTTAGACTAAGTAGAGTTTTAAGAAATTTAAATCTTATAGAGGATTTTGGTAATATACACAAACAATAATATGGATGCAATATCTAGTACCACCTCTATTGGAGTGGTTACATGACCAATTGAGTGATGATGGTTGGGTGTACATAGAGGTCATAGGCTTAGGAGGAGTGTATTTCTACCACCACATTCACTAAGATGTGATCCTGTTGGTTGCATTGCTAGACTGATGAAATGTGACCATAAGGAAATTTTGGTTGTTGATAAGGGAAATGACTATTACTGAGGAGGATATCTATATGATATTATGACTTCTAATTTAGGTGGATATGATTGTACCTATGGATAAATGGGGTCACAAAATAACATTTACATAGATATATGGTGGAGATGATGCAAACATTATCTTCATAACATGAGGATTTATGCTCAAGCCTTTATATGAGGTAGATATATAAGAGAGGGATGTTATAATGATGATGATGATGATGATGATGATGATGATGATATCCATCTCATGCTATGCTCTCCTATATTTAAGAGGAGGTAGGTTCCCATGGAGCCTTATAAGTGTCATACTAGAGCATCAAATAGTGTCTTCTTGGGCCTTTCCTTTACTAGCATAAGTATATAGGGACCTATGGGGGTGGAGGACCTAGAGGAGATATGGATTGGATGTGATTATTATTTTATAGTGTTAGGCCTATGATCACATCAGGGTGGTGCATCTTACTAGTACCCCATGGATATAGTGGTATAAAACTAACTATAGTATTACCTTCCTATGATGGGAGGAGGATTTAGTATGAGCTTAAATAGATGGTGTGACCTAGGACCTAGTATAATATTTAGGAGTATTTAAGGGGATACAAGATGGGGTTGTTATTTAGATGCCCTACATTAGATTTCTTGCATGGATTGGACTAGAGCTTGAGATGGTAGAAATATAGAGACAGAGGTGACTCATAGGGAAGTAGATAGATTACATGGATTATTTCCATCTTGGGAGGGTTAGGTGATAGTTTGGTTTGATATAGGATATACCATGGGCCTTGTGCTTGTATATATGGGATGAGATAGAGTCAAGATGATCAGATCTAGATATGATATATATTTTAGTAGGAGCTAAGGAGGAGGCAATATGTTTAGATGTAGATGATGTGGGGTATACCCAAACATTACTATTATGGTGGGTGGGCTAGATGCATGCTAAGGAGGAAAGGGTGGTGTGACCTTGATAGGAGGGAATAGATGAGGAGATGAAAGATATAAAGGAAGAGGGAGGAGGAGAGGAGTAGGAGATGGGAGAGGAGGGAGAGATGGGATAGGATGGAGGAAAGGAGGATGATGGAGGAGAAGAGGAAGAGATAGATATTATAGTGATTATTTTTTAGAAAGATATAATAAGATCCTAGTGTATTACGTTATAGGGATAGGTGGCCATAGTGTAGGGGGCACTCACCATTGTGCGGATAGAGAGAGATGGTCTACAGACTAGATTAGATGCATTGTAGGTAGAATATGACACCCTATAACTGAGTCATTATATATCAATTAAGGCTTAGGATTGATACCACATAGATAGGGATATCTTGTGATTGAGGTATGGAGGCTCCTCAGGGTAGATAGTTATAGGGGTGCTTAGGCCAAACATAGGGTAGGTAGGTACTATGAGCGTAAATACATTATAGGAACTAGTATTTGAGATTTGATATTATGAGTAGATTATATTATATATGCATCTAAATATTACATGATATGCCAACCATTTGGCCACACAAGGTAGATCCTCCAAATGGACACACACAGGGTCAATTAACACAGGGAGTGTATCCCATAACAAGGATTAGAGGAGAGATAGAGATAGAGGAGGAGATGGGAGAGGGGATGGGAGTGGAGGCAGTGGTGGAGGTCTAGGGAGAATCCATATAATATATCTTTAACTTATAGAGTAGCTTATTGCTATATCTATTATACTAGCCAAAGCACCACACACTTTGTATATTAAGATTTATGATGTACATTTTGAGCATTTATATATAGATACATGATTTTGATTATGAGTTTGATGTTTATATTTTATGTTCTATGGATTTTATTAGATTATATATTTTTAAATGTTATGGATTATGTTATTATGGATGCTCATATTTAGATTATGTGATAGATTTAAAATGTTATGGGTTTACATTATTTTTTTTTAATAGATCATGATTATTATGGAAGTGGATGAGATTATGAATTATGGATTTTAATGGTTATGGATTTACAATAAATTTTTTTGTGGATCATGATTATGTTACTATGGATGTGTATTAGATTATCGATTATTGATTGCAGATTTTATGTTATGTGATTATATTAAAAATGTTTACGAATCATGATTATGTTACTATGGATGTGTATTAGATAATTTAATTTATGGATTTATGTGATGTGATTATGGGTTTTGGATTACTATATTAGGATATTATCATACTTTGATTTAGATATATATGGAAAATCTATTTTTAAATAATTAATCAACATAACTTTGATTTACTTAGTAGAAGGAGAAATAAATGTTTTATTTCTCATCACTGGATTATACCATAACCAAAGAAAACCTATTGAAAAAAATGTATGTGTGTCCCCAACTAATTATTAATAAATAACCTAACAACCTTAGGTCGACTATGTTTAGGGCCTATTGGTTTGAAATGGAAATTTCTATGAACTTGCTTCAGGGTTTTGATAAAAAGGTGCATCTTTAAGAAGAAGATACCTTCACCTTGTATACCCAAAACTAAGGCCAACCCTAGGATCCTTTTGTGTCAATCCATGTAGATTGAGGAATGCAAGAAGTCTATGAATATAAATAAAGTCGATGAATGCAAGAAACTTTCTTGCAATATTTCATGTATGATAACCATCCTTCAAAGGAGTGGTGTATATTTTGAGAGATGATTTTCAAAGAAACTATCCTTTGAGATAGAAGTCTACACTTTATATATATATATATATTGTAGATTTTATATTTTTTCTTTAAGGGATCAATCTATTATTTTTATTTAGTTTATAGATGCCTTTACTTGCTTTTCTTTTTATCCCAACATTATTATTTCTTTATGGATTGGCTTAAGGCATCCTGGAATAGTTTTCCAAATCTTTGTTGCACAAGATGATACTATTACTACCAAAATAAAATAGTGATAAGAATGATTGCAATAAATAATTATTTGGGGCACCTTCCCATTATAGTCAGAGCCTGTCTAATTAGAGAACACTATGAATAGAGCTAGATTATTCATTTTTAATATTAGAGGTAGAAAATGATGTCAGATAACCACATGTCTCTATATATCATTATTTGGTATAAGAATGAATGGGATGTGGTTCTATCTAATCAAGCCAAAAGAAAAAAAACCAAGTTAACCAAGGAGGTTAAGACTTACTAATAGTGGAAAGGACATAAATGCAATGCACTAAGATGTTATCCTTCTAATTTTCCATCAACAAAGAAAAAAATATGCCCCAGATCCATATTTATGGGTGATAATACATGGTTTGAGCCAAGTTGGAGAAAATTTTCCTCATTTTATCTTTTACATATTAGTGACATGTTGATTTTATTTTAAGATAAGGTCACCAAATTAAATTCATGTTATTTTAGATGTTTATTATAGGCATGTTTTATTCATTCCTGATATACATGGAGATGGGCAAGGGTAGCCAATTAACACACATCTACGAGTTCAAGCTAGCATAATCATTCTTGATGGAAGTCATCCTCAGAAATGATATCCTTAAGAAAGATGTGAAGGGAAGGAATTTGAACCTCAAGAAGAGGTATAGCTTTGGTACCATAAACTAGAGAGAAAGGAATATCACCCATATGGGTTTGAATACAAGTTTGTTAAGCCCATAAGGAAAAAGGAACATGAAGATTCCAATTCTTTCCTACTTCATTAATAACTTTAGTTATTATTTTAATAATAGTTTTATTGGATGCCTTAGCCTGTCTATTAGCTTGAAGATAACAAGGTAAGGAGAAGATTAGCTTAATGTTTAAATAATTAAAGAGCTCTTGAACCTTTTTATTTTTAAAATATTTTCTATTATCTGTGATGATCTTATAAGGAATACCAAAATGACAAAAATATGTTGATTAAAGAATTTCATAATTTTATCTACTTTGGTTGAGATAAGAGGAATAGCCTCCACCCACTTAGTGAAATATTCAATGATAGTAATGATAAATCTATTGCACTAGGGGGATTTAAGATTGATCTAAACTATAAGATCAATTCCCCATTGGGAAAATGTCCAAAAGTCCTATGATATTTGTCATTATTGACTAGGGACATGTGATAGGTTGTCATGTTGTTGGCACTTTATGCATTTATTAACATATTAACAATAATCTTGAGTTAACATGGACCAATAATAAACCAATCATAATATTTACTTAGAGATGGTATGGCCACTAAAATGGTAACCACATGACCCATCATGAGCTTCTTTGATAGAGAGGTTAGCTTCATGATTTTGGAGACAATGAAGAAGGATACCATTAAAACCACATTTATAATGAACACCCCCTAGTATGACAAAACACATAATGTGATGTTGGAAAGCTTGCTTGCCATTTCTAGATAGATCTAGAGGAATAATTCCCCTTGATAAATAATCAAATATCTACGTGCACCAAAGATCCAATGGATTTTCCTCTACATTATGTATAGAAGAAAGATTATTTTTGGTAAAATAAGGCTGATTAACCTTGTGGATGAGAACAAATAACCTAGACTCTTGAGATGAAGATGGGATAAACAAGGCCAAAGAAGCCATGATATCTGTAGTTGATCGAGGAGTGGCTTAGATAGCATAATGATTGAAAGCGGCTAGTAACTAATCATCCAAGGAATTATACATCTAAAGGGTGTCATTTTTGCTTTTATATATTCCCTTAATGTGATTGACCATAAGCTAGGAATCACCATAGATATTAAGTTTTTTAATACCTAAAGCTAAATCAATTTAGACACCTATAAATTAAAGCCTCATACTCTACCATATTATTGGTTTATTCAAAATCAAGATTAAAATATAAAGGTATAGGTGTCCCCCCATGAAAGATTAGGATAATTCTAGATCCCCCACCATGCTCACACTTGGATCCATCAAATAATAATTTCATTTGATATTTTAGATCTATTTGAGACATGAAAGCTGTGGATTCATCTGAGAATTCATAATTAGTTGGTTGATTGTCAGCAAGATTTGCCTCAACAAGTTGATCAGCAATGATTTGACATATAACTAATTTTTTATGAATAAACTTGAGATAAAATTATGATAAAAGCATAAGCCATTTAACTATTTTATAATTCTGATAAGGCTTTGAATGTAAAAAATTTAGGGGATCAATTTTCGTGATCATATAAGTTTTATGATTAAGAAAATAGTGGTGAAGCTTAGAAGATACAAAGACTAAATCTAGGTATAAATTTCATGTGTGTGAATAGCATGTCTCATATTTAACAAGTATGGAATTGATATAATAAACTACCTACTCATTATTTTACTCATCATGATGGATAAGCATGGCTCCTATGGCATGGCTTGTGGCTAAAATATACAAGAACAAGTATTGCCCATCCTTGAGAGGAAATAGAATTAGTAGATAAATAAGGTAGATATTAAGAGTTTTGAAGGCTTCCTAATAGCTAGAGTCCTAATTAAAGTAGGTATACTTCCTTATTAAGTGATGAAATGGTTGACATTGATCATATAGCTGGGAGATAAAACAATGAATGGACTATAATTTTCATTATAAACTATAAATTTGCTTAAGATTAGATGGGGTGGCATTTATAAAATGGATTTGATCTTAGTAGGGTCAAATTATATCCATCAAGTAGAGATGATAAATCCTAAAAGCTTACTAGTCAAAACTCTAAAAATGCATTTCTTAGAATTGAGATGAATATAAAATTGGATTAAGTGAGCGAAGATTATTTTAAGCACCAAAATATGGTATTTTTATTGTTTTGATTAACTAAAGAGATCATCCATTTAATCATCCATAATTTTATGGATTATATCATGAAAGATATAATTCATGACTCTTTTATAGGTGGACTTGACATTATTTAGGTCGAAAAGCATAACTAGATAGCAGAAGGTCACCTAGGGAGTATTGAATGAAGTCTTATGTTGATATTCTAGTGAGATAAGGATTTGATTGTATCTAGATAAACCATCTATAAGTGACAACATTTCATGATCTCTTGCTAAGTATACTAATTGGCCAATATTAAGTAGAGGGAAATCATCCTTAGGATAAGTGAGATTAAGTTCCTAAAAGTCATTAGAAAGGCATATCCCCCTTATGAGATTTGTGATAGGGATGATATTAGATACCCATTGAGGGTAATCAATAGGTTGGATAAATTTAATGTATAAGAGATGTTGTAACTCTTCCTTGACTAAAAGTGATAATGTGATAATGTTATGGATGAAAATAGTAGGGTCGATATTAGGCATGTCACTATAAGACCAAGAGAATGTTTCACTATGATTCATCAAAAATGTAGTGAAATATTTGTGCTCTTGAGTAACTAAAGATTTGTTCACCTTAAAAATTAATAAAGTTTCATGAGATCTTATGTTAATGTCAATGGTAGCCTCATTTAATAGACTAGAGGTTTTATATGGAAGGGATTTACGCATATGAAATTTCTCCATTATTAGAGTAGTTAAGATTGACTCATCATCTTGGTACTGAAGAATAATGATGGTAGTAAAATAATACACTATCATGTTTGTGTAGGAGAAAGGAATGGTTTTGACCTCCCCATCATAGCAATATATGAGAGCTTATATAGTGATGGCATTGACTAAAAGATGTTTAGGGGAATGGATATGATGTCATTTATCATATAAGGGGTGTTGGATGGTGAGGATGGCATGCCCTCTTAAAAAATAGGTAGAAGAATAAATTTTAGGGTATTTTTGGTATTTTTTATAAAATCAAAGCCATGATTTTCATGAGGTTTTCTAAAATCTCCTAATGTGATATCATGTGGCCCTTGTTCTTAGTATATTATGCTAAAACTCTTCGAAGCATATCATTATAGGTATGTTTTTGCAAAGTGGGGTTTATCTAGGAACAAATTTTTTGAAGTGAATGGTTTGGTATGGGGTTGGCTATCAAGACTTGAAGAAGGCTGATCAATCCCCCCATAGATCAATGGAGTGTAGAGGAAATGTGGACCAAAGGGAATAATCTCTCCTATATTAGGAAAATATGCATGTTATTTTTTTGAATGCCCATATTATTGGGAAGTGGGGAGAGTGTTGAGCATTAGTAACTGATACTCTCCAATAGATAGCTGTTAAAACATGGAATTAATGGAATCCTTGCCAATCCTTGATGCAAGTATTATTGTACTAGATAACACCTCATTAGATGATGATAGGGTCATACTTTTTAATATAAATAAAATGTCATTTAGTCTAAAGGTAAGGTTGTAAATTTTAAATGGATGGGGATCAATTGGGACATTATAGTTCTTACCTCCATGTTTGAATTTAATACATAGATGCAAGGTGGAGAGGATGCAATGCATACCATATATTTAAAGACATCCTAATAGTATTGTGTGTTCAAAATTCCCTTATATTATGTAAAATAACCTGGGTGGGGTACGTATGCCTATTTTGATGGGAAGAAAAACCATTCCCAATGTAGGGGTTATAGTATTATTGAATGCTCATAAAATAGTTAGGGATTGGGCTACAATAGGTTTAAGTAATTTTACTTGTTTAAACACATAAAAGGAGATAATATTTATGCTTGCTCAATTATCAATCATTAATTTTTTGATTCAAGTTTCATCAATTTGGGTAATGATAAATTGTGGGGGATCCTGATCATTAAGCTGCAACAGTCATATTTTCAAGTCATGGAATGTTATGGATAATGGTTTTTAAATTGATACAATAAAATAAAATAGAGGTTGGGGTTCATCAACTTGTATCATGGTGGCCTACAAGGCTCTATCATAGCCTCATGATACATGGATAGTTTTGGAAAAGTTCATATAAAGACATCTTGACTAGGAGATGATGAATCTACTCTAGATTGGATATCTATATTAATTCTGAAGCATTATTATTTTTTACTTTTCCTAAAATAAAAAATTTAGGTTTTATGGAAGACATTGTAGGACTATTTATGATAGGGTATTTTTTAATAGTCACTTTAGCTTTATCATGATTTTGGGTCTTATGACCCTGGGTTAGGGATCACATAGCTATGTGAATCACATCTATCTAAAGCAAAGGTGGATTTTTCATGTTTTTAGACTCATATAAATCTTGAGGGTTTATGAGGGGTTGATATTGAAATCTATCAGAGATTTTATCTTCCTTTAAAGCCTATTATGATACTATTAGTAATATACTAGTTCCTAAGGTGGATGCGACCCTAGTAGTTTGATTATGGGGATAGTCATGATCTAATAGTTCTATTAAAAGATCATCTTCTTCTAATAATTTTTGGACCACAAATTTTAGCACATTACAACGTTCAATATCATGTCCTACTATTCGATGATATGCACATTTATTGTTTTCTTGATACCACATTGATCTCTAAATATGGGGGTTATCAAGTTTTGTGGGTGGTAGAGTGATAACAGAAGTTTGAAGAAGTTGATCAAGGATTTTAGAGTAAGACCCATTTAATGGATCCTAACTAGTTTTTAATTTTTTTGAGGCATTAGTAGGGAAGTTACATTGGAGTTCAAACCTTAATTTTTTGAATTGGTCATTTGACTATTCCTTATAATAGGTACTTTATGCTTATGATAAGACCTTACACCTAAGCCTTAAGAATAGGAAGGGTTTAAAGGTTTATGTATTGGAATTATCATAATGAGGAGATCCCTTTGTATGGTTCATGTTCTTTAAAAGAGGATTATATAATAGTGTATTTTAGTCTTGCCAAAGGATGAGGTCTTAAAATAGATGATTTTATTTGAATAAGTAGTAGAGGTGCCTTCCCTTTTTCAATATTATTTAGGGTAGATGGAATATCCTCTTAAGTGAGTTTAATCCTAATATGATGTTATAAGGACTTTCATCATGATGCCTTGAGGTTTTTATTTTTTATACCTATAACATTCCCCTTAACTTATCTAAGATTTATCTCTTCTTGAGTAATGAGGGGAACTATTCTTGGGTTTATTTCATGCAATGTAATAGTTTCCTTGAGGGGGAGTAAGATAGATAGGATGGGTATGCTACATGTAGGTATTGAGGTGACACAAAGCATGGGATAAATATTTTTTGGGATTTATAAACAAGCATTCTCCTTAAAAATTATATCCTCATTTGTTTCTAATAGATCATCTTGAATGTTTTTAGATAATGTTTCCTCTAGTGGATCCCAAATAATGAGATCCAAAAAGCTTTAGTGAGTTTTTAGGATAAATTCACTTAATTCAAATGGTTTAAAGGTGTCTCTTATAAGGATATCAGGGATAAAATCACTAGCAACCTATTTAGGTATAATTTGATCATGGATCATACTAATCACATGGGTCTTATGGTCTAAGGTGGATCCTAATTTAGCATATACAAATTAGACATGGAAACATGGTTAGGGAACAACATCCTAAAGATGTTTATAGAATAATTAGGGGGAACAATAGAATTATATAATTATAATTCCCCTTGATCAATAAGGTTATGTACCACACCATTGAAATACCAACACCTATTAACATCATGGCCTATTACATAGTGGTAGTTATAAAAATCATTTTGTTTGAACTAGTTAGGCTTAATTCAAGATTCATTGAGAGGTATAACAAGAGGAAGTTTGATGATAGATGCCTTTAAGATCATGTCTAAGACAAAAGCATAATACTCTCCTAAAGGTGTGTACTATCATGGAGGAAAATGTGTTAATGGTTTTTGGGGTTATGCCTGAGAGGTAGATGGTTTAGATTGGATTTTTTTTTGTGGGGGTGGTAATTTTAAGACTAAATCAATATAAACACCTTTAGTTTTGTTATTTTTAATCCCTTTATAGGGATTGGGTTTGAATTTTTTAATATGTAATTTTATTTTCCCTTCTTCTAAAGCTCTAATTTATAGTTTATAGACCATCGAAAAGGCCTTATCAAAAGTTTTGAAGGATTGAACCCATAACATTGATGAAGTATGTTTAACACATGATCTTGAAAATAATTAAATTAGTTTGGGTTGAGGAAGGAAAAATATGATTTAGTTTATAATACTCCTCCATCTCACTAAAAAATCAGTGATAGATTCATCATCAAATTATTTGATGGTATAGATGTTAGTGTTAGTCACTTTTGTTGTGATGTTGATGGAAAAATTCTCTAAAAATATCTGGGATAGTTACCTTAAAGAAAATAAGGAATGTTGAGGGATTAAACTGTACCAATCTAAAGCTACTCTAGCTAGTGACATGGGAAAGGTTTTAAAAAGAATAACATCATTAGAGTTATAAGATAGAAATCGTATCTAAACACTTGAATGTTCTAGTGAGGATCTTATTTATTTTGAAACTTAATAAATTTTGGAAGATCCCATTGCAAAGAGTATGGCCTAATGGAGATAGTTGGGTTAATATGTTCATTATAGATTTAATCATAAGTGAGCATATGTTTTTTCTTAGAAATAGAGGCTTCTAAACTCCCCATCCTATTTATAAGGATATTCCTAGGGTCTAGTTGGGTATTATATTTAGGAATGTCCCCCAAGATATTCTATTATGGATGTTGATAGGTAGGAAATGGAGAGGAAAAGGGTTTTGATAAAGGGTAACCAAATAAGGTGGCCATAATCATTTGAGATGCCACCACATAATATGGGGCTTGCAAGGGTATATATGTGGACCCAAGATCTTTTGAGGGAGTTATGTACTAGGTGGTCAATGGGATATATTGCTAAGGAGGTTGACTCATAAGACATTTTTGTAAAGGTTGAGTTTGGGGATTTAAAGGTATGCTAGTTTAGATGGGTGGGAGATTTCTTAGGATTGAGATCACTACATTCTAAGCTACCATGGTAAGAGGTAGAGTAGATGAAAGTTGAGGTACAATGATATTTTGAGCTTGGGTACTAGTTGGAGATGGACCACTAGATGTTACTAGAGGTGGATTGATTAAATTTTGCATAGTGTTAGTATTAGAACTTTTTAGGGGAAGATTGTTGAGGGAGGATACCATAGCTATGGTAAAACCTTCATTTTCCTCTATAGACATACCAAAATCATTCCCAAAAAACTATGTATGGGGGTAAAGTTGAATGCAGATAGATCAATTGATAAGGTAATGGTTAAGTGTGATTAGATTACTATCTAATATGGTAGCAAATTCATGATATTATTATATATAGAACTGAGGAATACCCTCCCCCATGGACTCAAGAGAGGTAAGAGGACTCAAAGAGTTATCCATGGATTAGGATGAGGCTGGGGGTTCAATTTTATCTATAAATTTCTGTCATATCAAAACCATGTAGAAATGAAGAAAAATCAAGAAAACAAAACAAAAATCACATAATAGTCCTTTTTATTATCTAATTTTAATGAAAAATAAAGTCACACATGCTAAAAGATGTACTTATAGAGATTTTAATTTTTAAGAAATTAACTTTAAAGTATGAAAAATAAAAAAATATTAATGAGGGTTCTAAGAAATGGAAATCTAGAGATGGTTTTATTTTTGTTAAGGCTCAAAATATCTCTATACTAAAATTGATATATGGCTTGGTATTGGGGCCTACTCCCTCAATTCACACACCAAAGTATAAGGGTGTTAGGTGCTTAAATTGTATACATATAATGACCAGAGTTTATACTCAATCAACATATTAAGTTATTTATCCCCTTGGTGGTGAAATTGAAGTAGGATAGTTGGGATGAAGGCTACTGCTAGGAGATGAAATCCTAGTTGGTTTCCTTATGTTAATCTTTGTTGAATTGATTATGTAAGTGGTTTGGTATGTGTGTGAAAATAAGGGATTGATAAAATAATTTAACCCAAATAGATTACTCATTATGAATTACCTAAGCAAGCAAGGAATGGATTAAAAAACAAATCCTTTAAAAAGTAAATTAAAAGCAATTTTGGATTTTTTTCTTTTGAATGAGGACAATAATAAAGAGAAAAGGAAATGAATTAATAAATTCACAATCAATTATAATAAGAAAAATGAGACCTTAGGGGTCCCATCGGGCATGCCAAAATGTTATAATAGTTTTTTTTTTAATATTAATTTACTAAAAACTATAATTAAATGCAGGTTTTATGAAGAATACCTAGAGATATGAAGATGGTTGTGCATCATTTGAATCTAGTGAATGACAAAACCTATTTATATCTTGGAAGAATAACTTATATACACTAACTTGGACATAATGGATTAATAGATAGATAAGTGAGCTACCTATTTAGGTACTTATTGAAATGTTTTCCTATTATTGTTGTTGTGGAATAAACTCTGTCATTAATGTCAAGGTCAAGATGGATGTCATTAATGTCAAATTCAAAGTTGATGTCATGCATGGTGAAGTGATATGTGACCAAGAATCTTATGAAGGGAGAGAATTTGAAGGAAACCTATTGCCTCTCTATTGAGAGATAATTTGAGGTTTACCTAGTAATTTTTTAGATGTTGATGACATGTCAAGGTCAAAATCAAGATACAAGGTAAGCATACTTTTGAGCACTAGTCTTAAATAGAGTTATTACATCATGAGTATGTGTATGAAGATGGTGGTCTGGTAGGATAGAAACACATAGGTATGAGTATATTTTTAAGGATGGAAAAGAATTCATATAAAGTTTTAAAACACTTAGGAATGTTTCAAGGTAAAACTTCAAGGGTAAGGTCTTAATCCTAAGCATGTAATTACACTAGTCTTAGACTGTGCCTGACCTAATGAGGAATCTTGAGGTGTCATCAAGATATATGAAGGATGAAAATTAGTGATATATCATGTGATAATTTGTTTGAAACTATGTAAATATGTGTACAAGGTATATAAGATTTTATTGGAGGTTTCTAGGTTAGTTATTGGGTATGTCTTTACATGAAGAGACCTAGTGAGAAGGCATAGGCTTGGTAGCATGCTGAGGTGACCAGTATAAGGCTTATGAGAAGAATATTAGAAATGTGTAATCATGGTATGATGTTTTATAACATGATAATGTGTTTTTGAGAAAAGTACACTAGCTTTCAAGGTATGTTCAAGGTCTAAGTGTGAATAGTAGTTCAAGGCATAATGTGAAAAGAGACCTAGTATGGCCTAATGAAGGGTTAAGTTCAATTTACAAGGTGCCAGAGATCATGTGAGCATTTTCATAGGTGTGAGAGGTTTTTTTAAGTATTTTGACTAATTATAAGGTTAAATTTAGAAGTAAACATCATGAAATGTGGTTTTAATGTTTTATCTATGCATAGAATGAAGTATTATAGACTTGGCAATATTTTTCTTATACTCATTAGCACATGCAACCTTTACACAATAATACAAGTAGTTCTTAGTAGTTGGGGAAGGGTCCTATATTAAATTTCATGGAATTTTTTTTTAGATTAAGGGTCTAATCTTTATGAATGATTGCTAATAATGGAAGATAGTCTAAACCCTCTCTAAAACTCAAATAGTGACCCAATATGGAAGATATGATTCAAAAGTAATCAAAATGGTTTGGTTAACCTAGTATGATTATTTGAGGTTAAAGTAAACTCTCATAGGTACCTCCAAGTAGCATTGGTATGTTAGAAGAGTGAATAGATGTTGGAAATATTCATTTATGTATGAAGGTTTGTCATTGATGTCAAATGAAGAATGTACTTTCAAGAATTAATGACAAAGGTGTTGAGTTTAATAGACTTGTTGCAAAGATCCATGGAGTTGTGTGTGTACTTTGAATGACTATGAAAATAAAAGAATAGTCATATGAATTTCTTTGCTCACATGGTTATCTTGATAGATATGGATAAGTACACAAGTGTGTAACATTTGTATATATCTCTTTGTGGTTTATGTTCTAAGTCATAAGGATGAGTAGATAAAATGTTACAAATGCATAGGGTTTTTCCTTAGCTAAAAGTTTACTAAGTTTCCATAATTTGTCAATTTTGTACCTTTGCATTTTTCTAAGGAATTATTGCAAAGAAAGCAGTTTCATGAATTCTTTTAGGAAAATGGTTTAAACTTTGTCAGATAAAATTTCTACAACAAAGTCTCCAAAGGATATGAGTACAATTTGTAATTATTTCGAAGAAAGTGGTTTGGTGAATTATTTCATTAAAATGGATAAGTCTTTGTTAGAAAAAAAATATTGAACAAAAGTTTTGAAGGGATCTTTGCAAAATGCCAAAGGGTAAGTGAACCGTTCAAAGTTTCCAAAGGGATCTTTTCAAAAATGTCGAAGGGTAAGTAACCATTTAATTTTTTTGAAGGGATATTTTCAAAAATTTCAAAGGGTAAGTGAACCATTCAAAAATTTTAAGGGTAGTTTACAAAATTTTGGAAGGGATATTTTCAAAATGTTGAAGGGTAAGTGAACCATTCAAATTTTCCAAAGGGATCTTTTCAAAAAAATTGAAGGGTAAGTGAACCGTTCAATGTTTTTGAAGGGTACTTTGTCAAAGTTATGAAGGGTATGTGACCAAAAAAAAAATTACAAAAGGTACTTTGCTAAAGTTCTAAAGGGCACGTGATCCAAACAAAAGTTTCAAATAGGTCACTTATAGAATTACTGAAGGATACTTTTGGAAGAAGGGCATTGATGAATTCTTTCAGAGAATTTGTCTAAGGTAGGTGGACACTTACAAAGTTCTTAAAGGGTACTTTTAGATGTAGAGGACACTTAAAAAGTTATTGAAGGGTAATTTTGGATGGAATGGAATCTTAAATTTTTTTTGAAGGATATTTTATAAGAAATATAGGTCACTTAAAACATTTTCAAAGGACAAGTGTGGAGTCTTTTAAGGCATTTTCAAAAGTACTAAAGGATCAAGGTGAGTTAAAGGTTAAAAAAGTATGAAGAGATCAAAGGAGCAAAAGTAATACATGAATGATAAATAAAATGAGATGAGGTTAACATACTAAAGGATAAAAACCTAGTCAATGTAAAGATCATGTATATTTAATGATCTAATGATACGTGGAAGCCAATATTAAGAAGATCCAATAGAGTAAGTGAATCCAAAGTTTAAAGGTACTTGAAGGTTAATAACACAGTGGTAGAGCTAAAGTCCAAGCATGTCTTTCAAGATATAATAAAGTGAAAGCATTATAAATACTCAAGATGTAGTAAGATGATATAAGGAGCTCAAAATTTAACCAATGTGTTAAGTAAGGAAAAAAATTTGAAGAATGGAAAAAGTGAGGCAGTTAAGAAATATGGCATGATGGTTGAAGAAAATAAATAGTCAATTTTTTGAATAATTGTGAAATAAAATGACTAATCATAGATTCATTCTAATTATGTGAATGTTTTATATGAAGTGACAAGGGTAGAATTCAAAGAGGCTTAGCGAATAGAAGAAAAATAGTCATTTTATTGGAATGAGAAGATATAACTGACGCATGCAAAATTTATAAAGTAAATATACTCATCTAATTTTAATTAGTGAGATAATCGAATATGAGATCCATATAGTTTACTAATTAGAAAAATTAAGACACAATAAGTAGTTATATAGAGTGTCAATTAGGTATATTCAGACATAGAAAAAGGGGGGTAGAAAGGGAATTAAGTAGTGTGTTAAATAGAAGAATCTAGACATAGAAAGAAAGAATATGAAGAAGAATGCACATATAAGTATTATGTAGAGCATGAGTGGTTATAGACCAGACATGCAACAAGGAATAGACCCAGATTCTATTTTAAATCTATTTTTCATCATATGAAGTTGTAGCTTCACACAAATATTTGGTTGGTACCGTTAGTAAGGCTAGGTTGGTGCTTAGTTATATGATTAGTATCTCCTTAGGGTTTTATACCTTAAATATATGATTAGTGAGGTCATTATGAGTTGGTTCTTAGAAGAAGGAATGGGTGTCTTCTTAGGATTGGAGTTCTAGAATGTAACTAGTAAGGTTCAGTTAGTGTAACAATTTTTTGTGAGGATGGATCATAATAGTAGCTTTTAGCAGCATTCTCACCATGGTTTTTCCCTTGGGTTTCCATATATAAAACTGATGTTATGATCTTTAATTTTTTTCATGTGAATCTTTATTTTATTCTTTATGTTTGCATTTGTTTAAGATTCATTTAAAAAGTTTTAAGGAACTAGTTTTGAGATCTACCAATTCACCCCCAACTTCTTAATAGATAGGTGTGTTCAAAAATTTGTATCAAAGCCAAGGGTTTCAAAATAGAAGCTTGAATAGCTCAGGCTTAGAGTCTAAACACAAAATGACCAGTCATGAAGGAACTTCAGCAAACAAGGCACCTTTGTTTGATGGTTCTAACTATGCCTTTTGGAGCATAAGGATGGAAGTATATTTGAACTCCTTAGGGTTTGATGTCTGGATATATATTAAGAGTGGATACATACCCCTTACTATTTATCCTAATTTTTCACATCAAATTATGATTTTAAAATCTCTCTAATTTAAGAGGTAAGAAATATGAATAAGCTCATAGTAGATGAGCTACATGGAACCTTCACTACATATGAGATGAGGCTGGGGGATATAGACTCATCAAAGATAGGAGATACCTTCAAGGTTTCTAAGTAGGCAAAAAAAGAAGAAGTTCCTAATTTTGAGTTTGAGGAGGTTGATGATGTAGTGGCCAATTTCATCAAAAATTGAAGACGGGCTTAGGTAAATACAAAGGTAAGTTACCCTTCAAATGATTTAATTATGGAAAGATAGGTCAATTTTATACTAAATTTCCACATAGAAAGAAGGATAAATCTAATTCAGTTAATAAAAATTAAAAAGATAAATCCTATTATCCTAAGATGAAGAAAAGTTTATTTAAGAACAAAAAGGGGTTATACTCAAAAGAAGATAGTGACTCGATAGATGACATTACTAGCTCAAGTGATGAGCATGATAGTGTTTTGTGGAAAAACAAAATGAAGTCCTAATCATGAAATTTGAATCAACTTCTTTATGCCAAGATGAAGAAGACTTAGAAAAATATAAAGGAGAAGAAAGAGAAGTAAATCTTGAAAGCAAACTAATCTATGCTCTAAGATAAATTGATAAACTTAGAAAAGAAAATTATAAACAAAAGAAGCATAGTCAAAATGAGTTTGATAAATTAACTAATAGAAATGAGGAAATATATTAGATGATAGTGAACTTGAAGACCCAAGTTGAGGAGGCATAAAGGATAGAGGATGTAGTAAAAACTAACCTACAAGTGAAGTCCTTAAAATGATTGAAAATGGAAGAATAAATCATGAACCTAAGATAAAATCTCAAAAAGGCCAAAGAATAAGTTAATAAAGGCCTAAAATTAAAAGGAGGATCTATCATACTAGATGAATATATCATCTCAGAAAATCCCTTTAATGAAAGATTAGGTCTTGGGTATGAGAAAGGCAAGAGTCCCATTCTAAGCATAACTATAAATCTATATGAAAACTTCAAGGTACTAGTAGAGTCAAGAATAAAAAAATAAAAGAACTACATTCTTGAAGAGAAGAAGAAAACCAATGACTCTATTCCTATAAAGACTAAAGTTGCTTCTATAAAAAACAACATAACAACAAAGAATGTGAAGAAAATATAGCTCAGGAGACCTCCTTTATATTCTCAAAAGAGAGTGATAACTAGGTACTCTTCATCATCTTATGGTTATTATTATAGCTATAATCATTTTGGCCATAGATCAATTTACTGTAAAGTTATACCTAAAAAAAGAGAAGCTTCTTAGCTCAGGAGACCTCATTTATATTCTCAAAGGAGAGTGTTAACTAGGTAATCCTCATCATTTTATGGTTATTATTATAACTATAATCATTCTTTCCATAAATCAATTGATTGTAAAGTTGTACCTAAAATAAGAAGAAGATTCTTAAGTAGAAATTCATTTGACCCTCTATTAGATATAGATGTTTTATGCTACAACTATAATAATTTTGGGCATATAGCAAAGTTTTGTAGAACAAATCCTATTAAATCAAAATCTAACAATGTTAAACAGGTTGAGACTCCTAAAGTAAATAGAGGCTCACATGTCAGTGACATAACAAAGGAAAGTACAATCAAGAAGCCAAAAGACATGTGGAAAAAGAAGAATCAGTCTATGATTGCTCAAACTGCGTTATATGCTAAAGAGAAAAATCTATGTGTTATAGATAGTGGATGCTCAAAACATATAATTGGTGACAAGAGCAAGTTCATCAATTTGAGTAGATGTAAATAAGGGACTATCAATTTGGGAAACAATACTACAATCAAAATTAGAGGCAAAGGAACCTTGCATATTGATGGCAAGTTCCCTACACATGATGCCCTTTGTGTTAAAGGACTAAAACATAATATGTTAAGTGTCAATCAAATGTGTGATAATGGCTATAAATTCATATTTGATGCTAAAGGTTGTGAGCTAAGAAGGTCTAAAAAAATGTTGCACAAGGAAAATAAATTAAGAGTAACATATATAATCTGATTGAGGGGAAAAATTAATGAGAACTAGTTATGGCATAGAAGGATGGGTCATATTATCTTTGACAATTTAGTCAAAGTAAGTTCTAACAAGTATGTAAGACACATGCTTAAGATAACCAAGCCTATTGACACAACATGTAGATAATGTTAGCTCAGTAAATAGACTAGGGATTCATTCCAAATTAAAGATTATGCAACTACAAAATCTCTACATATAGTTCATACTACTCTTTGCAGACAAACCAAGACAAGAGGTTTCAAAGGAATGTATTATTTCATGTTGTTCATAGATAATTACACTATAATGACATCGATAACCTTCTTAAAGGAAAAGTCTCAATCCTTTGAGAGATTCAATATTTTTAGAGCCATGGTTGAAAATGAAATTGGTAGAAAGATCAAGTGCCTCAGATATTATGAAGGTGGTGAATTCACTTCAAATGAATTCATAGACTACTATGAAAAGCATGGAATTAAGAGACTAATCTACTGTAAGAACTCCATAACAAAATGGAGTTGTTTAAAGGAAGAAAAATACCATCAAGGAGTTGGATAGAACAGTGTTGAAAGAAGCCAACTTGCCAGATGGTTATTAGAGAGAAGCAATCTAGACAATAGTATACATCTTGACTAGAGTCCAATTGAGAGTGAATAGTGACAATACACCATATGAACTATGGTATGGAAAGCTTTCTTTAGTCAAGTATTTTAGAATGTTTGAAAGGAAATGCTACATACAAAGGAAGGAGAAAAAGATAGGTAGTTTTGAGTCAAAATCTGATGAGGGAATATTTTTTGGTTATTCCACTCATAAAAAAGCCTATGTTTTCTACAAAAAAATATTGCATAATCTAGTGGAGAGAATCCATGTTAAATTTTAAGAGATCCTCAAAGAATAAACTAAACCTGTAAAGGAGATCAGAATTGAGGAACAGAAAGAAGAAGCTAAGGATGAAATATCAGATAATGAAGAAGAGATAAAGAGGACTAAAAAGGCACTCAAGATTTGTTCAAAAGGATCATCCTAAGGAGTAGATCATTGGCAACATGAATGAAGAAGTCCAAATGAGGAGAAGGGAAATAATGACAAAAGACTAGGTAAGTTTTGCTTTACTATTTTAAATTGAACCCAAAAGCTATGCTAAGGCTAGCAAAGATGAGAATTGGAAAAAAGCCATGGATGAGGAACTAAGAAAAATAGAAAAGAACAAAACCTTGCAGCTAGTTCCAAGACCCACATATAAGAATGTCATAGGCATAAAATGGGTTTTTAAAACCAAGTTGAATGAAGATGGATTTGTTGTGAGAAATAAAGCTAGACTTGTTTATAAAGGATATACTCAGGTAGAAGGAATAGAATTTGAGGAGATATTTACCCCGGTGGCAAGATTTGAATCCATCAGAATATTTTTAGCATTCTCATTCTTTAATAAGTTTAAATTCTACCAAATGGATGTTAAGTTATCTTTCCTAAATGGAACCTTAGAATAATAAGTCTATATTGAACAACCTAAAGGTTTTTAGTTGATAGATGAAGAAGACAATGTGTACAAACTAAAGAAAGCACTATATGGTCTAAAAAGGCACCTTTATCATGGTATTGAAGGTTAGATCAATTTTTCTAACAATTATTTATCAAAGGATGTCTAGAAAATAACTTGTCTGCTAATTATGAAAATGGACATATGTTTATCATAATTATCTATGTTGATGAGATTATTTTTGGTAGTAGTAGCAATAATATGTGAAAAGAATTTGCAAATCAAATGCAAAATGAGTTTTAAATGTACATGCTAAGAGACATTTCATTTTTTCTTGGTCTACAGGTTTCAAAATCCAAAAAATGGATATTTATATCCCAAACCAAGTATTCAAAGGAGATGCTCAAAAAATTTGGTCTGAATGACAACAAGCTAATTAGCACTCCCATAATAATTGGTTGTAAATTGAACAAAGGTGATGAATCTCCTAAAGTGAATCATTTAATGTATAGGTTTATGATTGGTATTTTGATATATCTCATTGCATCAAGACCATACATTATACAAGCTATATGCATGGTTATTAGATTCCAGGCTGCACCAAAAGAAACACATGTAAATGTAGTAAAGAGAATCTTTAGATTTATCAAAAGCACTGTAGACTATGGCTTATCGTATCCTAAAAGGGATGATTTCACTTTGACAACATACAAAGATGTTAATTAGGTAGGAAGCATAGATGATATAATAATTACTAGTGGTGGTGCATTCTTCTTTGGTAACAGACTTGTTTCATAGTTGAGTAAAAAATAAGAGTCAGTTACACGATCTATAAAAAAATTAAAATATGTTTCAATAGTGGCATGTTGCATTAAATTATTATGGATGAAGTAGTCACCAAAATATATTGAATTGGAATTCCAAGGACCAATTCCCATTCTATGTGATAAATCAAGTGTTATAAATATATCTAAGAATATGGTCATGCACTCTAAAACAAAGCACATATAAATCAAGTATCACTTTATGAGAGGGAAAGTTGGTGATCAAGAGGTCATAATGGAATATGTTCCAAAAAAATATCAAATTATAGACATACTCACTAAAACTTTGTCTAAGGACCAATTTGAAAATTTTAGATAGTAGTTGGGAGTGGTAGCTCCTACACCACATCACTAGTTCCTAGTGATCAGACATGTCTCCAGGGGTGTATAAAAGGAACATCACTACCTCCTATAAGAAGAAGAGTTTAGGAAATTGTTTCATGGACTAAAGGGGGAGCTTCTCATAAATTATTCTTATCTTACAAGTCTAAGTATCATAACAATGTCATATCTAAAGAAGTTCACTTCAGGTAGAGCTAGTTGATTTTGTGGCAGAGATGCTTTGTAATTAATTTGAAAGGGGGAGAAAAGAGCAAGACACAGGTGTAAAATAGAGTTTGTGATACTTTGTAGAGGATGTTTTTTCTAGCAATGTAAAATGAAGAATGTACTTTCAAGAATTAATGACAAAGGTTTTAAGTTGAATAGACTTGTTTTAGAGATCCATGAAGTTGTGTGTGTACTTTGAATGACTATTAAACTAAAAGAATAGTCATATGAATGTCTTTTCTCACATGATTATCTTGACAAATATGGCTAAGTACATAGGTGGATGTTAATAACATTCGCATATATCTCTTTGTGGTCTATGTTCTAATTCATAAGGATTAGTAGAGAAAATGTTACAAATTCATAAAGTTTTTTCTCAACTAAAAGTTTACTAAGTTTCCATACTTAGTAAATTTTACACCTTTACGTTTGTCTAGGGAATTATTTTGAAGAAAGTGGTTCGGTGAATTTTTATGAGAAAATGGTTTATACTTTGTCAGACAAAATCTCTGCAACAAAGTTTTTGAAGGAAATGAATGCAATTTAAAATTATTTTAGAGAAAGTGGTTCGGTGAGTTCTTTTGGAAAAATGGATGTCTTTGTCAAAAAAAATTTATTGAATAATATTTCTAAAGGCATCTATTAAAAATGCCAAAGGGTAAGTGAACCATTTAAAATTTCTGAAGGGATCTTTTCAAAAATGCTAAAGGGTAAGTGAACCATTCAAATTTTTTGAAGGGATATTTTAAAAAATGTTGAAGGGTAAGTGAACTATTTAAAGTTTCCAAAGGATATTTTACAAAATTTTTGAAGGGCTCTTTTCAAAATGCTGAAGGGTAAGTGAACAATTCAAATTTTTTGAAGAGATATTTTAAAAAATGAAAAAGGGTAAGTAAACCGTTAAAAGTTTCCAAAGGGTACTTTTCCAAAGTTTCAAAGGGAATGTGACCCCACAAAAATTTCAAAAGGTACTCTACTAATTCTATGAAGGGCATGTGATCCAAATAAAAGTTTTAAATAGGTCACTTATAGAAGTCCTGAAGGACACTTTTATAAGAAGGGTATTGATGAATTCTTTTAGAGAATTTGTTTAAGTCAAGTGGTCACTTACAAAGTTCCCAAAGTACCTTTGTATGGATAGGAAAATTACAGAGTTCCTAAAGGACACTTTAAGATGGAATAGACTCTTAAAAAAATTTTGAAGGATATTTTGGAAGAAATATAGGTCACTTGAAACATTGTAGAAGGATAAGTGTGGAATCTCATAGGGCATTTTCAAAAGTGTTGAAGGATTAAGGTTAGTTAATGGTCGAGCAAGTATGAAGATATCAAAGGGGCAAAAATAATACATGAATGCCAAAGAAAATGAGATGAGGTTAAAATACCTAAGAATAAAAACCTAGCTAATGTAAAGATAATGCATTTTTAATCATTCAATGATGCATGCAAGCCAAGACTGAGAACATCCAATAGAGTGAGTGAATCCAAATTTTAAAGTTACTCAAAGGTTAATGGCATAATAGTGGAGTTAAATTCTAAGCATGTATTACAAAATCTAATGAAGTGAAAACATTCCCAAGACTTAGGATATAGTGAGATGATATAAGGAGCTTGACACTTAACCAATGTGTTAATTAAGGAAAAATGTTCAAAGAACTAAGAAAGTGAGGTAGTTACAAAAATATAGCACAATGGTTAAAGAAAATCAAAAGTTAATTTTTAAAATAACTATGAAATAAAATGACTAATCATAGATTCATTCCAATTATGTTAATTTTGTATATGAAGCGACAAGGGTAGAATTCAAAGAGGCTCAGAGAATGGAACAAAAATAATCATTTACTTGGAATGAGAAGAAACAAGTGATGAATGCAAAATGTATAAAGTAAAGAGACTCATCTAAGTTTTTTTGATGAGATAATTAAATATAATAGCCATATAGTTTATTAATTAAAAAAACTAAGACACAAAAAGGAGTTATTTAGAATGTTAATAAGGTATATTTTGACATAGAAAAAGGTGGGGTAGAAAGGGAATTAGGTAGTGTGTTGAATAAAAGAATCTAGACACAAAAGGAAAGAATGTAAATAAAAATACACATATAAGTATTAAACAGAGCATGAACAGTTTTAGACCAGACTTATAATAAGGAATAGACTCATATTCTATTTTAAATCTATTTTTCATCAAATGGAGTTGTAGCTTCACACAACTATTTGGTTGGTGCCATCAATGAGGTTGAGTTGGTGCTCAGTTAGGGGATTGGTCTCTCCATAGGGTTATGGACCTTAAATATATGATTAGTGAGGTCATTACAAGTTGGTTCTCAGAATAAGGGATGGGTGTCTCCTTAGGATTGGTGTTCTAGAATGTAACCAATGAGCTTTAGTCAATGTAACAAATTTTTGTAAGGCTAGATTAGAATAGTAGACTATAGAAACATTCTCATCATGATTTTTCCCTTTGGGTTTCCATGTATAAATATAATATGTGCATGTGAATCTTTTCTTTCTTTAAGTTTTCATTTATTTAAGATTCATTTTAAAAAAAATTAGGAACTAGTTGAGATATACTAATTCACCCCCTTCTCAATAAATAGGTGTGTTCAATAATTAGTATCAGAGATAAGGGTTCCAAAAGATAAGCTTAAACAACTCAGTTTGATCTTGGAGTCTGAACACAAAATGGCTAGTCATGAAATAATTTCATCAAATAAGGCACCTTTGTATGATGGGTCTAACTATGCCTTTTAGAGCATAAGGATGGAAGCATATTTGACCTCCTTGGGGTTTGATGTCTATATGTCCATTGAGAATGGATACACACCCCCTTTTATTTCTCTTATAGATCAGATAGTGAAGAAGACATGTGAGAACAATGCCAAAGCAAATAATGCTATTCTTTAAAGATTGTTAAATAATGAGTCTATAAATTTCATGCACTATTAGAATGTAAAGGACATATGGATCAAATCAAAGAACACTTATGAATGAAATGATAGAGTAAATCAATCCAAGCTTTAAACATATAAGGGATAGTTCAAGAGCCTCAAGATGAGTGAAGAAGAGAAGATTGTAGACTACCTCCTTATGGTAAATGAGATTATAAATGCAATCGAAATACTTGGAGAGACAATGGAAGAATAAACCATTTTAAAGAAGGTTTTGAGATCTTTGACATCAAAGTATGATTCTAAAATCTTTGAAATTGAAGATGTAAGAAATATGAACAATCTCATAGTAGATGAGCTACATGGAAATTTCACTACATATGAGATGAGGCTAGGAGATGCAAATTCATACAAGAGAGAAGCTACCTTCAAGGTTTCTAAGCAGGCAAAAAAATAATAAGCTCCTAATTTTTAATCTAAGGAGGTTGATGATATAGAGGCCAATTTCATCAAAAATATGAAGAATAGCTTAGGTAAATATGAAGGTAAGTTACCCTTTAAATGCTTTAATTATGGAAAGATAGGTCACTTTATTGATAAATGTCCACATAAAAAGAAGGATGACTCTGATTCAATTGAGAAAAATCAAAAATAGAAATCCTATTATCCTAAGAAGAAGAAAATCTTCCTTAAGAATAAAAAGGGGTCATATTCAAAAGAAGATAGTGACTCGGTAGATGACAGTAGTAGCTCAAGTGATGAGCATGATAATGATTTTGTGGCCAAACAAAATGAAATCCTATTCATGGCATTTGAATCAACTTATTTATTCCAAGATGAAGAGGAAATAGAAGAAGATGAAGGAGAAGAAGGAGAAGTAAATATTGCATGAAAACTGATATATGATTTAAAACAAATTATCAAGTTTAGAAAATAAAATTTTAAACAAAAGAAGCTTAGTAAAAAGGAGTTTGAGAAATTAACTAAAATAAATGAGGAAATAAATCAGATGATAGTGAACTTGAAGACCCAAGTTGAGGAGACAAAGAGGATAGATTATTTAGTCAAAAATGACCTACAAGTGAAGTTTTTATTATGCTTGAAGATGGAAGAAGAAATCATGGACCTAAGAGAGAAGGTCAAAAATGCTAAAGAATAGGATGATAAAGGTCTAAAATTGAAAGGAGGATCTATCATACTAGATAAATTTGTTAGCTCAGAAAATCCCTTTAATGAAAGATTAGGTCTTGGGTATGAGAAAGGCAAGAGTCCCATGTTGAGCAAAACCAGAAATTTGTATAAAAAATTCAAGGCAATAGTAGAGTCAAGAATTAGAAAATAAAAAAACTACATTCCTGAAAAGAAGAAGAAAAGTAATGACTCTGTTCCTTAAAAAATAAAGGTTGCTACTAAAAAACTCAAAATAACAAGGAACATGAAGAAAATAGAGCTTAGGAGACCTCCTTTATGTTCTCAAAGGAGAGTGATAACCAAGTACTCTTCGTCATTTATTGTTATTTTTATAAATATAATAATTTTAGCCATAGAGAAATTGATTATAAAGTTGTACCTAAAAGAAGGAGAATCTTCTTAAGTAGAAATTCATTTGCCCCTCTATTAGATATATATGTTTTATGCTATAACTATAATAATTTTGGGCATATAACAATTTTTTGTAGAACAAATCCTATTAAATCAAAATCTAACAATGTTAAAAAGGGTGAGACTCCTAAAGTAAATAGAGGCTCACAAATAAGTGACATAACAAAGGAAAGTACAATCAAGAATCTAAAGGAGATGTGGAAAAAGAAGAATCAGTCTATGATTTCTCAAACTATGGTACATGCTAAAGAGCAAAATATATGGGTCATAGATAGTGGATACTCAAAACATATGACTGGTGATAAGAGCAAGTTCATTAATTTGAGCAAGTGTAAAGAAGGGACTATCAGTTTGGGAAACAATACTATAGTCAAAATCATAGGCAAAGGAACCTTGCATATTGATGGCAAGTTCCCTACACATGATGCCCTTTATGTTAAAGGACTAAAACATAATCTTTTAAGTGTCAATCAGGTGTGTGAAAATGACTATAAAGTCATATTTGATGCTGAAGGTTATGAACTAAGAAGGCCTAGAAAAACTATTGCATAAGGAAAAAAAACTAAGAGTAACATATATAATTTGATTAATGTAAATGGTATAAATTATCTCATGGGTAAAATTGATGAGAAATGGTTATGACATAGAAGGATGGGTCATGTTAACTTTGAAATTTTATTCAAAGTAAGTTCTAACATGTGTGTAGGACACATGCCTTAGATAACCAAGCTTGTTGACATAACATGTAGAGAATGTCATCTCAATAAATAGACTAGGGTATCATTCGAAACTAAAGAGTAGGCAACTACAAAATCTCTATAAAGAATTCATACTAATCTTTATAGACCAACCAAGACAAGACGTTCCAAAGGAGTGTATTATTTCATGTTCATAGATGACTATATTAGAGTGACATGGGTAACCTTCTTAAAGGACAAGTCTCAAGCCTTTGAGAGATTTAAGATTTTTATAATGATGGTTAAAAATGAAATTGGTAGAAAGATCAAGTGCCTCAGATCTAACAAGGCTGGTGAATTCACTTCAAATGAATTCATAGACTACTATGAAAAATATAGAATCAAGAGACACTACTCTACTTCAAGAACTCCCCAATAAGATAGAGTTATTGAAAGGATAATAATAATACCATCAAGGAGATGGCTAGAATAGTGTTAAAAGAAGCCAACTTATCAGATAGTTATTGGAGAGAGAGGCAATCTAGACAGTAGTATACATCTTGACTAGAGACTAATTGAGAGTAAGTAGTTACAAGAATCTATATGAAATATGGTATGGAAAGCTTGCTTCAGTCAAATATTTTAGAGTGTTTGGATGCAAATGCTACATTCGAAGGAAGGAGAAAAAACTAGGTAGTTTTGAGTTGAGATGTGATGAGGGAATATTCCTTGGTTATTCCACTCATAACAAAACCTATATTTACTACAACAAAATACTACATAAGCTAGTGGAGTTAATCCATGTTAAAGTTAAAGAGATCCTCAAAGAAGAAAATAAACCTATAAAAGAAATTAGAATTGATGAAATAAAAGAAGCTAAGGATGAAATATAAAATAATGAAAAAGAGATGAAGAGGACTGAAAAGGCACTCTCAAGGTTTGTTCAAAAGGATCATCTTAAGGAGCAGATCATTAGCAACATGAATGGAGTCCAAATGAGGATAAGGGAAAAAATGAGAAAAGAACATGTAAGTTTTGGTTTAATATCTGAAATTGAGCCCAAAAGCTATGCTAAGGCTAGTAAAGATGAGAATTAGCAGAAGGCCATGGATGAGAAACTAAGTCAAATAGAAAATAACAAAACCTATTAGCTATTTCCATGACCCATAGATAATAATGACATAAGAACAAAATGGGTCTTTAAAAACAATTTGAATGAAGATAGAGTTATTGTGAGAAACAAAGCTAGACTTATTTGTAAAGGATATGCTCACGTAGAAGGAATCGACTTTGAGGAGACATTTTTTGTAGTGGCAAGATTGGAAGCTATCAATTTTTTTTAGCATTCTCAGTGTTTAAGAAGTTTAAATTCTATCAAATGGATGTTAAGTTAGCTTTCCTAAATGGAAACCTTGAAGAATAATTCTATATTGAACAACCTAAAGGTTTTCAATTGATATATGAAGAAGACTATGTGTGCAAAATAAAGAAAGCACTATATGGACTAAAATAGGCACATAGAGTATGGTATTCAAGGTTAGATGAATATTTTCAACAACAAGGATTTATAAAAGGATGTGTAGACAATAACGTCTATGTTACATTTGAAAATGGACATATGTTGATCATAGTTGTCTATGTTGATGACATCATTTTTGGTGGTAGAAGTAATAATATGCAAAGAATTTACAAATCAAATGCAAAAGGAGTTTGAAATGTCCATGATGGGAGAACTTTCATTTTTTCTTGGTCTACAGGTTACACAATCTAAAGAAGGAATATTCATATCATAGACCAATTATGTGAAGGAGATGCTCAACAAATTTGGTATGGAGGATAGTAGAACAGTTAGCACTCCCATGATAACTAGATGTAAATTGATCAAAGGCAATGAATATCCTAAATTGAATCATATAATGTATAGGTCTATGTTTGGTAGTTTACTATATCTCACTACATCAATACTAGACATCATGCAAGCTATATTCATGGTTTCTATATTCCAAGTTACACCAAAATACACACATGTAAATGTAATAAAGTGAATCTTTAGATATATCACAAGCATAGTAGACTATGGATTATGGTATCCTTCAAGTGATGATTTCACTTTGATAGCATACATATATGATGATTGGGTAGGAAGCACATATGATATAATAAGTACTAGTGGTGGTACATTCTTCCTTGGTAACAAACTTATTTTATAGCTGAGTAAAAAATAAGAATCAGTTACACTATCTACATCAGGAGTAGAATATGTTGTAATAGTGGCATGTTACACTCAAGTGTTATAGATGAAGCATTCACTAACAAATATTTAAGTGGAGTTTAAAGGACCAATTCTCATTCTTTGTGACAATTCAAGTGATATAAATATATCCAAGAATCTAGTGATGCACTCTAAAAAAAAGCACATATTAATCAAGTATCACTTTCTGAGAGAGGTTGGTGATCAAGAGGTCAAAATGGAATATGGTCTAATAAAAGATTAAATTTCAGACATATTCACTAAACCTTTGCCTAAGGACTAATTTGAAAATTTGAGACAATAGTTGGGAGTGGTATCTCCTAGACCACATCACTAGTTTCTAGTGATCAGGCATGTCTCCAAGGGGAGTATAAAAGGAACATCAATAACTCTTGGAAGAAAAATAGTTTAGGAAATTGTTTCATATCCTAAATGGGGAGATTCTCATTAATTGTCATTATCTTACAGGTCTAAAGATAAAAACAATGTCATACCTAAAGAAGTGTACTTCACATGGAGCCAATTTACTTTATGGTAGAGATGTTTTACCATTAATCTCAAAGGGGGAGAAAAGAGAAATATGCAAGTTCAAAATAAAGTTTGTGATACTTTATAGAGGATGATTTTTCCATCAATGAAAAAGGGGGATATTTTTGGACATATTCATTGATGTATGAAGTTTTTTCATCGATATCAAATGAAGAATATACGTTCAAGTATTAGTGACAAAAGGTGTTGAGTTGAATAGACTCATTGTAGAGCTTCATGGAGTTATGTGTGTACTTTTAATGACTATGAAAATATAAGAATAGTTATATGAATGTCTTTGGTCACAAGGTTATCTTGATAGATATGGTCAAGTACACATGTGGATGTTATCAACATTTGCATATATCTCTTTGTGGTCTATGTTCTAATTCATAATATGAGTAGAGAAAATGTTACAAATGCATAAGGTTGTTCCTCAACTAAAATTATACTAAGTTTCCATGCTTATTTGATTTTGCACCTTTGAATTTGTCTGGGGAATTCTTTAATAGAAAGTGGTTCAGTAAATTCTTTTAAGAAAATGGTTTAGACTTTGTTAGACAAAATGTTTGCAACAACTTTAAAAAATAAATGAGTGAAATTTGGAATTATTTCAAAGAAAGTGGTTTGAAAAATTCTTTTAATATAATTTTTAAGTATTTGTCAAAAAAATTGTCCCAAATAAAATTTCCAATGGGATATTTTCAAAATTCAAAAAGGTAAGTGAACCGTTTAAGTTTTCCAAAGGGATATTTTCAAAAATGCCAAAGGGTAAATGAACCATTAAATTTTTTCAAATGGATATTTCAAATATGCTTAATGTTAATTGAACCATTCAAATTTTCTGAAGGGTAATTTATAAAATTTCCAATGTGATCTTTTCAAATTACCAAAGGGTAAGTGAACCATTCAAAGATTCCAAAGGGATGTTTTCAAAACTGTCAAAGGGTAAGTGAGCCATTTAAAGTTTTTGAAGGGTACTTTTCCAAATTTCCTAAGGGCATGTGACCCAAACAAAATTTTTGAAAGTTACTTTGCTAAAGCTCTGAAGGGTATGTGATCTAAACAAAAGTTATAAATAGGTCACTTAAAGAAGTCCCAAAGAACACTTTCGAAATAAGGGCATTGATTAATTCTTATAGAGAATTTGTCTAATGTAGGTGGACACTTACAAAGTTCTCAAAGGATAATTTTAGATGGATATGACACTTAAAAAGTTATCAAAGGATACTTTAATATGGAATGGACTCTTACAAAGTTTCTGAAGGATATTTTGGAAGAAATATAGGTCACTTGCAAAATTATCAAAGGATAAGTGTGGAGTCTCATAGGGCATTTTCAAAAGTTCTGAAGGATCAAGAAGATTTAAAGGTCGAGCAAGTCTAAAGAGATAAAAGGAGAAAAAGCAACACATGAATGCCAAATAAAATGTGATGAGGAAAACATACCAAAGGATAATGACCTAATGATTGTAAAGAGCACACATCTTTAATGATTTAACAATGTGTGGAAGCTAGGACTAATAAGATCTAATAGTGTGAGTGAATCCAAAGTTTAAAGGTACTCGAAGGTTAATGGCATAGTGGAAAATTTAAATTCCAAACATGTCTTATAAGATATAATGAAGTGAAATCATTCCAAAGACTCAGGATGTAGTGAGATGATATAAGGAGATCGAAACTTAACCAATGTGTTAAGTAAGGAAAAACATTAAAAGAACCAAAAATTAAGGTAGTAATAAAAATCTAGAATGATGATTGAAGAAAATAAAAATTATTATTTTTTGAATAACTATGAAATAAGATGACTAATCATAGATTCATTCCAATTGTGTGAATGTTTTATATGAAGTGACAAGGGTATAATTAGAAGAGGCTTAGATAATGGAAGAAAAATAGTCATTTGCTTGGAAAGAGAAGAGTCAAGCAATGAATGCAAAATGTATAAATTAAAGAGACTCATCTAAGTTTATTTTATTAGATAATCAAATATGAGAGCCATTTAATGTATTAATTAGAAAAATTAAGACATAAAAAAGAGTTATATAGAGTGTTAATTAGGTATATTTAGATATATAAAAAGTGGTGGTAGAAAGGGAATTAGGCAGTGTGTTGAATAGAAAAAACCAAACAAAAAAAGAGAGAATACGAAGAAGAATACACATACAAGTGTTGTGTAGAGCATGAGTGGTTGTAGACCAGCCATGAAACAAAGAACAAACTCAGATTCTATTTTGAATTTATTTTTCATTAGATTGCGTTGTAGCCTTACACAATTTTTTGGTTGGTGCCATCAGTGAGGTTGAGTTGGCACTCAGTTAGGGGATTCATGTCTCCTTAGGGTTGTATCCCTTAAATATATGGTTAATGAGATAATTAATTTTTTTTGCTCATAATAGTGGATGGGTGTCTCCTTAGGATTGGGGTTATAGAATGTAACCAATGAGGTTCAGTCATTGTAACAAATTTTTGTGAGGTTGGATTAGAATATTAGCTTCTTGAAACATTCTCACCATAGTTTTTTCCTTTAGGCTTGCACGTATAAATATGGTGTTATGATATTTTATTTTATGAATATGAATATTTATTTTTTTATTTAAGTTTGAATTTGTTTAAGATTTATTTTAAAATATTTAAGGATCTGGTTTTGAGATCTTTCTTGTAGAGAGCTACAAGAAATACTTTATTTCTCAAATTTTTGATGTAGCAAGTAGGGTTGACTAGGACAAATCATGAAAATTATTAGAGGATGATGCATGATAATTTTATTTTATGTCCATGTAAGTTTTTATTAGTTTAAAAACTTAAATTATGATAAAATGGTCATAGAAGATGACCTATCACTAAAAATGCATTGTGAGGAAGATAGTGAAAAAAATAGGTAGAAGTGAGAATGGGATTAGGGATGGATAAAAATACATTGGGTTATTTTTAAAGACCTATAAAACATTTAAATAATGGATATAATTTTTTTATAAGGTTGTGTATGGAAAAAAATTGATCTCAATCTCACTTGTCTAACATAGTGAGGTTTGTGTATAGTGAAGCCATGAGATTGGTCTATAAGACCAATATTAATATTGGACCTTATAATATATATATATATGTATGTATGTATGTATATATGTATGTATGTATATATGTATGTATATATATATATATATATATACACACATAGATATATATACACATATATACATATACATTCATGTATATATATATATACATACATATATATATATATATATACATATATATACATATATATATACACACACACATACATACATATATACATACATACATACATACATACATACATACATACATACATATATATATATATATATATATATATATATATATATATATATATATATATATATATATATAAATAGGTTATAAGGATGTTTAATTATCATATAAACCTATTTTATGTTCATAAAAATGTTCACATAGGTGTTCTGTGTCTTTGTTTCCATGAATGTGTTTCAGAGCATTCAAGCAATTTTTTGTGTGTTAGTGAGAATGATGTTCTTAAGTCATTATGCATAGAATTTAATAATATAATTAATATTAATTTATTATATAGGAATAATGGGTTAATTTTAATTCATATAAAAATTCTATAAAGGTGTGAAAATTAAAAAGTCATTGATTGGGTGTTTGAGCCCTATTTGCAATTCTGAGTGAGAATATGGAAGTGGTCTGTTTGAGGTATTTTTACATGTATGGTGAAGTATAATGTACATGATGATTACCATGAGTTCATGTATGTTATATAAATATTATTATTTTATATTATTATGTGTAAAATATGAATGTACACTTCAGATATTTAAAGCAAACTTTCTGGCAATGAAAAGGCCTAATTGTGAGTAGGCCTAATGGTATGGTTGAAGGAGTGAAATGAGCTAAATGGAGTTCAAGACATAATGTGACCATATAATGGGTATAATTTAAGTGTTTGTGAATTTTTTCATCCAATTTTTTTGGTTGAATATGTTCCAAGGTGGTCGATATGAAACGTGTGCCTTGAGAAGATCTAATTCCATTAGGTCTCTATTAGGCCTAATGGTGATTTTGGTCATTATGAGTGGTGACCATCCTATTAAGTGGGTGTTTCTCTTGTGAAACATGATTTTTGATAGATTTAAATGGTTATACAAGTATTTATAGTTTTTTTTACCAATATGGGTGAGATAAAGAGTCAAATATAAAAAGAAGGTCTAACAGGCCTAATTTGACTAGTTAGAATATTGATGTAATGAATGAATGATTGATATAGAGGTTTGGAAACTAGGTATAGGGATTAAATAAAATAATATATGTTTATTTAATATGTCATAAAGTTATAATAGTGATTCCATAGTTTATGATCAATGTCATATGACCTAAATCTGCTAAGAAGAGGGTTAGTTGAGCAAAGAGCTCTAATAGGTCGTTTGAGAGATATAAAAGAGTTTGATGAGAAAAATAAGGTTATCATAATAATTTGAGTGAGAATTTTTTAAAAAAAATTTATTAGAGGTTCCATGTGGTTGATTTGGTGCTAATCTACCTAGGGGGTTAGTTTCTCCTTGTAAGTTGGTTCTTATTAAAGGACTTGTTGAGTTGGTGCTTGACTAGTGAGAGGTTGTGCTCCTTGTGGGGTTGCTGCCTCACTAAATATTTATTCATTTATTATAGGAATATTTTCCAAGATATTTTTTAGTGGGTTTTATCCCCCTTGAATTTTTTCCATATATATCTTATGTTCATATGTTATATGTGGATACTTTTTTATGCATTGGTTGATCTATGTGTTTGAATGAATGCTTCATGAATGATAGGTGAAATTTAAGGATTATTTTAAGGGAAAAAATTCATCCCCCTCTTAGTATATTTAATTCCAAAATTAAATATCAAATAAAGTCCTTTAAATAAGGCTTAATATCCTAAAGGAGATCGTAAGCAAGCGAAGATGGCTAGTCAAGCAAAAGGTGGTTTCTCTACAAGCAAGGCTCCATTTTTCAATGGGTCTAATTATTATTTTTGGAGTGTTAGGAAGAGAACATATTTTATGTCTCAAGGTTAATATGTTTTTAAATTATTTTTGGATAGATATATTTCACCCCTATTTCCCTTATAGATGTAATAGTTAAGAAGGCTAGTGACAACAATTCAAAAGAAATGATTTGTATTCTTTGTTGCCTATCTAAGGTAAAGTTTATGAATTTGATGAATTATATGTCTACCAAAGGAATGTGGGAAAATTTAAATACTATACATGATGGATACTCTAAGGTTAATTTGGATAAGTTATAAACCCATAGAATATAATTTTAAAGCTTAAGGATGAATGAAGATGAGACCATTCCAGCCTATCTATTAAGGTTTGATGAGGTGGTCAACATCATAAGAGAATTTGGTGAATAATTTAAAGAGTTTTTAATTATATAAAAGGTATTTATATCTATAACTAATATTTTTTATTTTAAATTATTTATTATTGAAGAGATGTAATATCTAGACAAGTTAATGATGGATGGACTTCATGACACCCTAATAGCCTATGAGATGAGGATAAGTGAAGGAAGATATATAAATAAGGAATATGAATTAAAGGTAGAAAATAACTCAAAAGAGAAGAATAAATAAGGTAAGAAAGTTAAATATAATGATGATTATAATATTAATGATGAGAGTTGATAGCTATGTTTTCAAGAATTTTGAAATCTTGTCCAGGTAAATACAAGGGTAAGCTACCTTTCAAGTTCTTTAATTACGGAAAAATTGGAAAATTTGATAATAAGTTACCTTATAATCATATGAAAAATAATGATGAATATCATGATCAAGGTCATGACAATGACAAAAAGTCTTATAGGTGTGATGAAATCAAGAAAAGCTTCAAAACGCATGATGACAAGAAAAATATTTTCAAGTACAAAAGAAGCTTTTACACTAAGGAAGATTGCAGCTCATCTAATGAGAGTGAGATAAGTGATTCTAAAAGTGAAAAAAAAGGTTTTGATCCTAATTTAAATGAGGTTATCTTCATGGTTTAGGAGGTAAGATATTCAAATATACAGGAGTCCATGAGGTTTGGAGTTACTATTGGTGATTCAGATGAAGAAAAAATGAGGTGGACTTTGAGGTTGAGTTGATGAATGATCCAAAAGAATTGAAGATGGTGAAGAATAAGAATAATTTTATGATGTATCTTGTCAAATACAATGAGGATAAAATCAATTATTTTGAAGTTATATTGATAAAAAACTCCAAAGCACAAGAGGAAATAGTCAAATAGGTGGGGAATCAAATTGAGATTGTGACTACAAGCCTAAAGGCTAAAGAAGAAGAATGTGAAAGGTATGTAATTGAAGTGGATTCCTTGAGGGCTGAGTTATATCAGGAATCAAGGTAAAGTCATTTGTGAAGTTTGAAAAGTGTACCAATGATCTAGACAACACCATGAGTAGTAAAAACACTGATAATCACATAATATGTATCAGTATCAATGGAGACAAAAAGAACACTAATGTGATTAATAAGGTCAATGTTCAATCAAGGAATGATGGTGTTATCAAAATGAAGACTAATCCTATGAGGTAGCCTAATACTATAAGGTATTTTACTCCTTTTAATGCTTATTGTTATTTATGTAATTAATTTGGTCATAGAGTAAGGCATTATAGAAGACCCTCCAAGAATGAATATGCATGGAAATATGAGGAGAATCATCAATTAAGAGGTTTGGGTAATGGTTTTTTTCCATAAATAAGAACAATATGTTTCAAATTTGAATATTTTGGTCATATTTCAAAGTTATATAAGCATGGATTCTCAAGTCAAAATAGAAGATGGAGGCCCCTAGAGTATAATAAAGAAGACAAAATAGGGAATGGAGACCAAAGGTAGCCAAGTTAAATGATGATCATAATGAAATTCCAAGTGGACTACTTGCCATTATGGAGCATAGTTTAGATGTAAAAGAGTGCCAAGAATTCTCCCTATCAGCTTAGATTGTGGATGAGAAGTCAATAAAGACTAAGTTAGAATATTGTTCAAAACGAGATTGAAGAATTCAAGCCTAAGAGGATCATGATTAAGGTTTAGTCTAGTAAGGACATGAAGATTTTGTAATCTCTTAATTTTATGTTTTTTTAGTACCCAAGAGAGATGAGGTGACTCCATTAAGGTTCATGGAGACACTGAAGTAGTGAGCAGAAGCATGATGGATGCTTAGTTTTAATGGGAACTTTGTAATCTATGTTTTAGATCCAAAGTTTAGTCAATAGTATGTTGGAAATGTGAGTGCAAGAGATGGATTATAAAGCATTTGTATGATGACTTGATCAAACCAAGTCACATTCATGATAATTTTTGAATACCTCATGGAGATATGGGAAACCACTCATTCTCCAAGAATAGGTGTGTTTTCTAAGAATATTTATACTAGTTGGTTGTGATTCTGATCTATGTTGATTTATTGATAAAGAGAGAGAGAGAATGATCTTATTTGGAGATAAAAAGAGTGTTATTCCTGGTCTAAGGATTATATAGTTGTCAAGATTTGACCCTTTGTCATTAATTTCAAAGGGGGAGAAAGTTAAAGTTTGGGAGAAAGGTTAGTTTGAAGAGATCCAACTTGGGGAAATAAGAATGATCAGATTTATTTAAGTGTTTTCCATCAATGAAAAATGTGGAGATTGTTAAAGTATTTTCCTCTTATTGGTGTTGTGGCATAAATTTTTTCTTTGATGTCAAGGTCAAGATGGATGTCATTAGTTTCAAAGTCAAAGTTGATGTCATGCATGGTGAAGTGGTATGTGACAAAGAGTCTTATGACAAGAGAGAATTTGAGGGCAACATATTTTCTCTCTATTAAGAGAGAATTTGAAGGCAACTTGGTAATTCCTATGATGTTTATGACATGTTAAGGTCAAGATCAAGATATAAGGTAAGCATACTTTTAAGCACTAGTCTTAAGGAACATTATCACATCATGAGCATGTGTATGAAGATGGTGGTCTAATAGGAGTGATACACATAGGTATGAGTGGATGTTTAAGGATGAAAAAGCATTAATATTAAGTGTTTAAACACTAAATAATGTTTCAAGGTAAAACTTTAGGGATAAGGTCTTTATTCTAAGCATGTAATTATACTAGTCCTAAACTCTACTTGACCTAATGAGGAGTCTTAAGGTGTCATCAAGATATATAAAGGATTAAAATAAATTATAGAGCATGTGATAAGTTTTTTGACACTATGTAAACATGTGTACAAGGTATATAAGCTTTTATAGGAGGTTTTTAGGTTAGTTCTTGGGTTATTCTTTGCATGAAGAGACCTAATGAGAAGGCATAGGATTTGTAGCATGTTGAGGTGAGTAGTCTAAGGCCGATGAAAATAAAACTAGTAGTGTGTAATCATCATATGAGGTTTGATAACATGATCATGTGGTTTTGATAATATTACAAGAGGTTTCAAGGTGTGATCAAGGTATAAGTGTGACTGGTAGTTCAATACTTAATGTGCAAGGAGACCTAATGTGACCTAATAAGGGGTAAAGTTTAGTTTTCAAGATGATAGACCTCATGTGATAAATTATATAGGTGTGATATATTTTTTCAATTTTTTTGACCAAGTTTAAAGTCAAATTTTGAAGGAAAAATCATGGTATTTAGTTTTAAAGTTTTATGTGTGCATAAAATGAGGTATTACAAACCTGAGAAGGATTTTATTATGCTCATTGGTATGTGTAACCTTTACATGAGGATCCAATAAGTTAATGGTAGTTATGTAATTGTCCTAGATTAAATTTCCTATTATTTGTTTTTGGGTTGAGGTAATAAGCTTTATGAATAATTGTTAAGAATGGAAGACAGTCTAAACCCTCTCTAAAACCCTAATAGTGACCTGATATGGAAGATATGATTCAAAATTTATCAAAATGGTTTTTTTGACATAGTATTATGATTATATGTTGTATTAAAATCTCCTAGGTACCTCCATGTGGCATTTTTTTGTCAAAATAGTGAATGGAAGTTATAAGAAATCCCTTATTTATTGGATATTTGATGCAATAAGTAGGGTTGACCATGTCAAGGCATGGAAATTATTGAAGGATGATATGAAAGACATTTATTTTTTTTAAATGTAGGTTTATGATCATTTTATATACTTCAAATATTATAAAATGATCATGAAATTTGGCCTATCGTTAAAAAGGCCTAGTGAGGAAGGTAGTGAAAAAACCAAGTAGAAGTGAGAATGAGATTAGGGATGGGTTCAAGTGGATTATAGATGGATCCAAATGAATTTTTTTATTATTAAATAAATATAAAACATATCCATAATGGATATAATTTTTTAATAAGCTTGTGTAAGGAAAAAAAATTGATCTTAATCTGACTTGTCTAGAATAGTGAGGTCTATATACAATGAAGCCATGAGATTGGTTTATAAGACCAATATTGCTATTGGAACCAATAATATATCATTTTAAATATTTTATAAGTATGATTAAGTATAATATAACCTATTATAAGTTCATAAAATCTATTCACATAGGTGTTATAAGTCTTTGTTTCCATGACTATGTTTTTGAGCATTTAGGTAATTTTTTGTGTGTTGGTGAGAATGATGTTCTTGAGTCATTATGCATATATTTTAAGAATAAAATTCATATTAAGTTGTTATATATGTATAATAGGTTAATTTTAATGATTTTTTATTCACATAAAATGTCTATGAAGGTGTCAAAATTCAACTAAGTCCTTGACTTGGTGTTTGAGGCATATTTGTAGTTCTAAGCGAGCATATAAAAGTGGTCTGTTTGAGGCCTTTTTCCATATATGGTGAAGTATAATGGACATGGTGATGACCCTGAGGTAATTTATGATATATAAATATTATTATTTTATAGTTTTATGTGTCAAAGATGAATGTACACTTCAGATATTCAGAGTAGACTTTCTAGCAGTGAGAAGGCCTAATTGTGAGTAGGCTTCATGGTATGGTTCAAGGACTGAAATGAGATAAATGGATTTTGGGACATAAGGTTAGATTATAAATGGTATAATTTAATTTTTTTTGAAGTTTTAATCCATTTTTTATGGCTTAAGATGTTTTAAGGTGGTCAAGATGAAATGTGTGATTTGAGAAGACCTAATTGCATTAGGTCTCTATTAGGCCTAATCATGATTTTGGTCCTTATGAGTGGTGACTATCCTATGTAGTGAGTGTTTAAATTTTTAAATGTTTTTTTTATCTATTAAAATTGTGACCCAAGTATTTATATTTTTGTGTTCGACCAAGGTGGGTGAGATCAAGAGTCAAATATAAAAAGAAGGTCTAATATGCCTAATTTGACTAGTTAGAATATTGAGGTAATGAACAAATGATATATAGGTTTATAAACTAGGAAAATGAATTTAATAACATAATAAATGTGTTTTAAATATGTCATTAATTATTAATAGTGATTTTAAATATGATGTGAAAGGCCATTCACCTAAAATTTCCAAGAAGAGGGCTAGTTATGTGAAAAGGTCTAATACGCTATTTGAGAGAGATAGAAGATTTTAAAGAGAAAAATAAGGTGATAATAATAATTTGGGTGATAAATAAGTATAAAAAATCTATCATAGGTTCAATGTGGTTTATTTGGTACTGAGTTACCTAGGGGGTTGGTGCCTCCTTGCAAGTTGGTGTTTAACTAGTGAGGGGTTGGTACCTCAGTAAATATTGATTAATTACTTATAGTACTATATTCCAAGATATTTTTTAGTGTGTTTTATCCCCCTTGAGTTTTTACCACAAATATATTGTGTTAATATGTTTATTTGGATGATTTTTTATGCATTGGTTGATCTATGTGTTTAAATGAATGCTTCATAAATGATAAGTGCAATTGAAGGATTATTTTAAGGGCACTAATTCACACCCCCCATCTCATTATTTGTACTTAAAAAGTTTTTGTATAATATCATGTCATTTGAATAATTCATAATATACTAAATGATATCTTAAAAAAGTGAAGATGGATAGTCAAGCACAAGGTGGTTTCTCTACAAACAAGGCTTTATTGTTCAATAGATCTAATTATGCTCTTTGGAGTGTTAAGATGAGAATTTATTTGATGTTTTAAGGTTATTGTGTTTGGTAATTAGTTTTAGATGGATATTTTATACCCCCTATTTCCCCTATAGATGTATCAGGTAATAAGGTTAGTGACAATAATTCAAAAGCAATGAATGGTATTCTTTATGGCCTATTTTAGGTAGAGATTATGAAGGTGATGCATTGTATTTACACCAAAGAAATGTGGGATAATTTGAAGAATATCCATTACTTAGACTCAAATTTCAAGCTATATAAATTATAAACCCATAAAATATAGTTTGAAAGCTTGAGGATGAATGGAGATGAGACCATTAAAACCTATCTATTAAGGGTTGATGAGGTAGTCAACATCATAAGAGGCTTAGGTGAAGAATTGAAAGAGTCTACTTTTGTTCAGAAGGTATTGAGATATCTAAATCCTAAGTTTGATTATAAAGTATCTTTTTTTGAAGATATGAAAGATCTAGAGAAGCTAGAGATGGATGGACTTCATGGCACCCTAACAACCTATGAGATGAGGACAAGTGCGAGAAGACCTATAAAGAAGAAAGTTTCATTAAATGTATAAAATAATTAGGAAGAGAAGTAGATGAAAGGTAAGAAAATCAAAGATAATGATGATTTTGATATTGATTATGATAAGTTGATATATATGTTTGCAAGAAATTTGAAAACTAGTTGAGGAAATACAAGGGTAAGCTACCCTTCAAGTACTTTAACTTGAAGTGTCAAAGAGAAAATCAGTTTGGGTAGTCTAAGTGGTCATCATGTTATGCCACTCTATTTGAGTCAATTTGTCATGTAATGTTTAGGTTATGTTGATAATATGTTGGTCACACATCAGAGTCACCAAAAAATTTGATATTTTGGCCTCACAACCCAAATATCAACCCCCTATATCAAATGCTTTTGATGATCACCATACTAGCTTACTTTTGGTATCCCTTGACATGGTCATCTCATCCTTGTCCCAATAAGAGTCTTTGGATATTGATTAATAATGTTATTTTGTTTCATAATTCATGCTTGATCCATGGTGTCATGAGCATTTCAGAGTCTTTAGGATGATATAATAGGTGTCATAGTGCTTTTGAATGAGAGATATCATTGTCAAGAGGTCATGAAGTTCATGAGTGCTTAGCCCTATTTTAGAAGTATGTTTATATTATAATAATATAAAGGTGTTGTCATAATGTTTGAGGCCTTAATATGGAGGGTCATATTGCATTAAAAATCCATGTTCTTATGATACATTCACCTATGTTTGTTTAAGCCCTTTATTACCCCTCCTAAACCGTTGGTGACCCCTCAAACACATCTCACGAGCCTTTTTACCATTTAAAATTTAGAAAAGGGAAATTTATGTGTTAATATTATTAAAATGGGCCTAAAATTAATTTTAGCCATGCCAATTTACCTTCACTAATCATCATGCCACTTATAGCCCCTATAAGGCTCACTCGCACTCTTTCATAAGCCAAGTGGGTCCCACATGCCGCCTTATGGCTTCTCCACTTCCCTTCATGTGTTTTTATTGTTTTAAAATGATTAATAACTGATGATTATCCTAATTTTATCATAATTTGGTGTTTTAAGGTACAAAAAAGGATAAAATGGTGGAGAAAACACTCTTTTTGAGGCTTTTCTATAGAGATTTGAAATAATATAGATTGTAATGTAAAATAGAGGACTAGGGGTTGAAGGTGAGATCATGTGTGATGTATTTATACAGTCACATGATAAATGGACTTCATTTGAGATCAAAATTAGTCCTACAACTTCTTCACCTTCTTTGCAAGCTTGGACATCTCTTCAGGTTCTGCTTGTATTATATAAAGGAGAGGAAGTCGAGGTCCTAGCTCTTGGCCATGAAAACTAGAGTCAACTAGATTATAATAATGGGAATTTTTTTAAGGTGGTAACATTTAATTTATGAACCTTCCTTATGAATTTAATGAATGTGTATGCAATTCACATCTACATAGGCCAACTTTAGGTCATGGTTTTCATGGATTTCTTATTGGTTTACTCAATTTAATGCTTAATCCTATTTTCTAAAATATTTTTGGAGTCTCTCATGAAAATTTATAAGTTTTTACTATGATCAAGGAATATAAGAAGGGTGGTTATATTATATTTTATTAAAAAATTAAATCAACTTGAAATGACTCAAAATGAAAACTAGAACACTAACAAGCAAATACTATCTTGCCTAGATCAAAGAGGGGAGCATAGTGAACAAACAACAAATGACAAAGCTCAAAAAAAATGTAAGAAAAAAAATATTTTATTACCTTCCTTGAATTATCTAAGAGTTTTATTCAATTGGATTTCTTATATTGTGTTCAAGAGGCCTTCATTAGTGGAGTGTGGCTACCTTCATCTCCTCTTGGCACCATTATTTGGCTTGGCTTGATTGATGGTTTGATGTTTTGGCTTGATGATTCAATGGATTAGCTCAATTTTGAAATTATAATGCTAGGATATTGATTCATGAATCCATTCCTACATTATAACTTTACTTTTAGTTGAGCTCTCCAAATAAAGAGTATATGCATATATTTATAGGTGTTCAAATCAGCTTAGAATGGGTTAAATCTTACCTTGATTGAGTTTATTAACACTTGTTGAGTTTTAAAGGTGTCTAAATGGTCATGATTAGGTTTTAATAGGTGCTATTTGAGATATTTTCCATTTGAGACAACTCACAAAGGTAATGATTCATTCCTAGGATATTTAAGATGTTATTGATATTTGAATTTTGCTTTTTGATAATTGATTTAATTACTTTATTTTTTCAAGGATGGATTCAATTATGATTTTATAATTATTTTTAGTTTTATTAAACCCATTTAGGCATTTGGTTATTTCTTGGATTTTTGATTTAATTCAATGTGCATTTACCCCAAATTAATTAATTTATGGGCCAAGTTGATTTATTTGCATGGTTATGAAGCCAAATGTGAGACACCTAGAGATTTTTGGGATAGGTATTCAATGGTTAGAAATAATTGGTCTAAATTTGGGTATGAATCCATTTGTGGGTATTTTTACATGTCTACATTTACCATAGGTGTGAGCTTATATAAGTGTAAAATCCTCATGACTAATTCTTATGTGCAATCTGTAGACTAATTCATGTAATGAACAGAGGTTTCATATCTATATCATTAGTTAAAAGCTATGCAAGAGAGTTTTTAGAGTATTTTTAATGATTACAACACCTATTTGGAGGTATAAATGGGCCATTTTACCTCAATATACCTCAAAGGAAGAGGGACTCATGCATGTTTGAAGGTCACTATATGACAAACTGTGTATGTCTATTAATGGTGATTAAAAATTTCATATATGGCTTAAAAGTGTAAAAAATTATTTTTGAATGATGATAAATGTTCTTCATGCCATGGTAGATATGATCTTGAACCTCCTTTATAGCCTTAAAGTCCTATATACCACCTCTTTTTGCTCTCTAAATTCATTGTTCCACTTTAATAGAGTTTAAGGACTATTTGTAAAAATTAAGGTTTTTGGAGTTTTTTATGGTTCCATTTTAGGCTATGTATAATATATTATGCTTTAAAAATGTCATAATTAAAAATGGTATATGCCTTAGGTGCTTCAAGGTCAAGGTTGCATGCAATTTGAAGGTCTCCATGCATCTTACATGTCATAATCCACACGGTTGTCTTTTCACATCATCATCACTATCTTCATATAAGTTTACAAATATTTTAATGCTTTCAACATCTATGGTCTTAGGCTTGAAAAGACATGAATCACTTTAATATGAATGGTGGGTCCTCAAGTGCATGATGAGAGTGTTTAAGTGGATCATTACCTCATACTCAACAAACCCCCCTCTCCATAACAAGACCAATGAACACTTATAGTAGCACCTACACCCACCTTTATTGGCTTAGGCTTAACAAATGAAGGAATGTTTAGTAAAGATGATGTTTAATGAGACTATGGACTCTATTATAAGGTTTCAAAGTGATGATGTTTTTAAAACATACCTAAACACAATAAATTCAAAGACATTATCTCCCTCAAAAATTCCTATTATATAGGATAAGTCACCTACAAAACCTTGACTAACCTATCCTTAGCATTGGAGCAGAGTTAAAGATAAGAGCACATCATGATACTATGGGTGTCTCTTGAGGAATGAAAGGTTTTAGTAGTTCCAAGAATCCCAAGACCTTCAAGTATGAATAAATACACTATAAATAAGGCATAATATAGAATATTAACACCTAAAACAATACCTTAAGAACCTACAGTAACCATTAAATGAAGATGATGCGATGGGAACACAATGATTTACCCAAATTTTTGGAAATCACTAAGAATTCAAACTAGATGATGTACAATGGTTTTCCCAAATGTGGTTATAGTAATTATACCTTTATTATGGAAATATGGTATGATAACATAATGATTTACCCATAGGTAGTTATAATCATTGAGAAGATGGAATTTCCTCAGTTAGGATAGACAAACAAAATGACAACATGCCCTAATAAAATAGAAGAAATTTAATGATTGGTGATAACACAATTATTTTCCCAAAGGTAGTTATAATAATTAAGAATTTAGTTGGGATTGTGTACAATGATTTGCCTATATGCAGTTATAATCATTGGACCCTGATTATGGAAAACATGATAGATAACTCAATGATTAAAAATATGATGATTAATAAGTTGACACATAAGATAAATATGATGTGGGACACCTTACTATTAGGGATATGTTCAACAAAACTAATAAAGGTTGAAACTATTTTATTTTTTAATTACTCTTTATGGGATATGATTGATATTTCTACTGGTGTTGATGTTGAAGAGATGCTGACGATTCCATTGATGGTGTAGACCTCTCAAATATTTTTTTTTTGTAGAACTTGATGGTAGGGATCATGATAGAATACCATGAGGACTTGGCCAAAATATGCATAATGACTAACTCCCATGATCTAATACTCAAGGGAAAATATTTCACAAATTATAAAAACCATGATGACAATCTTGACATATGAATATGGATTGATTTAAGAATAATATGCACATTGAATCACCTAATGAACACACATAGACTAAATCAGGGTAATAGTACTATAAGAAAATAAACATGAATACAAAAAAATAACAAAGAAATAAATAAAATGATGAACATTATTCCTAGAAAATAGGAAACAACTTAACAAACAAACATGATAGGGGAATAAAAGAAAATGAAGGGGCTAGTCAAGCTATCTCCATATGTGCTAGGCAAGTGGATGTTGCATACATAGTTTCATGGATGTGATGATCTAATAAAAACTTTAGGCCAAATTTAGCTCTCCTAGGAAATGGGAAGAAAATTATGATTGATGAAAAAGAAACATGATGGAAGTGATATAACACTAGGATAAATATTGCAAAAATGGCAAGTGCGGGGAATAAAACGCTAAAAAGGATGGGGAAACTAAGTGACAAGTGATTTTTTTGATTTAGTAAGGGTTCCCAAAATCCTTAAGGCAAAGAAGTGGTCAATGTTTTTGGTTTTTATAAATATTTTTCTAATGTTTTTTGGTATTTTTGAGTATCTTAACTCGATTGAGAATGATGAGATACTAAATAGTCCAAGCTCATAAAATGTTGAGAGTGTTGCTTATATTGATCAAAAAATCGCGAGAGTGTTTAAAATTGAAATGATACTCACAAAATGATGAGAGTGTTCACACTTGAAATGATGCTCATAAAATAGTGAGAGCATTTAAACTTGAAATGATGCTCATAAAATGGTGAGATCATTCAAACTTGAAGTGATTCTTGTAAAAAGGTGAGATCATTAAAACATGAAATGATGCTCTCAAAATAGTGAGAAAATTCAAACTTGAAATTATGCTCACAAAATAGTGAGATTGTAGTGAAAGGTGGATTGAGTTGAACTTAATGTGAATTAAAAATGACCCACATAGTCTTGAAATGGTTATAGATCACCTTATTTCCACCTTATAGTGAAGGACTCTAACTAGTGTAGCATCCAATTCAAACAAAATATGCATAGTTGGTATGATGGCATAGTATGACATATGAATGACTAGTTGGTATGCCAAGGCATAATAATCAAAATTTTTCCCCAAATTTCCCATAGGAAGTTATAACTAGGATAAAATGGATCATATCAATGATACTAATTTTATCATAGGAGGTTATAAATAGTAGCAAGACTGGTGAAACACTGATTTGCCCATATATGCAGATATAATTAGGCTCACATAAACAAACATGATAGGAAGGGAACAAAAAATAAAGGATGCAACTACCACAACCTTTACAATACTACCTCTATTTGTAATGCTTGAAACATGTGTTGAAATTGATATAATTATGTATGATATAAACATGAAACTAATGGATGAACCAAAGTCAAACATGCTAGGTTGATAGGATTCAAAACATGTTTGGTTGATAGAATGAAATGGTAGAACATAATGGTTTGAACATCAAAGTGATAGGATGATAGAATGGTAGGATGTGTTGTCCCCAAAATCAACTATTCTTATTTTGGTGGACAACCCTTACAAAACTTGTTTGTTTCATAAACATGCTCTAAGTTCATCATTCGAGACAAGTTTATCTTGTTCTTGAGTGTAGTTGACTAGCATCCTTGAAAAGTTCACAACATTCCCTCGTCATGATTTCTCAAAAAATGTGAAACTAGTTGTAGTCTTGATGTGATCAAAATGTTAGAATTTGATCAATTTCAAGGAGTTACTTTTGTTTTTTACATGCAAAGGCATAAATTTTTTCCACCCTTACATCCTTGATCCATTCCTCTTCCATATAAGAGTGGTGATTTTTGCCATCCTTACATTTTTTGGACCTTTCATGTAGGAGCAGAGAAAATCAGCACCCTTGCATATTTTCACCTCTATATGCAGGAGCAATTAAAATCATCACCCTTGCATAACCTTAGTTTTCATGTGTGGCATTTATGACCACATGTGCTGAGTGGTTAGCATTGGTTTTGAGCCATTTAAATGCTAATTTGTGTCTTTTTATTATTATTTTGAGTTGTCTGCTCCCCCTCTGTATAACCAATTGATAGCATGAATGAGTGAGATTGTGATTTCTCTGGCTTCAAGCGTAGGATTTCAATTTACTAGGTAGGTTTTGCATTCTTATCTTTTTATTTCTAGGTTTTAATCTTTTTGTTTATTCTCTTTTCTTTTAAAGTTAGGTTTTCTCTTTTTCTTCTTTATTAGGCTTTATCTTTCTTCTCTCCTCCTCCCTCTATTCCTTGAGGAGGCATTCTAGGTGAAAGGCTAAAAAAACCAAACCATCAAATGAGTTTTTTTTGTAAAGGTGGAAAAAATTTCCACCCTTACACAATACTTGTCCATCTGTGTAAAGGCGGCAAAAATTGCCACCTTTACGTAAGTTTTATGCTCTATGCAAGGGCTACAATTCTTGACATCCCTGCATAAACCCAACATGCAAAGGCAAAAATACTTGCTGCCTATGCACAAATAGACCTCCTTTTCACATGATAAGGTGGAAAAAATTGCCACCCATGCTATTCTTCACTTCAACATGCATTAGCAGCAATTTTTTCCACCAATACGACTTCCCCCTATATGCAAGGGTAGCAATTTTTCTACCCCTGCATACATTTTCTCAGTTTTTTTAACTTCAAGAAAATTTTGAATTTTCAATTTTATGAGCCTACTTTCCTTTGGATTTATAGCCTACTCACACTTTAGCCCTTTCAAGTACATCCCCATGGTTTTCCCAAATTGTGAATATTTCCCTTGATTGCAGGATCATGACTTTTCTTTTAGTTTCTCTCGAGGATCCTTCTTCATCGATGTCCTTTTGAAAAAAATATCTTCAAATGACTGAGGTCTTTCTGAAGAAGTTAAAAATAATAAATTACAAGTATCAAGGTGTTTTTCTAATCACCTCTTTTACTTCTAATGTCAACGACATTAGAGATATAGAGAGCAGTCACATGGATATGGCTAAGTTCATGGAAAGAACTAAAGTAAGCAATCCCAACCATGAGATGAAGAAGATAATTGAAAGTAATATTCATTTGGTATCTTCTTTCCCTATAGTGGCTCACAACATAGAGTTTATTCTCCAGTGTACTCAGCTCTACAACAAGGATACCAGGGCTGTGTCAGATGCAAGTGGTAATATGGTGATTAGACTAGACCTTGAGTTCATTGATAAAGTGTTCATGTGTCCTCCTACTACAGAAGTATTAAAGCTTGATTTCATTGAAGCACAAAGAGAATATGACAAAGATCCTAAAAGAGTAAATAAAGTAATCTATAATAAATGGCTCAAGACTCCAAAGGAAAATGTGTCAAGATGGCCATAGAGCTTTCAAATAAGTGACTTTATAGAAGAAGTCAGTGACTTAATCAATCTTCTCAGCAGGGTAAGAGGCTTATCTACTTCCTCACAATTTCATGAATGGATGTACCCCTTCATTAAGATAATCCTCCAAGGTAAACAAGTCATTTTATTGGGAGAACAAATTAGCAATGCTCTGCATGAGCAATTAACGAAGGTATCTATAACCTCCAAATTCTACATGACTTCATACTTGGTGTATATTGTAGCTTTGATGAGAACCTTTCTAGGTTTAACATCAAAAGGAGATAGGAGAGTAACCCCAGTGTATCAATATTACTCTCAATTGACATTAAAGTGTTCTATTCATCATTTCAAGAGAGTAGATAATGCTTTCTTTGCAGTCTTTTTGTGTTTATTTGATCCTATATTAGAACAAAAAATAGTGCCAGATGAAGCTTGGATAGTTGTGAATGAATTTAGATGTATGTTCTTGCAATTTCCTTCTTTTTCATACCTACAAGTTAGATTTTTCCAAGGTCATCCTTACATGCTTCCAAGATTCCCTTCAAACAAATTGGTCTTAGTGGAGTTATGCAAGCAAATAATTATCATGCATAATAAGTAGATGGAACTAAAGAAACCTATTTTTAGGTTCCCAAATGAAATTGGCATCTTTTCATTGTTAACTACTGGAAAAGCTAGAGTTATGGAAACTAAAATGTAGCTCATAACCATGAAGCATTTCAAAAGGAGACAAAATTTTGATTATAGGGGCATAAAGGACATAATTAGGAGGAAAACTCAATTTCATGAGCCTATGATCAAAGATGTTTGGGTAGACCTAAGGATAGTAGAAAACATAAAAAAAGTGGATTACAATAGATTATCTCTTAAGTAGATAGAATATCTGGGACTCGTTGATATCCCTGAGAGTCTAGTGGATGATGGACCTTTGATAAATAATATATACCATGCTGAGCAAGTCACCAATGCCCCTCTTCCACCAATCCAATGGTCACAAAAGGAGTTGACTTCCTTAAGGAAAATATTTGAACCAAAATTGGTAAACACCAATGATTGGTTAGAAGACAAGGGAATCACTTTAAAAGAGTTCATCATAGGACCAAAAGTAAATTTCAAGAAGAAATAAGGAGAAAAGTGGAAAATAGGATGAAGAATAAGAGTGATGTTCCTTATTCCTCTAGGCCACATAAGCCTAAGATCATCTTCGTGATGAAGAAGTCCAAATTTACATAAAAAAAAACTAGAAATAATAGATATGGAGGTTGAGAAGCATAACACTAAAGAATGATCAAGGGAACAAATGGAGACTAATGATAGACTCGTAGATCAACAAGAAAATGAAACTCTATCTCCATGAGAGAATGTGTAGCCAAACATAGGATTTTTTTCTTCCCTACATAGCACACCTATTGTAACTCCTTCACATATTTCTCTAATTAGTGTTCCCTCTTCTGGAGCAACCTCTCCTTCCAAAATGATTTTTGATGAGCCTCAAGGAACTTTTGGAGATATTATTCATTCTTCATGGTCAATTCCCAGTTTGTCATCTCCATCTTTTGATATCTTAGATAGTTCTACTCTCGATAACTTAGTAGAAGGTGCAATTTTTACTGATAATCTACCTATTATTTCCACTACCAGTGTAAGTGTGACTCCAGTAACCCCAACCATGGAGATTGATCTTAATGTAAGTACTTCTGTGCTCTGACCTTAGTTGTCTACTTATATGCCCAAAAGAAAGAAATAGGACATCTTTCTAGATGACTTTGATTTCAATAAAATGGTGCCAATAAAAGTCAAGGCTCCGAAGAAGCCAAAAATTCTTTCAAAGATGATTGGGGATAATGAGCACAAATTTTTAGAAATAGCAAAACCTCCACAAGATGCAACTCTTCAAAATGTTGATATAAGTGACAAATCTATCTCTCGAGTTGAGTTAGGTAAGATACTCATGAATGTTCTAAAAGTGATATGTAGTCAGCTATGGACATCTTGGTTCAGAAGTTTGATAGAGAGAAAGAGATGAAGGATCATTATAATATAATGGTGGAATAGTTCACTACAGTGGTAAGAAGGATTACTTTCACTACAGAAATAGTAACTCCAAAAGCCATTTCCATAGAAGATCCCATGATTCAGAAAGTGGAAAAGACCTATCTCAAGGGAAAAGTACTTGAAGAGTACTTGGACAAGATGCATACACAATGAATTTCCTTACTTAGATTTATCTAAGAAAATGGATAAAATGAGAAAAATAAGAGAAATTTTGGATGATCTTATTAATATTATTTTTTAGGATATTAAAAGTATAAGGAAGTATCTTGATAAATGGATGGAGATGAAGAAATTAAAAATGAGCACTCTAATATCAATTGGCATCATTGTTGATAAAGAATCTTACACCGAAACTAAAGAAGCATTAATATATGAGTCAAGTGCTTAAAGAATTTATTAGCGACCTCGAATCATCAAAGGACCTTTGTGAACAAAGTGACATCAGTATTTTGCATAAATTGGAAGAGCTCCCTTGCAAGCTTACATTGCAAGAAAACTAATTCCTTTCAGTAGAAGAAATGATTTAGGAATTTGAAGGTATGTTTTAAATGGAATTTGAAGAGAAAGTATTTTTAGTAGCCTCCATGGATAACATTCTAGATAATCAGTTAACTCTGGATAATCTAAAAACTAGGTTAACTAGTCATGCAAAATCTGTCACAGCAGTGAGAGATGCCATAGTTAGGGTGAAGATGATTTTCAAGAATATTTTTACTCCAAATAGTATTGGGATACAAGAAGCTATCACCATGTATGATGCTCACATGAAGAAATATGGGGATACAAATTAAATCAATTTTCCTTTGATTTAATTTTCATTTTTTCAAATGTACTTTTTAAACCACTTTGGACATTTGCACATGTACTTTTGTCATGTGTAATTACATGTAAAAATATATAAAGTCCAAATCCAAAAAAGACTTATATCTTTGACTAGGTCAAAATATTTAAGTCTTTTCTAAATCCTTAAGTCCTCTCCCTGTAAATAAAGAGAGCCTCTTTTGTAATAAGGATTTTTTTTAGTTATTGGAAGAAAAAACTCTACCCAGATTGAGATGCCTTTTGAGACTTTGAGATCAGATTGTAAATCGTATATTTTATTAAATGAATGAGAAAGAGACTTTTTAAACTTTGTATTGGAATAACTTGTGTTGCTTAGGAAATTGTGCTTACATCCTTTTCCTAATGCAAACTTATCTATTTGATTAAATAAGTAGATTGAGTGAAAATAATCTGGAAGATGTTCTCAAGATAGATTATGGAGACTTTGTGCTACTATAATTATTGTTATTTTTTGTTTTTGTTTTTTTTTGTACAAAGAATATTGGAAGGGCTTTGAACTGATTTTATCCTTTGTAGTCATATACTTTGTTATAGTTTTTGGTGGATACTTTGGGTTACACTTCATTCTACTATTACATATGTTATAAAATAGTAAAAGAAGTGATGATAGGCTTTATACTTTCATAGGTTTCTTGTGGTTTCTGTCTATATCAAGAAGTTTTCTTTTACTTTGTAAACATCATTTCTAAAAAAAGAGAAATGGATGGTATGATCTCACCCTTGAGTTAATTTGTAGTTAGATTAGTTTATAATATTTTATAAGAAACTTCCCCTTATTGAGAGGAGAGATTTATCTCATTATGCTATGGTTGATATACCCATTTTACCTTCAATTAGTTGATGACAAAATATTCACCCAACAATTTTTTGTGACTCTATTGGGGATACAAACATGCACTTTGAAGACTCAAGCTTCAAATTGAAGCATTTATAGTTCTTTTCTATTTTACATTATGGCAGATCCATGGTAAACATGAAGCCAAAGAGCCCAAGGTATTGTTGATCCTTTATTTGAGTTGGTGCAACAAAATAATTTTAATCTTTTTTCTCCACAATCTCACCTTCAGTGAACTAGGAGTTTTGTTCCTACCAATGTCAGATCTCTAATACCAAGTGAAGCTTCTAGTTTTAACACTAGCAAATTTTTATCCATACATACCCCACAAAGGTTTGTTATCCCTCCTTTTAATCATCACATCATGGCAGTCGATGGTCCTTAGGGTAATAATTTTGGCCCTCTCAATCTTTCCCCACCTTTACATGAACTACTTCATAGTTCAAGAAATAATTTTCTCAAGTTCTATGGTGATGGGAAGGTTCATCTTGATGAACATATTGATTCTTTCTACATATCATGTGGTGTAATAGGATTTGAATATGAGGATATAGTGGTAAGACTATTTGTAGAAACATTTCAAGGCACTATTATAGATTAGTTTTACCATCTCTTAGCTCAAACTATAACTGATTAGAACACCCTCAAGGCCAAGTTTGAGGCTAGGTTCAAGCTCGCAAAATATGCTCATGCCTTGTTATCTCAGCTTATGCAAATGAATAAGGAGCCTCATGAGCCTATATGAGACCTCATTTCCAAATTCAATAAGCTAAGGAATAGGATCCCTATAATTACTCAGCCAACACCAAAAAATCTTAAGTGATTCTTCATCAATTCTCAAATTCTTGAAGTAAGTTTTCTATTGAGGTGGGATGGCCCTATATATATTTATACAACTTAGATTTTGTCTACTAAGGTTGAAATGATCTTATCCTGGTAGGTAAGATAATAAAAGATTCTAATAAAAATAAATTTTTCTCATCTGCTGAAAGTTCTTCTACAAGCACTACTAATCCTATGGTGTAAAACTTAGCAAATAAATTGCTAGCTATAAAAAGGCAAATGGCTCAAGGTATGTCTACTCCTTATTATCAATATATAACAAGGAAGACATTTCCAAACCATTCATATCGAGGTAATGCTATCAAAAATCAAGGGCAGTCTAATCATCTTCCTCCCACACAAGGGAAGCTTGCCATTAAAGTAGCACTAGCCAACTTAGCAGATGGTTATCATGAAGTTGAACCTGATCTCTCTTTCAAACCTAAGTTGGAACAAGAATATGATGTTAATATCTTTGTAGAAGGAGAAGAAGAATTAGCTAGCGACTCTAACATTCGTTTTTTGAATTACCAAGATGAAGCTACAAAAAAGGGAGAAGTGGTTGATGGATCATACTATATTTTTACTAGGTCCCAAAATAAATCAACTTAACAAGTTGATAAAGGAATAATAGGGAAAAAACCTTAGATATTAAACTCAATTGCTAAGTGGGGGACTTCACTTCCTTTCTAATCAAAGGCCCTGGTAACCAATAAGAAAGTGAGTACCTCAAACCATCTTATACCTTCTACTTTGATTTTACAGACCAGTACCACATCAAATAAAAAGCAAAATGATGGACTTCCTCTATTTATAGTTCATTTCAGTTATTTAATATAATTGATCATGATAAGAAGACTAAGATCCAAATGTCTAAGTTTGAGTATTTACAAGCTAATCCTAAATAATTTGATAAGTTGGCTGAATACATCAAAAACAAAACTATCCCTACAGGACAAGATTTTCTAAAAGTGACTCATGATTCCCCAAAGAACAAATCCATCCAAAATAATCTTGTCACTACTCCTTTTGTTGCCCCCAAAAAAATAGAACCTTTCTATGTTTCTCTATTGATCAATGGTCATAAGTTGAGCAACTGTATAATAGACTGTAGAGCTTCTGATAATGTTATGCTCACCAAGGTAGTAGACTATCTCAATCTTACCTTAACTAAGATTTTTGGGAGGTGTTTCTCCATGGAAAACATGCAAGTACCAATTTTAGTTCAAATCAAAGATGTTCATTTTTTGTTTGCATCTTTTCTAGATAAGAGGATTAAAATGACAATCTTAGTGGCCAATGTTCTAGCCTCTTATGGCATTCTACTCAGATGTAAATTTTGTAAAGACATAGGTGGAGAATTTAATATGGATCTATCTGAAGCAAGGATACCTATTAAAGGCATCATGCAAAAATTTCTTCCTAAGAAAGAGTCAAAATATATTGTCACCCAAACGTCAGACTTCGAACCTCAAATTTTCTTTGAATCATTAGGAATGGGTAATTATTTTTTGACCACTGAAGATGTTTTTAGCTCATCAGATGAAAGTTAGGTGATAATTCAAAAAATTTAGATATAAAATTAGAAGAATTATCAGATAAAATTTCAAAATCTTCCCCCACCAATGTAGAGAAATCTTTAAGGAGAACAAATTTTGATGATGTTTGGATCCTAAAATTTGATGATAACTGGTCTTCCACCAGTTCTAGAGCTGGAATTGTTTTGATATCCCGTCAAGGAGAAATTTTCCCTTGTTTATATAAGTTAAAATTCAACAATACCAACAACACCACCGAGTATGAATCTTTGTTGCTTGGATTGAAAGTTGCTCATGCTAGAGGTGTCAAGATTCTTCATGCCTGAGGAGATACCGAATTGGTGGTTTGTCAGATAAGGAATCTATACCCCAAAAAAATGAAAGGTTGCAACATTATCAAAATCTTGTATGAGATTACATTGAAAGTTTTGATTCTTTCAATATTTCTACGATGCCAAACGAGTTTAATGATCATGCAGATTCATTGGTTGTCTCCGCAATCCTCATGGTTCCTCATAAAGATTTCAAAGGAAACAAGTACACTATTGAGCTTGTCTTTTGACCTAGTGTACTTGATAATTCCAACCATTGGTAGGTGTTTAATGGTGATAATCAAATCATCACTTTTTTGGAAAAGATGGATATCTTTGAGGAACTTTATTTTGAAGGTAGTGAATCTCCACCACAAGAATTAGTTCTTGAAATAGATTCAAAAACTGGTGAAGAGTTTCTTCAAATGAAAGGGAATAAAATTCCAAAAGGCTTGGGTTCTCTTGAGACATTATTTGATAAGAATGAAAGGTATATCAAGTAGTAACAAATGGATTCAAGTTCCTCCAGGAAATTTGATCAAATAAATTTGAGTGTGGAAGAAAATCCCAAAATGGTCAACATTGGGAATTATTACACTTCTGATGAAAAACTCAAATTCATTACTCTTCTTCATCATTACATTGATGTTTTGGCATATTATTATGATGATTTTAGATCTCTCAGCCCTAAATAAATTTGGCATGAAATTCCTCTTAAGGTTGGGTCATTGCCTCACAAGTAGAAACAAAGGCAATACAACCCAAAAATATTAGGTACTATCCTTTTTGAGATCCAAAAGATGTTAAATGTCAGAATAATTGTTGCAATCCATCATTCCACTTGTATTGCTAACATATTTCCTATAAGAAAAAAGAATGGAGAAATTTGTATCTATGTGGATTTTAGAAATGTAAATCAATCTTCTCTAAAGGATAACTACCCCCTACCTATCATGGATAGGTATTTCAAATGATGATTGGATCAAAAATTTTATCAATATTATATGGTTTTTCTAGGTATAATCAAGTGGAAGTTAATCAAGTAGATCTATATAAAACTACTTTCACTACACCTTAGGGCACATTCGCATATCACATAATGCCTTTTGGTCTGATTAATGCTGGCACCACCTTCTAGAGAACAATGGATCTTGCATTCAAAGATGAAATTGGGATGTTTATTGTGGTATATCTTGATGACTTGACCATTTTTTATAAACATCATCCTAATCATGTGCATCATTTACAACAAGTGCTAGAACATTGTCGGTAAAATGGTATTTCTCTCAATCCTAAGAAGTCAATTTATGAGGTTATATAAGGTAAACTTCTTGATCAAACTATATCTTAAGAATGCATAAAAATTGACTTAGAAAGATTCAAATCTATCTAAAATCTTACTCTTCTTACTAGTAAGACCACAGTTCATTCTTTCTTTAGAAAGGTGAATTTCTATAGAGCTTCATTCCTAAATTCACAGAGAAAACTCACCACATTGTTGACATGATGAAGGGTAAGACCACTTTATATTGGAGTGTAGAAGGCAAAGTAGCATTTGAAGATATCAAGAAAGCTATCGCTCATGCCTCGATCTTGGTTTGTCCATATTATATCAAAGATTTCATAGTATAAAGTTATGCTTCTAAACATACACTTTTAGTCATTTTGGTTCAACAAAATAAATAAGGTGTGGAATCTCCCATATCATTTATGATTTTTACTCTCAAATATCATGAATTAAAATATTCAAACGTGGAGAATAATGTTTATGCCATGGTTAAGGTAGTAAAATATTTTAGATTCTATATCCTGAATTCACATACTATTATTTTGGTGCCTGATACAATAGTGAAATCCATTTTAACTCAACAGGATTTTGGTACTAAAAGGGGAAATTGGATTGATAAAATTCAAGAGTTTGATCTTGATATCAAAACTAATAAGCTTGTGTGGGTAAGAGGTCTCTGCCAATTAATTGTTGATAACATACCAAAAGAAATGGGACATGAAAAAACAAAGGTTAAAGACATGCCTATAGTTCTCTTTATCACTACTACTGATGAGTGGTATTCCAATATCACTCATTTTATTACCTATGGTGAGTGTCCTACCCATATATCTTACAAAGAAAAAATAAATTTTAAGTTGAAAGCTACTAACTATGTCCTATGGGATAATGGTTTGTACAAAAGAAGCCTTGATGGGGTATTTCTTCATTACATGGATAAGGTGCAACAAAATAAACTTTTGGAGTCCTTAAATAATTTGGATTTTGGAGGAAATTTTTATACACCTATGATGGCTCAAAAGATTCTATGAGCTAGATACTATTGGCCTACACTATTTTAAGATGCATATACTTGGGTACATAGGTGTGAGTTATGTCAATAGTTTGTCAGAAAACCCAAGTTGGCTACATTACCTCTCAAGCCGGTGGTGATTAAGGAACCTTTTCAACAATGGGGTATTGATTTAATTGGCACTGTGAACCCATTCTCAAGTTCCAGACACAACTATGTTCTCACCACAATAGACTATTTCACCAAGTGGGTGGAAGCCAATCTAGTTAAGCATGCTAATTTGGAAGTATTATGTAATTTCCTTAAGGAAAATGTTGTTTCTTTATTTGGAGTTCCAAATAAGATTAAAAATAATAATTCCACTTATTTATATTCTTATGAGATCATTGACTTTTGATACAATCATAAGATTATTCTTTCCCACTCGGATTACTATCCACAAGGAAATGGTCAGGTAGAATCAAGTAACAAGAATCTGGTTACTATTATTAGGAAATTGGTAGATAAAATCAGAGAACTTGGTATAAAGAATTGTTTGATTCTTTGTGGGAAAAAAATATTACACCTAAAAGGGCAATAGGTATGTCACCATTTCAACTTTTGTATGGTTTGAATGCGAAAGTTGGTAAAGGTAGTCGAAGATCAAACTTTTAGAAATTCCATTGATAAGAGGATCACATGGTTAACTAAAATAGAAGATAAATAAATTATGGTATTGGAATATATTATTACACATCAAAATCAAGTAAAGAAAATCTTTGACAAGAGAGCAAGGATTCATGATTTTTAGATTAGAGATCAAGTCTTATTGTGGGACAAGAGGAGAAAACCAAAAGAAATGCATGGAAAATTTGATTCCTTGTGGAGATGTCCATTCACCATTCATCAATTATGTGGTGAAAATAGTTTCTTTCTAGAATATCAAGATGGAACACCATTCTCACTACCTCATAGTGGGCAACATTTGAAACACTTCAATCCTTGAAGTGTTAGATGAGTTCATTTGTACATTTCTATAGTCTTATGTTTATTTATTTTTGTTTGGTTTTATGTGTCTTTTTTATTTTTGGTAGCTTGATTCCATGGCCTAATAGCATGGATAAATTCACTTAGAGATTGGTTTCTACTCCCTTTGATCATTTCAAAGTTCAATTGATGGAAGTTCCCCCACTGGAGCCAACTGTTGTCCCTAAAATTAGCTATGCTTATTTTGGTGGACAATCCTTACGAAACCTGTCTATTTTGTAAACATACTCTAATTTCATCATTCAAGACAAGTTTCTATTGATCTCAAATATAGTTGACTAGCATTCTTAAAAAATTCACAACATTCCCTTGTCACGATTTTTCAAAAAACATGAAACTCGTTGTAGTCTTGATGTGATCAAAATGTCAAACTTTGATCAGTTTCAAGGAGTTAATTTTATTTTTAACATGAAAAGGTGGTGATTTTTGTTGCCCTTACATCCTTGATCCATTCTTCTTCCATGTAAGAGTGGTGATTTTCACCGCCCTTGCATTTTTTGGACCTTTCATGTAGGAGCGATGAAAATCACTGCCCTTGCATATTTTCACCTCTACATGTAAGTGCAGTGAAAATCATTGCCCTTACATGACCTCAATTTTTGTGTGCAAAATTTATGACCATACATGATGAGTGGTTATCATTGGTTTTGAGCCATTTAAATACTGATTTATGTCATTTTTTATTGTTTTGAGTTGTTTGCTCCCCCTCCCTACAACTAGTCGACAACATAAATGAGTGGGATTGTGATTTCTCTAGCTTCAAATGCAAGATTTTGATTTACCAAGTAGGTTTTGCATTCTTCTCTCTTTATTTTAGGTTTTAATCTATTTTTTATTCTCTTTTCTTTTAAAGTTAGGTTTTCTCTTTTTCTTCTTTTCTAGGTTTTATCTTTCCTCTCTCCTACTCCCTCTCTTCCCCGAGGAGGCGTTCTAGGTGAAAGCCTAAAAAATCCAAACCGTTAGATGAGTTTTCCATGTAAAGGTGGAAAAAATCACCACCCTTACACAATAATTTTCCATCTATATAAATGTGGTGAAAATAACTGCATTTACGTAAGTTTTACGCTTTATGCAAGGGTGGCAATTCTTGCCACCCTTGCATAAACCCAACATGCAAAGGCAACACAAATTCTCACCTATGCATAAATGCACCTACCTTTCACATGATAAGGTGGAAAAAATTTCCACCCATGTTTTTCTTCACTTCAAAATGCATCAACAACAATTTTTGCTACCAATATGACTTCCCCATATATGCAAGGGTGGCAATTTTTACCACCCTTGCATACATTTCTCAGTTTTCTTAACTCTAGGAAAATTTTGAATTTTTTATTTTTTGAGCCCGCTTTCCTTTATATTTCTAGCTTGTTCACACTTTATCCCTTTCAAGCACATCCCCGTGGTCATGATTATTAACATGTAGTTTTTCCAAATTGTCAATATTTCCCTTAATTGCATGTTCATGACTTTTGTTGTAGTTTCTCTGGAGGATCCTTCTTCATCAATGTCCTTTTGACAAAAATCTCTCCAAATGACTGAGGTTTCTTTAAAGAAGTCAAAGATAATGAAGTACAAGTATCAAGGTGTTTTTCCAATCACCTCTGTTACTTCTAATGTTAATGACATTAGAGATACAAAGATTGGTCACGTGGATATGGCTGAGTTCATGAAAATAACTAAAGCAAGAAATCCCAGCCATGAGATGAAGAAGATAATCAAAAGTAATATTCATCTGGTATCTTCTTTCCCTATAGTGGCTCACAACACAGAGTTTGTTCTTTAATGCACTTAGTTCTACAACAAGGATACCAGGGTTGTGTCAGATGCTAGTGGTAATGTGCTGATTAGACTGGACCCTAAGTTTATTGATAAAGTGTTCATATTTCCACCTGTTACCAAAGTATTAAAGCTTGATTTCATTGAAGCACAAAGAGAATATGATAAAGATCCTGAAAGAGCAAAAAAAATAATCAATAAGAAATGGTTCAAGACTCCAAGGGCAAATTTGTCAAGATGGCCACATAGCTTTCTAAGAAGTGACTTTATAGAAGAAGTCGATGATCTGATCACTCTTCTCAATAGGGTAAGAAGATTACCTACTTCCTCACAATTTCATGAATGAATGTACCCCTTCATTAAGATAATCCTCCAAGGTAAACAAGTAATTTTTTGAGAACAAATCAGCAATGCTCTACACGAGCAATTGATGAAGGTCTCTACTACCTCCAAATTCTACATGATTTCATACTTGGTGTATATTTCAGCTTCAATGAGAACCTTTCCAGGTTTAACATTAGATGGAGATAGGAGAGTAACCCTAGTGTATCAATATTACTCTCAATTGATATTGAAGGGTTTTATTCATCATTTTAAGAGAGTAAATGATAATTTCTTTGTAGTATTTTTATATTTATTTGATCCTCAATTAGAACAAAAAAGAGTGTTAGATGAAGCCTGGACAATGGTGAATGACTTTGGATGTATGTTCTTGCAATTTACTTCTTTTTCATACCTGCGGGTTGGATTTTTCTAAGGTCATCCTTACATGCTTCCAAGATTCCCTTTAAATAAATTATTCTTGATGGAGATATGTAGGAAAATAAGTATCATACATAATAAGTAGATGGAACTCAAGAAATCTAGTTTCAGGTTCCCAATTGAAATTGGCAGGTTTTCAGTGTTAGCTACTAGAAAAGCTAGAGTTATGGAAACTAAAATGCAGCTCATAACCATGAAGCATTTCAAAAGGGGATATAATTTTGATTACATGGGTGTAAAAGACATAATTAGAATTAAAATCCAATTTTATGAGCCTATGATTGAAGATGTTTGGGTAGACCTGAGGACAGTAGAAGACGTGATAAAAATGGATTACAGTAGATTATCTCTTGAGCAGATAGAATATCTAGGACTCCTTGATATCCCTGAGAGTCTAATGGATGATAGAGATTTTATCAATAATAGATACCATGCTGAATAGGTCACCAATTCCCCTCTTCCCCTAATCTAATGATCACAAAAGGAGTTGACTTCCTTAAGGAAAAGATTCAAACCAATATTGGTAAACACCAATGATTGGTTAGCAAATAAGGGAATCACTTTGAAAGAGTTCATGACAAGATCATAAGCTAAATTTCAATAGGAAACAAGGAGAAGAGAAAAAAATAGGATGAAGAATAAGAGTGATGTTTCTTCTTCCTCTAGGCCACATAAGCCTAAGATCATCTTCATGACAAAGAAGTCAAAAGTTATATAAAAATAGCCAAAAATAATAGATATGAGGTTGAGAAGCAAAGCACCAAAAAAACCAGTAAGGGAACAAATAGAGATTGATGCTAGGCCTATAGATTAACAAGAAAAGGAAACTCTATATCCATGAGAGAATGTACAGCCAAAAATAAGAATTTATTCTTCCTCACCTAGCACACCTGTTGTAACTCCACCTATTTCTCTAATTAGTGTTCCCTCTTTTGGAGAAGCCTCTCCTTCCAAACTAATTTTTGATGACCCTCAAGGCACTTTTGGAGATAATCTTCATTCTTTAGTGTCAATTCCTGGTTTATCATCTCCATCTTTTGATATCCAAGATAATTTTTCTCTTGATCACTCAATAGAAGGTACAATTTTTACTGATACTCCACCTATTGTTTCCACTACCAGTGCAAGTGCAACTCTAGCAATCCGGACCATGGAGATTGATCCTAATGTAATTAATTTTACACTCCCACCTTGGTTGTTAGCCTATACATTCATAAGGAAAAAATATGACATCTCTCCAATGACTTCAATTTCAATAAAATTGTGTTAGTAAAATTCAAGGCTCCCAAGAAGCTAAAAATTCTTACAAAGATGATTGGGGATAAGGGGCACAAATTTTTGGAAATAGAAAAACCTCCACAAGATGAAACTCTTGAAAATTTTGATATAAGTGACTACTCTATCTCTCGATTTGATTTAGGTAAGATAGCTCATGAAAGTGCTAAAAGTGATATGCATTCAACTATGGACATCTTAGTTTAGAAGTTTGACAGAGAGAAAGAAATGAAGGATCATTATAAGGTAATGGTGGAACAGTTGACTGCAATGGTAAGAAGGATCACTTTCACTCCAAAAATAGTAATTCTAGAAACCATTTCCATAGAAGATACCCTAATTCATAAAGTGGATAGGACATATCTCAAGGGAAAAGTACTTAAAAAGTACTTGGACAAGATGCATACACAAGGAATTTCCTTGCTCACAGAGTTATAAGAGTAAAACTAGATGATCTTATCAATATTATTTCTTATGATATTAAAATCATAAGAAAGTATCTTGATAAATGGATGGAGATGAATAAGTTAAAACTTATCACTCTAATATCAATTGGAATCATTGTTGATAGAGATTATTACACTGAAACTATAGAAGTATTAATATATAAGAGTCGAGTACTTAAATAATTGATCAACGACCTTGAATCATCGAAGGACCTCAGTAAATAAAGTGACATAAATGCTTTGCATAAATTAGAGGAGCTACCTTGCAAGCTTACATCTCAAGATAAACAATTCCTTTTAGTAGAAGAAATGATTCAGGAATTTGAAGGTATGTTCTGAAAGGAATTTGAAGAGAAAGAATTTTCAGTAGCCTATGTGGATAACATTCTAGATAATCAGTTAGCTCTAGATAATATAAAAATTAGGTTATCTAGTCATGCAAAATTGATCACAGTAGTGAGAGATGCCATAGTTGGGGTGAAGGTTATTTTCAAGAATACTGTTACTCTAGACAGTATTAGGATACAAGCAACTATCACCATATATGATGCACACATGAAGAAAGATGGGGATATAAATTGATTCAATTTTTCTTTGATTTAATTTCCATATTTTTAAATTCACTTTTGTAACCACTTTGGACATTTGCACATGTGCTTTTGTCATGTGTAATTACATGTAAAATTATGGAAAGTACAAAGTCAACAAATACTTCTATCTCTGACTAGGTCAAAATATTTAAGTCTTTTTTAAATCCTCAAGGCCTCTCCCTATAAATAAAGAGAGCCTCTTTTGTAATAAGGATCTTTTTTAGTTATTCTAAGAAAAAACTCTACCCAAATTCAGATGTCTTTTGAGACTTTGAGCTCAGATTGTAAATCATATATTTTCTTAAATGAATGAGAAAGCAAGTGACTTTTCAAACTTTGTATTAGAATAACTTGCGTTGTTTAGGAAATTGTTCTTACGTCCTTTTCCTAATGCAATCTTATCTATTTGATTAAATAAGTAGAGTGAGTGAAAATAATCTGGAAGATGTTATGAAGATTGATTATGGAGACCTTATGCTACTATAATTATCTTTAGTTTGTGTCTTCTTTTTTTTTTGTACAAAGGATACTGGAAAGGCTTTGAACTGCTTTTATCCTTTGTAGTCATATACTATGTTGTAGTTTTTGGTTGAGACATTGGGCTGCACTTCATTCTACTATTATATACATTGTAAAATAGTAAAAGAAGTGATGATAAGTTTTGTACTCTAGTGGGTTTCTTGTGGTTTCTATCCATATCAGGAAGTTTTCTTTTACTTTGTAAACATCATTTTTGAAAAAAGAGAAATAGATGGTATGATCTCACCCCTGAGTTAATTTTTAGTTATATTAGTTTATAATAGTTTATAGGGAACCTCCTCTTGCTGAGAGGAGAGATTTATCTCATTATGCTATGGTTGATATACCCATTTTACCTTCAGTTAGTTGACGATAAAGTATTCACCCAACAGGATGGTAAAAAGGGTTGGCTGGTAGAGTTGTAGAATTTACTATACAAAGAAGAATATTGATAATATGGTACAACTTAAAATGATCCTGACAGACAATACACCAAGTCACTAAGTGTAGAATTGATTGAGGTGTATAAGGTTCATAGGCTCGTCAAGTTCATCCCCATCTAGTTTGGTGAGCCTATATACTCCTACACCATAATTTGCTGTAATGATGAAAGGAGCAACCCAATTGGGCTTAAATTTTACTTTATGCTTCATTTTAGCCATGGTATTCCTTTGGTTCTGTTTGAGGACAACGTCACCAAGTTTAAATTATCTATGTTTCACATGCCACTTGTACTAGCCACAGAGTCAATTTTGATACGTCTATATATTGTTCATCATGTCCATGTGTTTCTCATCAAGTAACTTTAGTTTATTTAGGTGAGCTAATCGATAGTCATTATCATCCAATTCAATCTTGAAAGATATGCATAATGAATGTAACTCAACCTCAATGGAAAGAATGGATTTAGTACCATAAACAAGTGAGTAAGAAGTGGATATTATTGGTGTGTAGTGATTTTTATGGTATGCCCAAAGGGATTGAATATTTGAAGCTGACAATCATGACCAACATCATTGAAAATATTTTTGAGAATGTTGATAATGGTTTTGTTTGATGCTTTGATCTGACCATTACCTTGAGGGTAATATGTCATGGAGAAATGTTGTGTGATTTTTTATTCAACACATATATTTTTGACATCCTTTTTCTTTAATGATCATCTATTATCAGATATAATGTTAGAAGGGATACCCTAGTAGTAGATGAGATGATTAAAGATGAGTTTGGACATTTTCATTTTAGTCACATAAGTGAGGGGTATAGCTTTGACCCACTTAGTGAAATATTCTATGGTGGTAAAGATATGTTTATGGTCATATGATGAGGTGGGGTTTATCTTCCCAATGAGATCAAGGCCCCATGTGGAAAATGAACATCATGTCAAAATTTGTTTCAATGTCTTGGTGGGGTCATGAATTAGATTAACATGCTATTGATATTTATCACACTTCTTGACATATGCAGTTGCATCTTCATCTATTATCGGCCAAGAATAATAGTAGGTAGGACATTTTTGGATAATACTTCCCCATTGGTATAGGATCCACATACCCCTTTTTGAACTTCTTGTAACACTAGTATAGATTCTATCAAAGGTAAACAACAAAATAGAGTTCTATTAAAACTATGATGGTGTAGGATTGGTCTGAGTAAGGTACAATGTTGGGCATTATGGATCAAGGCCTTGGTTTTTTTGTGGTATAAGTCTTATGGTAGTATTTGGTCATCAAGGTAAGTGTATAAGTATAAATACCAAGTAAAGCTGGGACCAGAAATATCATAGATTATTATAATAGTTGAAGGTTCATGAGATGACATTGTTATATTTTTAATGAGAAATTGGTAGTATTTTTCCATGTCTATATGTTGAATCAAAAATCTAATGGTAACCATAATATCTATGGTTATGTTTCTATATTTTGGTGTATACTCTAATAGAATGTCAAAAACTTATTTCTTAAGGGTGTCAACTATTGACTTGTATGGGATCAACTTGTCATTTTTAGTCTAAAAATGGTTCGTAACCTAATCGATGATTAACTATGAATAATGATAAACCTTTAGATTATGTATGTTTCATTTTACTACCTATTAAATTTGTGTGATGAGTGTTTCATATTTATCCATGTTATTGGTACAAGGAAAGTTGATTCTAAATGACTTAGGGATTAGACCCCCCTATGGAGTTATGAATAAAAGGCTTACCCTCGATCCATGTTCTGTGAATGATCCATCAAAATATAGCTTCCAGTGATGCTCCTCAATAGGTTTTTAAATTATGGTCATGATGAATTCATTAGGAAATTGGAATGTGAGTGGCTCTGTATCTGTAAGGGGTGATTAAACAAGCTAATCTATAATAACTTGCCCCTTGGTGGATCTCTAGTTCTCATATTATATCTCAAACTCACTGATAAGCACGATCCATTTATCCATATGGCCTTGAAAATTTATTTTTACTAGTAGATACTTGAGTGGATTTACTTTTGAAACTACCATGGTCTTATTATTCAACATATAATGTCATAGTTCATAAGTTGCAAAGACCATAACTAGACAAGCTTTTTTGATGAGTGTATAGTTATGTTCACATAAGATTAGTGTATGACCTAGATAGTGCACTACATGCTAATTTTCCATTGTCATCATGCTAAGCTAAAAGTGCCCCTAAATATTGATCTCTCACTGATAGATATAAAATGAATGGTTTTTATGGCATTGGAGGTAATAAAACTGGTGGATTTGCAAGATAGTCCTTTAGCTATTGAAGAGATTTATGACCACCATAATCGCAAAGAAATGTTACACCCTTATTCAGTAGGTGTGTAAATGGGTGGACCTTATTAACCATTTGAGAAATGAAGCATCTGATGGATTGGATCTTACCCTATTAACTATGGAGCTTCTTTATCTTGGTTGATGGTGGAATGTCTATTATGGCTCATACTTTAGCTGGATTGAATTCAATACCCCTATGAGACATAATGAAGCTAAGAAATTTACCATAAGTAATGCCAAAACACATTTCTTGGGGTTGAGCCTAACATTTTATTCACATAGTCACTCAAATATCTTCCTCAATTCTACTTGATGATTAAACTTGGTATTTGATTTGCCTAGTATGTCATCAACATATTCTTTGATAATGTCATTATTCATATTATGAAATATGACCATCATGGCTCTCTGATAATTAGCCCCCATGTTATTAAGACCAGATGGCATGATCTGATACCAAAATGTTTCCCATAGAGTGGTGAAAATTGTTTTGTCTTGGTCTTCTAATGTGATTATTATATGATTATAGATTGAGAAGGCATCCATTAGTGAAAGCATCTTATAACTTATTATGGAGTCAAAAATCATGTCAATGTTTGCTAATGAAAAGTCATATTTAGGGAAATATTTATTTATGTCCCCAAAATTAGTATATATTTTGATTTATTCTATCTTTTTACTAACAAGTACAACATTGGGAATCCATTCAGATTAGTATATTGATATAATACATCCTAATTCTAAGATATTTTCCAACTCTTTCTTGAGTAATACAACAATATGGGGATACATTATACATATCTTTTGCTTTACTAGTTTGGCATTAGGATGTACCATAAGGTGGTGAACAACCAAGGTGGGGTGTAAAATAGGTGTGTCAAAATAGGCCCATGAAAATATATCCAAAAATTCCCTCAATAAAGTCATAAGGATTGCATGTTCCTCCTTAGTTAGGGATGCAACTAATTTTATCCATTTTGGGTTAGTTGTAGACCCTATATTTACCTTTGTTGTGTCTTCCACTAGAAGGGTCAAATTGTCTTCAAGAATAGTGGGAAAAGATTTGAACTGGTTTACAATGTTAGATTCCTCTTTTAGGATTAGTTCTTTGATATCTCTAAGACATGATGAATTAGAATCCCTTAATGGGAGATATGGTCATGTGACAAAGATAGTTAGAAACTCATGTATGATTTGATCAAAGGCTTCTTGTTCTTCAAGACTAAATTTGGATCTATAGATAATATCATCATCATTGTTTCCTTGAGTGATATGATCAAAATATTATTGCTCCTCAAAGATAAAATTAGACCCATAGACAAGTTTGCCATTGGTTTTCTCCTAGTATATATTTGGAGAAGGTTGAACACCCCCATCTAGTAGCACCTAAAATAAGTTTTCACCACTAGAATAGCCTTTATATTTACATTTTCCCTGGTCAAAAAGTTCCTCAAAGAGTTTTTCACTTTGGGACCTCAATGTTTTATTTATTTGATTTTGGCTAAGGGTGTTCAACCACTCTCCAAAATAGGCTTTATAATCCAACTTGATTGGGAACCTTGATTTATGATCTCCGAATGGAACATTGTCTCTAAGGTTGATAAAATCATAAAAATCTTCATCATTATGAAACTCATCAATTGGAAAATTAGATTCTTGTTGGGTCCCATTCTATTAGTTGACGATAGTATAATGGTAGGAAATTAGGATGAATGACTAGTCATAGGGTACAAATGACATTATTTTCAAATAGGTTGGTTTGGACTAAGTCATAAAATTAGTAATGATCAGGCTGTGCTTCACTGTCAACATCATTATCACTAGTCATTGGAAATAAAACTTGAATAAGATATGCGGGGTCACCCCTAAGTGGTTTAAATCCAAGTCCAAAGGTTCCTTTGTACTTAATAATATAAATTAGCTCAAGCATTCCTTGTTGATTTGGCCTAAGGCCTCCTCCTTCATAGTCATGATTTTCCATGATCCTATTAGGAATAGAAAACTTTATATTCTTGTAATAGTCAGCTATTTTATCATTGTATAATAATGATTAATCTCCTTTGAGAGGGTCCTATTCTAGGCTAAATGTCGAGATGAAAGTGGTAGGTCCTAGAATATGGAGTTTACCTTTTCCCTTTTATTTCCATTCTAGATGAAAAGTCTTGGCTTCAGTTCTTCCAAATGATTTGGATTGTGAGGAAGCTTTGTAATGTGAAAGGTGTCATTCATTAAGTACTCTCCTAGGCCATTAGGTGAGATGGTATAATGATTGAAAGATTCAAGATGTGGCATGTGAGAAAGTGAATCAAGGGTATTAGGATCAATGTAGTTGTACTTTGGTAGATCAAGGAGTATTTATTTTTCCTTGTCCTAATTTGAAAATATATTCATGACAAAATGATATTTTTAACTCTTGAACTCAACCTCGAGATGTTTGCAATGTTCATATTGGTATAAATTTATTGGAATACAAAATTCCATTCTTGAATGTAAAAACATGATATATTGGTGTAAGTCTGATGGGACCACATGAATTTCATGTAACCAAGGTTTACCCAAAAGAATATTATATGATAATTCAAGATCCAACACATGATAAAGTGTATCATGGGTCAAGGGCCCAAGGATAACTAATAAATTGATTATGCCTTGTGATTATCATTATTCATTGCCATTTTCTTTGATGGTGATTGTTTTTACTTGAATATCTACTATCATGTACCCAAAAATCTTGATGAGCATTAGAGAAACTATGTTTAGACCTGATCCATTATCTATAAGTACATATTTCACTTTCTTTCACTTTATATAAACTTCAATGTATAATGGATTATTGTAAAGAGGGCCAAGGGATGACATATCACTTTGGTTGAAAGTGATTTGTGGGGATGGAGATAGGTGTCTAAACAAAGCTTGAAATTTGTTAGGGGATATGTCATTTGGAACTATGGATTGACTAAGGAATTATGTCAAAACATTTATATGAATTGTAGATGTATGTAACAAATATAAAATAGAGATTTATAATGTCCTCTTTTGAAATTGTTCCATAATGTCAAATTTCTTTGCTTGGACAATGGTAAATGGCTTGTTTTAAGGAAGAATGGATGGTTAGATGATGGGTGAAATGCTAGATGGTTGTGGGTCTAGTATGGTAATATTTGACCTATGATTTGTGATTTCACACTCAATATTAGATATAAGACCATTGTTACTAAGAAATGATGGTCAAGGGGGACCATGTAGGTTAAGTCTTGATTGGTGAAACACTTAAGCATGGTCATGGGTGAATGATGAGTTATCAGTATAAGGTCCTAACATGGGAATCCTAGCTTCACCTGTGTGTTGTCCCAGATCAAGGAAGGATTACCAAAATGGTTGGGTTGATTTGATATGACTATAAATGGTCTTATCTAATTGAAATTAAGTTTAGGATTAATGGATATGCTATTAACATGACCTCTTTTAATATGGCCTACAACATTATTGTATTCATGTGAAACTAGATGGTAGGTTTGTTGGTTATTAATATTATAACCTTGGTTTTGTCTACTCTTTTGATTTTGTTTATTCTACTATTGATTATATTGAGTCTATTGGTTTAGTTGGTTTAGCCTTGGTTATTGACATTGTTGGTTTTATTGTTACACTAGTCTCTGTTATTATTGTTATTGTGGTTGTCAATTATTATGTTAGGGAAAAGGATTTTGATAGATGCCAAGGCTTTGATTGGATTTGAAATCTCCATGATCTAATGTGATTTCTCTATTTTATAACATATTATAAATTACATGTCTAATTTACACACAACACTACAAATTATGGCCATTCATCTTATGAAAACCATAAAATTATTTTGGCATGTACTAGTCTAGAATGCTAGTATTCTCATAATATTGCTCTTTTGGAATAGGATATCTAATCAAGGTAGTTACTAAGAGATTTAAAAAGACTGATTCAATGGTCTCTCTAAGTTCAATAAAAACATGATGAGTGGGCACATATTTCCTTAAAGGAGGAGGGTTTTACAAAGGCATAGGTTGTTGCCTGTGTTTCATTAGTTGTGTTGGTCTAGGTTGTTATACTTATTATGTTTTTTATGGATATTGAAGAGGTTGTTGGATAGGAGTAAGTAGGAAAGTCATCATAGGCTGAGCAGATGGTGTTTGCACCATTTGGACATTTCATGGTTCTATCATTCCATTTCCTAAATTTTTTTGTTGTGATTGAATTACTTGGGCCTATCATTGTTATTGGCTTGTGAAGGTAGTGATGCTTCCACTTGGATTGGATGTTTATTTTGGCCATAATTTTGGCCATTGTTCTAACTTGATGGGGTTAGTCTGATGATACCTTTGTTGATAAGGGATCTTTCGATCACTAACCTTTGTCAATGATTTACTTGAATGTCTGTGTACACTATAACTCTAGATAGTAAGATATAATTTTGTGTATATTTTAAGTAATTATAATGGCTAGTTGATTGTCAATTAAAATATGGTTTAATCATCTTATATGGGCTCTCCATCACTGTAAATAGCTTGAAAATATTTCTCATGGTTTTTATTTTTCTTGTGTTAAGTCAACCAATGAAATATCATGCTCAATATTGTAAGAGAAGTGTTAAACAAACTTTTGAAAAAGATCATCAAAATAAAAAATTGAATTCTTTGGTAACTTTAGGAACCACTCCAAAGCATATGCAACTAGACTTCTTGGAAATAACAACAAAAAGTATATGTCACTATATGCCACTGGTTACCATGTAATTAGATGTGCTTTAGGGTCACCTTTCCCTTTGTATTTATCAAACTTTAGTAGTTCATATCTTGGAGGAAATGGTATTTGCATGTACTCCATGTTAAAAGGATAAGAATACATGTCATCTAATTTGAACTTTTTGGTCTATATCCAATCTTGGATGGTAGTAATCGTATCCGTAATTTGTTATAACTCTTGCTCAAGGAACTTCATTAGGATACTGGCCTAGGTTGATGGTTGGGATATCACAAGTGGATTAATTGGATCAAGGCATAATGGAGGTATTTGCTTGGGTATGCTTGATTGGCTAGGGAAGAGACCAAGAATACACATGTGTGGGTTAGGGTATAATTTTTGAAATTGTACTTCTAGTTGTATGATATCTTGGTTAGGATCAGGTATATAGGTTTGACATTATGACTGTTGATGTTTGGATGGATGAATATAACTATACTATACCTATTCAAGTTGAATAGGGATATGTTACTGACTAATCAAACTTTTTTGTTGAGGGGGTACTTGTGAACCAAAACCCTATCTTTGAACTTGTGGCATGTTTTGCATGAAAGGAAAAGGCTACCAAAATTGGTAGTTGAGGAACATAAGAACCTCTTTATTACATGAATCCCTATTGAGAAGTGGAAATATATTTGATATTCATCATCTATTGATGGCCAATATTAATATGTTGTTGGTTAGGCATCATTTGGTTTTGAAATGGTATATTAGTCTATGATGAAAGAGGTATGTTAGTTTATACCTGATGAGGTGGAACATTAGTTAACCCCTATTGAGGGGGAAATATATTCAACCTCTACTACATTGGTATGTTTTATGGTGCCTAATATTGTGGAATATTACTCATTATATATTAAGGATCAGTAAGATTCATCACACTTTATTATGGCATGGCACTAGTTATTAGATGACTACCTAATCTTGTTGTATGTGTTCTTAAAGAAGCAACTGAATGAGGATAAGAGGTAGTTATTTGAGGTTGAGATGTAGAATTTCATACTCCCTAATTTTGAGAGCCACTAATGATGCTAGTTAAGGGCATATTTTATTGTTCTCTATTTATTTATGCTTTAACATGATTTTGTTCTAAATTGGATTTTACTTGTGTATTATCCCCTATGTTTTTCTTAGTATTCTACATAGAAGCAAAAGACACTTCTTTGATAGTTGGTATATTTAACATCTTTTCAATTGAATTATTTTGTATAAATGGGTCTAAACCTTATTTTTATTAACAAATTAATTCTCTTAAAATGCCTATTAAAGGAGATAGATCAATAAGAGGATTGTTTAACATGGTCATTTGATTAAAATTATGTGTTATCTCAATACATCTAGTATGTTGTCTACATTTAAACAATGTGGTCCTTCATAAGGTTTATTTTGATGACAAGCATATGTGGATCTTGTTAAGTTATCAGTATTATGTAATTATTATCATTAGAAGAGGCCTAATCATTAGTTTGATAAGTCATGTTATAATGCCCTCTTGATAGATTTGGTAATTTGTCATGCCCTACGTGATAGTTTGATGGCATTGTATCATAATAAGATTATTTTTAGATTTTTTTTGAAACCAAAGGAACACTAGCCAAGTATTGATCTATATACTATTAGTTTTTCTCCATGTAAGGAGGTGTGTTAACCAAATAGTTGGCCAAATGATCTTGAATTTATTCCCCTATTTGAATGTGGTATGGTAGATATGAATCTAACTCAAAAAAAAACTCATCTTCATAAGGGTCTTGAACAAAGTCCTCTTTCATGTTAACATTTACATATCCAAGATAATACATAATTCTACCACATTTCTAGTGAGCCATGGTTAAATCAAATGGCAAATTTTTCATGACAAGAGTTGATTAGAGTTTTATAAAATCTAAAAAACTAAGTTTCAAAAGATAAAGGGTTCAAAACTTGATCTATATTTGTTGAGGGTGGAGTTGAATCTCTAAAAAGTTTATGCTAAGACTTGGTAAAAATATAATAATGTCAAAGTGATGAATGTTAAGTGTCTGATACATGAAAAGGTCATGTAAAAAGACCTAAAAGTAAGGTCCCAAACTCTAATGTCAAAACATGTTCCAAATAGGTCTAATATAAGAAAGGGAAAATTTGTTAGGTCTTTTATCCAAACACAGAGTCAAAATCTATGCTCAAATAGGATATGTGAGGATTATTGGCCAAATGACATCAAAATCTCAACTTGAAAAGGATGATGATTAATCTAATTGACTTTGAAATAGTTTGGCATAGACAAGGCACATGATTCTAGGTATAAAATGTGATCTGCTTGGTATAAGACATTAAATGAAAAGTAATTTTAAGAGAGATTGACTCTATTAAACAAAGTCATAAACAATAAAGTTTCCAAATTTGAGTGATAAGTTAACCCAAGTTACATAACCCAAAAGAGAAATATCTATGCATTAACCCCATTAATTGAGGCCTAAACAGAAATCAATCAATGTTTGAACTCAAACTTGTAAAATCTAATAAAAAACTCTACTAAGGATAAAATAGGATTTGATGACAAAAATAGATATAATTTTTCACGACATGACTGTGATTATATAAAGATACAATAAAACTCAAATGACTAATTGAATTAATGATAGTTTGGATGCAAGACAAGACAAGTCTTTTTGAAATAAATTAGGTAGCATAATGGCATTATCACTCTCAAAGGATGTGAAAATGGTTTAATCATTTTAAGACTTCAAAGGGAAAAATTTGAAATAATGTGGGTAGCATAATGGTAACCATCTTAATCAAGTGCTACTCATAAGGTATTGACACAAATGTTTGCTAAGTTAAATCAAGGTGTCAAATGGATGGCATAATGCCTCGTTAAATAATGGAGTAATGTTGGACACAAGACTCATTTAAAACATGGTTTAAATAACAAGTTTTAGTTTTAACACACATCAAACAATAAAATGACATAATATAATTACACACATCAAACAATAAAATGACATAATATAATTAAGTAAATTGTCCTAGTCTTATCAAGGGTGTGGTAATGTGGGGTTGACTAAAACTAATTTTCTTTCAATAATCTATATTGATCCTATGTATACACACTTTCATGCATGCACACAAAAAAGGTAGCATGTCAATTGGGCTGCATCGATTGTCTTATTTTAAAAAGGTCTAATCCTTTTCACAACCACTACATCCATTGCTTACTTAGTATAATACAATTTCCAAATTAATCATACATCATGGGCTTAACCTACACTAATGGAGATGTTTTAACCACTAAAACCACCATCCTAATGAGGGGATCCCAATTTATATACCCCCCATGGAGAGGGGTTGAAGACAATGCCAAGAGATGAAACCCTAGGTCAAAGCTTCCCTATATAACTTATGGGAGGTGATGAAATCCCCCTCACAAGATAAGATGCTTAGAAATAAAAGACAAATAAAATGGCCTTATAGTTATTTTGAGATCACTCAAACCTTGCTTGTTTTGGGGAGAGCCTTAACAAAATAATTTTTATGCCTTTGAACTAAGGCACAAGTTGTAATGAAGATGGTGATTTTGATCTCATAATTTCCCTATAGGGTATGAGGGAGAGCATAAATGCACAAATTCATCTTTACTAAAAGAATAATCAACGAGTAATTTTTGTAAACAATTGAAGTGAATTTGATTAGTATCACCAAAATGAAATGTTAGATTAAATTCATTACTAGGCCTCTTGGCTTATATGAAAAAAAGGAAAGAATTACACACAACCAAATGAAGCAAAAAACATCTAAGTGTGTTTTTTAGGCCCAAAGTTGAAAGATTCAAGACTTAGCCTACATTCAATTTTTAAAAAAATCAATTTGAAAAATTTCAAGATTTAAATGTGTGTTTTAAGCACTAAATTTGAGATATTTTTAAGACTTTACATGTTAGATTCATTTTAGGCACCAAATACCAAATGTGTGAGAAACTAGCATATTCATTTTAGACCAACTTTGAAGTTTACATGATTTTAACCAAGTTATTTTTAAAACCCAAATTAAAGTTTTTGATTAGTAAGAAACAATCAAATTGGTCTTTAATAAACTTATGAATCTACAAAGAATAAGATTATAATGGCCTAATTAGAATCTCTTTTGTGTTTAGGGAAATGAACCTTGGATTTGAACTCTCAGGTTTTAATTAAATCTACCATAGTGACCATCGGTGGTTAGGGTGACTATTAGTGGTTCATGGAAACCATCACAAATTGATTCATGGAGAAGCATCAGTGGTTGATAAAATCATTACTAGTTGATAAAGACTATCAATGAAGACCTATTGGCCTAAATGTAAAACCTTAAAAATTCAAACTTGCTAAGTGAGCTTGGGTTAGATGAATCTGATAAAAACCAATAAGATAAATTCAAGTCTAATAATTTAGATTCTTTTGAAACCTATAAATATTGATAAGTAATGATAAAAAAAATACACACAATCTTTAAACATGTTAATTCCCTACAACCAAACCATCAGAGATCTTATAATATCATTGGTGGTTAGGAAAAATCATTAGTGGTTAGGGTATAACCATCATCATTTTCACCTAATCATTGATAGTCACTATGTAAAGTTGAGAATTTAAAAAAAAAAATATAGATAAGTCAAGGTTAGAAGGTTAGATTTAAGGAGTTTAAAACATCCAAATGAAGATTTAAAAGATGAAAAATGATCTCCTAGCTATGTGGGATGTGTTGGGTACCATCGAGCATGTCATTTGTGATCAAGGAATCTAAGAAGGGTGGTTAGATTATATTTTAGTTTAAAATTAAATCAGCTCAAAATGACTCAAATGAAAACTAGTACACTAACAAGCAAACACTACCTTGCCTAGATCAAAGAGGAGAGCATAGTGAACAAAAAAAAACATAAAGCTCAATAAAAATGCAAGAAAATAATATATTCTTACCTTCCTTGAATGTAATAAGAGGTTTTTTTGATTATATTGCTCAGATGTGCTCAAGAGGTCTTCATAAATGGAGTGTGGCTACCTTCATCTCCTCTTGGCACCATTATTTGGCTTGGCTTGGATTGATGATTCAATGGCTTGGATCAATTTTGGAATTACAACACTTGGATTTTGTTTCATGAATCCATTCCTACATTATAAATTTACTTTTAATTGACATCTCTAAATTAATAGTTATATGCTTATATTTATAGGATCTCAAATAACCTTGGAATGGGTTAAATCTAACCTTGATTGATTTTATTAACCTTGGTTGAGTTTCAAAGGTGTCCAAATGGTCATGATTAGGTTTGGATAGGTGTGATTTGAGATATTTTCCATTTGAGACAACTCATAAAGGTAATGATTCATTCCTAGGATATTTAAGATGCTCTTGATATTTGAATTTTCCTTTTTGATAATTGATTTAATTGCTTTATTTTCTCAAGGATGAATTCAATTAGGCTTTGATCAAGATTTTTATTTTGATTAAATCCATTTAGGAATTTGTTTATTTTTTGTATTTTTGATTTAATTCAATGTGCATTTACCCCAAATTAATTTATTTATGGGCCAAGTTGATTTATTTGCATGGTTATGAAGCCAAATGTGAGACACTTAGAGATTCTTGGGATAGGTATTCTATGGTTGGCAAGAATTTGTCTAAATTCAGGTATGAATCCATTGGTGGCGAGGTTTACATGTATAAATTTAACGCATGTGTGATATTTTATAAGTGTAAAATCTTCATGATTGGTTCTTATGTGTAGTCTACAGACTAATTCATGCAATGAACTGAGGTTACAAATCTATGTCATGAGTTAAAATCTATGTAAGAGAGTTTTAAGAGGATTTTTAATGATTATAATTCTTGATTTAATTTCCAAATGAACCTAATTACCTCAATATATCTCAAAAGAAGAGGGACTCATGCATTTTTGAAGGTCACTATATGACAGACTGTGTGTGCTTGTTAATAGTAGTTGCAAAATTCATATATGGCTTAAAAACATTTAAAAAGTTTTATTTAAATGATGATATATGTTCTTCATGACATGTTAGACAATATCCTATACTTCATTTCTATCCTCAAAGGATTATAGACCACATATTTTTGCTCCCCAAATTCACTATTCCACTTTAGTAGAGTTTAAAGACTGCTTACAAAAATTAAGGTTTTTGGAGTTTTTTAAGGTTCTATTTTATGCTATCTATAATGTGATATACCTTTAATGTGTCATAATTAAAAATTGTATATGCCTTAGGTTTTTCAAGATCCATATTGAATACAATTTGGAGGCTTCTATGTTTCTTACATGTTAGAATCCCCACCGTTATCTTTTCTCATCACCATCACTATCTTTATACTATGTTTACCCCTATTTTCATGCTCTCAACATATTTATCAATCTAATTCCACACTCCTTAATCTATCCACCCAATTTATATTTGTAAACATGATAAATAAGCCTCCATATACCTTTGGTAACCCTTGGAAGACATGAGGGAATGAGATTTTGGGTTGATATGGTCTTAAACCCTATTGAGGAGACCTCACATGCACTTAAAACCAACCATTTGGTTACTGTAGAAGAGAATTCCAAGGAGTGATAGACCTATTTAAGGACATATATGGATTAAAAGAGAGAATTTATGGTGAATTCTAAGAAAGGACCCAATGCCAGTCATCCTCATAAGTGGTTCAAAGAAATATTTACCCTAAGTGACACTTTTTGGACTATCTCAGTCTATACAACATGCTATGAATCTCTTTGATGATTGAGTTTGAAGGGAAAATAAAGGTTTGGTATCAAGCTTAAAATGAGATGAATTAGTTTAAGATGAATAGTGTGTCCTCAAGTTCATGATGAGAGTGTTGGACTGGATCATTAACTCATACTAAATAAGCCACCATCTCCATTACAAGACCAATGAACACCTATGGCCACCTTTATTGGCTTAGGCTTAACAAATGAATGAAGGTTTAGTAAAGGCTGTGTTTAATGAGATTGTGGAGTCTCTAATTAGGTTTCAAAGTGTTGATGATTTTTAAATAAGCCTAAAAACCTAAAAATACAAATACATTTACTCCATCAAAAAGGCCTATCATACAACATAATTCACCTACAAAACCTTGACTAACTTAACCTTTGCATGGGAGTAGAGTTGATGAGAAGAGAAAATCATGGTATTGTGGGGTCTCTCTTGAGAAATTAAAGTATCCTAAAACCTTCAAGTATGAATAAATTCAATCTAAATAAGGCCTAATATAGAAGATTAACACCTACATCAATACCTTAAGAACCTACAGCCACCATGACAAAGGGAAAAACAAGAAAGGTTACATTAGATAGGATTTTATAATACTATGTGTTATTGAAGAAAGGTTGAAGTAATTTTTTCACAATTGAGGGAATATAAATAATAAGGTGTAATTTCTAGACCTAAAAGGTTAGTCTAAAATAACATACCTTAGTTGTGTCTCTCCTCATTTATTGATTGTGCATAAAAAAATGAGTCGAAATGATGTAGGTTAACAATATTTCAAAGAGAGAGGTTGTGAAATAATATCATTAATAAAAATATAGGAAGGTAGAGGAAATAAAATGTCACTTTACATTCCAAACCATCTCTTGGATCACACCTAAAATACCACTATATATACCTACAGTCAGTTGATGAAAAGTAATGAAGCTAAATTATGGAGGTTGGAGGCCATTATTGAGACAATGGGAGAAAGGTTTGAACGATAAATATCCATATCAAAGGTGATATTTATAATAAGTATACCCATGACACTCATACCAAGAATGACTACCTCTCTCTACTTAGTTAAGGGGGATATAGAAAAACATTACCTTATGTAAGCCAAAAAATCCTGTGTAAGTCAACCAATGTGCTCAAATTTTACAATGAAAAGTAATTTATAATTCAAACACCTAGTAAATGGAATGAGAAGTTTTTTAAATAGCCTATATGAAGGAATAAACACTAATACATAACCTCTCAGGGTTTTACTCTTATAACTATGCCTGAACCTTAGAGGACTCTGCATATAGTATGTAGGGTTAAATGTTGATTAAATACACTCAAATGAGATCATATATGGTATGGAAGTCCTGAGTAATCTAATTTAAGGTCTCAACGATAACTATTCACATAACTCTAACTAGCACACCCAATCAAAGGGCCTTAAGAGAGAAATATGTGCATGCAAGAAACCAAAGGACTTATAAATAGGATAGAAGTTTAAAGAGATGAGATATAAGAGACATAAAGGAGGATATATAAGGAAAATAACATTATATTAAAGCCTATATAACCTTAGGAGAAAAAGAAAATGAGGTCACATTAGAACCTCAAACATAGTCATGTAGTTTACAGGTAGTAAAAGGCCTATTTGAGAAAAAATGATCATTTGAGGCAATTATAGGAAAATTTTGGTCTCCAAAATTGGAATCAATGGTGATAATGAGTTATAAAAAGGATCCATTTTTTTTATTGGTTAGATAAATAGTTGGTAAACCCACTATTTTGTTTCATACCAAGACATGTTTAGGTAAGTAGTCAAAGTGCTAAATGGATAAGAATCAGTCTTAGGTTTGAAATTGGAATAGATCCATAAAATAGTTTTATGATCAATGAAACATGGTTAAAGGGTCAAAAATATTCATCCAAATATATATAACACTCATCACTTTAGTCAATCATCTTGATGATAGGCCTTAAACATAGTCACACAGGCCTACCTATAGACCCTAGACCTATATCAAAAATATTTCAAGATCCTATATTAGGTTATATGATAAATTTAGTAGATATAAAGATGTTTAAAACATGATATAATAGGTTTCAAGTGAAAAGGAGTGGGAAAAATTTAAAATGACTTAAAAACATCAATTGAAGCACCCAATCCTACACATAGGCAATTTGAGGACCAACTTCAAGCACTCATCCAATCCACCACATAAGCTTTCAGGACCAAGGCTCTTAGGTTGTTATATATACCCATATGTAATAAAAATATATGATATATTTATTGGATATAAGAGGCTAAACTCTATGAATGAATCTTAAGAAGTTAGGCACTGAGAAATGGCCTACAAACTCTCTTAGGGTCACCTTTAGATGTTATCCTCATACATCATTTGCATGGTATTTGAAGCCATTCATGAAAATTGATTAGGTATATTCCCTAGATTTTCATGTCATTTATTCTAATCTTGGATGTCTGTAGTATATAAATTATCCTTAAGACTCCTAAGTGCTCCTAAACCTCCCAAAAACCCTAGGCATACCCAATCAAAGAAAAGTTGATATTTTGATGCCTTAACATCTTAGAATGATTTAAATAGATCATGAAACAAAAAAAAACTAAAAGGGGATCTAATTAATGATACTTGAATATATAAACATTATATGAAATCCTCAAAAATAGACATTTTTTAATAATTTTGAGTAAAATGAAGGGTGTTTAATAGTTCAGAGTGATTCAAATCATTGGGATAGAAATCTTGGGAATTAATCCACCTTATAAATGTATAAAATTCATAAGGTTTTAGCTGTATAAGTATCTATACATACATATAAAGTTGCCAGTTTGTCGGTGTATGAAGTAGAGGAACTAGTCAGCTTGGAAAAGTCGAGTTTCAAGTTCCTAATGCCTTTTTAGGCCTAGGTCATGGTTGGAGGTTTTGTTTAATCCATATATAAAATTCATACACATATTTTCAATCCTTTTTTTAGGGTTCATAGAGTTAAATATGCAAGTAGATAGGTAATTAGGTCTAATAGGCCTATATTGTCATCAAAGAGAGACAAATTGGCATTAAGAGACCAATATAATAAGTTGATGCAAGGTTGATACATGGTAAATTGACCATTAAATGGAATTAAATTCACATTTAATATATTTTGTGGAGGAATAAGTGAGTTTCCTTGAATCCACCAATTTGCTCTGAAGTAATAGTGGCTACTACATGATCATGGTGGCCTAATTCATGATTTTAACTATCATAATGGATTATGATAGACTGTTATAAGCATGGCCAGGCCTTTGACATAGTGTAACTAAATATTAATCAACCTCCCATACCTGATTTATAATTCTAAAACCTCATTCAAGGAGGTCCAATGCATGGAAGAGATAGAATGAAAATTGTATAACTATTGTAACTACTATTTTGAATTGAATGTGGTCATTGATGACCCCTCTCCACTCTTCCATGATATATTACCATTTTTATCTCCTCACCTCTTCTATATATTCAAGTATTTTTTCCTTATATTTCATCTCTTAGGATGGTATGAGGAAATTTTACCAATATTTGTACTTGAAAACCTATTGGATGAATGAATAAGAAAAATTTCAATTGTTTTTCATCAGTACATAGTGTTTTATGTTTGTTTTAAAATGGAACAATGGTTAAGTATTCACTTTATAGATATAATTTCTACCTAAGTGATAAAAAATCTTCCTTTTAGGTCATCTAGTGTGTCTTGATGTTGATGTCTGAATCTTGAAGTGGTTTTTTACTATAAGTGCCTTGAACTAGGCCTTATTCTCATTTCCCTCTTGCTCAAGTCAATCAAACTGACCTCTTGGTTCTATACATGTGCTTAAAAGTCATTTAAGGTACTATGTTTATCTTTTTTATACCATTAGTGTCATTTGAGTCCAAGTTGAGTGGATAAATGAGTTCATGGTGCATCACCACACTTTAGAGTAGGTTTTCATTCCTATAAAAACTCCTTCACCCTTTTCATCCCAATAGGTTTAGGTCTTAGAGAAAGCATTGAATTATCAAATTAGGGGAGATATCCATTTAAAATATATAGTTTTGTCTTGATATTAGGTGACCCATAGCCTCAATTCATTACCATGTTGGAGTAAGTTAGAGGATATGACTTGAACACTCTTGTCCTTAACTTGGGTGCAACCTAGAAACTCCAAAAGTTACTACTCAAAAAGGAAGAGTTTATAAAATTATCCTAGCACATATTAATATATAAAATGTGATTCATAAAACTAATTCAGTAATAAAATCCAAGGGATATGACATGATTGATATATTAAGTAATACACATGTAAAAATTTCAATCCTTGAGATCTAAAAATAGTTTGATGTCTATAAGGATATCATATACAAGCATTACATGAGACACAAGTTCCAAGTTATATTGACCCTAATTATTTTATGGATGTTATGAAATATCTCAAGAAAAATAATAATCTCATTACTTTTATTCTAGCATAGTCACCATCTAAATATATTTTTGACCAAAATTTGCATTTATTCATACAAGTGACAATTATAATTAAAGGTATGAAAAGGGTTCTCATTGATTATGGTTTGGGCCTAAAATTTTTAAGAATATAATTCTTAACCACTATGGGTGTTAGCAAAAATATTATTCAAAACACAATTATGCACATAAAAGGTTTTCAAAATTAACATAGCCATATGGTTGGTCAAATTATATAGGATGTGACCTTAGGACCAAAAATGATTTCAGCTAATTTTTAGGTCTTGTCTTCATCCCTACATTATAATTTAATTTTTGGTATAAATTAGATAAATTTAATGGAATTTATCTAGTCTAAACTTCATCAATGTGTAAAACTAATACATGATGGAACCTCATTATCCATCCCTGTTAATGATGAACCTTTTAAATTTTATAAATTTTACATTATAAAATTGAAGGCATCCCTGCATTGGTACCAACTAAAAAATACATCCCTCTTGAGCATATACATACCTATGAAATAAGTGATTAAAATTCAATGGATCCTTTATCTCTATATGAAAACAAGGCACTAAAGTCTAAAGTGCACATAAATAAGCATAAGAAGAAGGAACCATTAAAAAAAGAATAAAACTAAAAGATCCCCCAACACTTGATATTCCTTTATTAGTTGATACTAAGCAAAAATATGGCCATGTTTCAAATTAATATGATAGTGATTATGATATACCATATGATATGACATATGAGAAAATACAAACTTAAAATTTGATTCACTTGATCACCTATCACATAACCTATTTGAACATATGGGTCCTAGAAAATATAAGCCAAACCCACTTGAAGAAAATATATAATTGAATCCATATAAGGGTAAAACAAAAATATAATATGAGAATCTAAATTATTGTTATTCCATACACCCCTCTTGGATAAAAACATTGAGTCAACCTTACAACAATCAAATGTAAGTTCATCATGTGAACAATGTGGAGTATTCTTAAAAGGCTTCACAATTTTTTTTATAGATAAAACCACAACAAGATACTCTAGATACAATTTTATCCATGTTAATTGAGTTCAAAATGGTTTCTTTACCTTCTACTAGACACAAACTACATAATAAAATTTTACCCATAGAAGACACAGTACCATATTGGAAATATCATCGAATCAGTGGCCATCATACCAATAAATGTGAGATATTGAAGAATCAAATTCAAAAATATAAAAAATGAGGATATATATAAATTATGTCTAATATGAGGAAAATTTTATATACCTAATATATATTAGAAAATAACTATCTCTCAAAGCATCCAAAGCATGAGGATTTAACTATTATTGAGGATTTAACTATTATTGCTAATATTAATGGGGTATATTTCCACCATATCTATTTTGATAACAAGTAAGATAAAAATTGTGGTACCAATTTTATTGCATGATTCATACATTTTATATATGAATTCATATACTCTCCATTCAATCTAAATTTTTGAGGATACGTATGGTTACCTATCACCTATGGCCCATGTGTGAAAACTTCAACTATATGAATTTTAGACCAAAAACCAAATTTGAAACTAAAGTTTGGATAAAATTTGCTAAAGGAGTGTAATTATAAGATATATACTAAAAATATGTATGTAATTTTTATTAATATCAATAAATAAATTTTCATATGACATGATGGACATGATTATTTTCCTACACCATTGGCTTTAGGTAGATAATTAAATAAACACATTGAAATGGTGGTAGTGCAGTGATATAAACAAATATTGAATTTTTTTCTTGGTGGTCCAACGCCTTTTGATGATGAGGACTTCTTTGATTATAATTTATAAAATATTAAAAAAATAAAAAAACATTCAAAAAACAAAAAATATATTCAACACCTACATGTTCTATTAGATTCTTGGCATATATGTGTTAGTTCCATGTTGATGGATGGCATATTCAGTTATTCATACATATAAATTTGTGTCATACTTATACTTGAGTGTGATATAGGAATACAAAAATACATTATATATTCCTATTTTTGATGTTGGGGATTCCCTCTACTTATTCCATGAAGACAATGGGGGCATCTTCTTCTTTTATCTTGATACACACATGCTATATGATTTGATGGTCACTCTAAATTATCATGTTTTGAGCTTACATATGTACTTAAACATGCATTTATTCATGATTATATATCACACAAGGTACTTGATATGCTATACACTAAATAGTTTTTCCTAACACATTTAATCCATGGGATATTATACATGTCTATGTTGGTTTCTTATGATTTATTTTATGCACTTCCTTGAGTGTCTTCCATTGCTATTTTCTTTATTATTAAATAATTTTAATGTGATCCTTTACTTGTATCCCCCATGCTTATGTGTGTTTTATTTGGAATTTACATAGGTCATTATTTATTCTATGGACATTTTAATATGTCACACTTACTTTTGTCGATATTTTACTAACTCATGTCCCTTCGATTGTGCATCATTTGAACATACCCCTATTTTTTGGTCTCCATGGACCACTATCTTTTGAATTTATTTTTATTTCTATTATGTGTGTGCTTTATTTTCTTGTTGATCTTGTACTATTACTTCTAGACGTTACCATGATCCTTATCATGCATATTAGGCCTTTATATGATCACATTGTTTCTATATGCTTCAATACTATATCTACCTAGTCATGTTACTTATATATGCTACATGGTTCCATTCATAGATTATATAATTTTTTAATCCTTTAGAGGTGACGTAACTGCCAGTTCCTATCTTTCCCTCACCTCAAATGGGGGACATATTAATGGGGTCTCGTTATATATGTGTGTCATCCACACTTGGGACAATTTTAAGATTTAGTGGGTGAATGTCAAATGGGAATGGATTTCACACATTAATAATTTTAAAATTTTAGTGGGGTAATGCTTTGGAAGCATGTTCTCCACACCTATTCAGTATTTATAATATATAGATTATAGTGGGGCATGTTTTGGAAACATGTTTTCCACATTGGTACCTATATCAGTTTTTAAATTTCTCCATATATAATGGGGTCATTATTTGGAAGCACGTTCTTCCCACTTATATAGTTTTATGAATTGGACAAAGCACATAGTTATATGATTCATATTCATAGTTGTGGAAGAATTTTATACATTGGTACTATTTGTAGTAGGAATTTTGAGAAAATGAATTAAACTACCTAAATATGTAATTTATAATCAAAATATCAAACTACCTAATTAATATCTAGATTTATTAGGATATAATAAAATTAGATGAATTCATAATTCAAACCAACATTCTAATCCTAAATCTAATTACTCTAACAAAAGATTAAATGGATAAAAAATAAGAATATTAGATCGAGATTACCATAGACTTAGATTTTTGACATTCTATTGGTATGATCAAGGATGATGATGATGGATTCAAGTATTAGACTAGCATGGGATTAGTGGAATTATTCTTGATTTTTGTTTTGACATGGAGACTTCATGAACTTCATAGATTTCTAGTTTATTTTGATTTCTAGTTCAACATGGAGACTTCATGAGCTTCATATATGGATTCGATAGATAGTTTATCCATGGAGAAATCGATTTTTTATATATAATATGGATGGAATAATTAATGGATATATTTGAATCATGGGTTATTGAGATGAATGGTTGAGGTTTTTCCAAGGAATTTGTAATTCCTTGGAAAGCTCTAGAATAGAGGGTTCTAGATGGGGAAGGCTAAGTTATATATGATTATAGAATTGAAGGATTATATAATCCTATTAAGGATTAATTATTATTAGGTAGGTGATTATATAGGGATTAGGTGAGTGATTAGGGACTAGTGGTGTAACAGACACTAGGAATAGGTTTATAAGGTTAGTAGGTGGGTCATGGGAATTTAAAATTCTCAAATAACAGATAAGTGGGATTAAGATAAGATAATGGGGATTTAAGAGGATTAGTTGATTAATGGGGATAATAATCAGTCTAATAGATGAATTATTATGTTGAGTTAAGAGATATTAAATAAATGAGTAGGATTAGGATAAAGGGGATAAATTAGAATAATTAAAGTGAGAATATTTAGGTGCATACATTTTGCCCCTCTTTGAAAAGGCATTGTGAGTGGATGAAGTGGAAGGAGTAATGGACTTTCAAATTAAAAAAATGTCATGGATGAATTTTAGTATATGATTTTAGTGTATATGATGCCCCCTCAAGGGTACATGTGGGGAAGAATGAGATGGATGGCAACACGAAAGAAGAAATGAATGGGTGGGATGTGATGGATATATAAGGGGATGGGATGCAAGATTTTGAGGTAGATGATGAATAAGATGAATATGAATTGGGTGAATGAGATGCAAATTTATGATTCCTATAGTAAATACGTATGCACAAGGAGTGGAAATGACTGGGTCATGATTGTCGACACATCTCAAGGAAGAATCAACCATAACATGATGAGGATAGGAAAAAAAGGCCACAAGATCTAGATGTATCCCCAAAAAGGATTCTTAAAAATGAGATATTTAGGCTAGGATAAGATAATGATTTGATAATATTAATGATGGGTGTAGATCAAATCTAGAGTCAAGAGATATGATGAAGAAGATGATATGATTGACTGACTAAAAGATGAAGGAGAAGAATTGGAATGCATCAAATCAATGATCCATAATATGATTAGTAAAGATAATGACCCTAAAAAGGACACATGCAAGTTATCAAGATATGATAATAGATTTATCAATATGGTTATTCCCTAATTGAAATAATAACCATAAACTTGAAATTATCAATCAATGATAATGGATGATTAATGAAAGAAAAGATGGATGTTGTGAATTTTTAGGCCTAATTGATAGGTGTGGGAAATTGATAAAAAGATTAAGGACATAATTATAGATATGGTATTTGAGCAATATATTGATTGATTAATGATTTATATTATAGCTCAATAATTTTATTGATGCAAGACTTATAGAATGATGAGGGATAGGAGAGATGTGATGATGGATGATGAACAAAGAGATGAGCGTGGTCAAGATATCTTGGGGCACTAAAAATGGCCAAGTGATACTTAAATAGTCTAAAAAGACCTTAGGATGATGTAATTCTGATTAAATGATACATGATGAGAAAGATAAGAGGATGATGATGATGGATATTAGACATGTTAGTGGTTAGATAGAGGATGTGACTTAGTTGAATATAAATGATTTTGGAGATGAGATGTTAGATATGTTAGTTATTAGATAGAGTATGTGACTTAGATGAAAATACATTATTTTGGAGATGAGATATTAGATGTGTTAGTTTTTAGATAGAGGATGTGACATAAATGTTGGACTAAGATAAATGATGGGAGATGATAGGTTAGATGTTGATGATGAAAAGGATGATAGAAGTTGGTGATGGGATTGATATGTTTAAAGGATATGATAAATGATGAGGGTGTATATGATCAAGCCATCCTATCTATTATAAGGCTCATCATAGTTTAATTAATCTGATAGATATGGCACTTGACATTATGCCCCATGATATAAGTATTACTAAGTGTACATTGTTTCAAAGTGCATGAGAAAATAGTAAACTCTACATCATTAAGGGAATTTATAATAATTATTGTAGGATTTGGTGACCTCATAACATCCTTATTAATTTCCCAATAGATAAAAAGAGACATAATGAAACATAAAATCAAAAGACAAATACAATCGAATATACAAACAAGTCACACAACAAAGAGCATCTAAACAACACACACAAGTACATACATACATTGTCATTATGTTTTGACTAATTATCCTAACTAGAGTCTATAGGATAATTGATTGGATGATGAATTGGACTAGGATGATCATGATATGATTATGAACATAAGATAGACTTAGATATACTAATGATGATGATTAGGATTAGGTTTGGATATGTATTTAGACTATACGATGGACTAAGGTTAGGATAAGGATGTTGAAGATAAGGTGAAAACGTGAATAAGATGATAATATGTATAAAACATGAAATAGGATGATTGGGATATTGAGGACATAGGACAAGATGATAAATGACAAGGTAACTAAGATATTTTTTTTGGATTTTTGGCATATTTCAATTTTTATGTCTTTTTGGAATATATATGTACACTATATAAATAGGCTTAATATCAAAGGGAGGAAAAACTAGAAACCAAGGAAAAATATATGGGATGATAAAAGGATGAGGGTGATGCAAAAAATGGTATGAGGACTAAGGAATAAAAAACTAGGAATTATTAATGACCTCATCATGAAGGAACTAAAAGTTTAGTTACCGAGTGTCCATTAGAAGATATGCCAAGGTGATTATTAAATATTCCTCAAGAAACATTCCTCATCATTATGAAGGTCAATATGGGGAGTAATTATTGACATAATGGATATAGGAATATGATATGGATGGGTATATACAATGGATAGAAGAATAGAATATGGATGGGTATATACAATGGATAGAGGAATAAGATAGACATGGATGAAAAAGAGGGGATTGAAAATGAATTTGAAAAGGATGGATTTTTACCCCAAGTGTTGAGGTACAAGGTGAATAATATATTATTTTACCATGATGCAAAAACTAGTTTCATTTTGGTACATGCCCAAGGTGATAGAACACTGGTTTTCACAATTGGATGAATGGTTTTTTATTTTACTTTCTAATTTTTTTTGATTTTTTTGATTTTTTATTTTTTTAATCTTTTATTAATCTTGATTTATTAGATAAGGGTGAGATGCAAGAATGTTGAAACTGGATAGATCTTTATCCAACACCTATTTTTGAGATATGTGACACTAGGATCATGTTATCAATGTTGGATGTATTAATGTTTATGTAACCTTCTATGATTCTTGATTTAGACTCCTCTAGATATCTAGACCAGGTGTCTTGGTCACCCATATAATAGATGATGATGCCTAGGTGGGTGATGTGAGTGATGGATTGGATTAGATATTGGTTTTAATGGGGGAGTATAGGACTTGAATGGATGGTAGGATCATGACAGGAAAGTAAGATAGATGATTGGGAAGTGGGAATAGTAATCATATACATAATTTGATATTTTAGACATTCATCATTTGATTGGTGTCATTTAACAAATTAATTCAAGAGATCTAAGACATTTTGAATTTTTAGTTCATCATTGATCTGATCTTTAGAAGGATTATTAGCCATATGGGTAGTGCTTTTGACATTATTTTAAGTTTTATACTTTATTATATTTTGACTACCCCTTGGTGCCTAATTTTATACTTTACCATGGGGGATTAATTTTTAGCTTTGATGATAGCCTAGTGCCTAACGTTAGGATTCATAAGGGGAAAATATTTTTGGATTAGGCTCATGATTTGAATTTTCTTAACTTTGACTTATGAGATCAAAGATGATTTTATTGTTATGATCAACTTTTTAAATATGGTCTTGGACTTTTATATTTTTGGCACACATTATATTACTTGAAGAAGGGTCCAATTATGTATGTTCATGGTCATACTTATGGAGGGAGGTGATTAAATGATCATTGATAGGAATAAAGGGGTCTATGATGGATGAAGGTGGGGGAGATGGTATGATGAGGTCAATGAGTTGTGATGGGGTAGCATGGTATTCATAGGAATTATTAGGAGACCTAATTTTGACATAAAATAAAATATCCTCAAGATCATCAAAAGGATCGCTAGGACTAGATGAAAGACATGCCTCTAGTGTAAGATTAAATTAACTCTGACAATATTCAATAGATAAAATTTTCAAGAACTCTATTATGACTTCACAATCTTGATTGGGATCAAAATATATTCTTGGTGATTGATTATCATCCATATTAGAGGTACCTTAAAAAGGGTAGGCATAGTCATTGACATCTACAAGGGATGATGAGGAATATGTTTCAGACACTAGTGTTGAACATGATCCTAATGTAAATAACACTTATATTCACACTAATGCTGATTTTTTTATACAAGACATGATGCTTCTATTAGAAGATTAATTTTTCACATTTGACCTCTTGACATGTGATTTTTGACATGATAGATGAGGGGGAGATGATGGATGAATAATGAATTGAATAAACATAGGCCCATGGAAGGACTCATGAGATATGGGAGGATTTTGTGCATGGTAAATAGACTCATCTTTAATTAATGATTTTTCAAAGATAAGGGGACCATGGAAGATGGATGTGTTATCTTGACCTTGGCATGAAAGGGGAAAGGATTGATCATGAATGGGAATGGAATCTTGACATACCTATTTTTTTCACTGAAGAATGTTGACTCATCTAGTTCATATTTAATTTCAATGTCACCATAGTCGATAAGGCTTTGGACATAGTCTTAGAAATTATGATATAGATTAATGGTATGCCCTTAGGTTTGATGATATGCATAATATTGGATATATTTATACCAAGAGGGATTAGGCTTGGTGGGATCAAGATTTCATATGGTTGGATAGACCATCATGTTAGTAGCAATGAGTTGATGGAAGAGGGATTCTAATGATATAGGAAGAGAAGTATATGGGTTCACTTTCCTTTATAATTTAGATGTGGATGCATTAGAATTTTTACATGACTGGGTGGGTGGATTAGTAATGGATGAGGTGGAGAAGATAGTATTCCATTTGTTGTTTTAGGAAAGGGTAAATGATTGGCTCTGATAAGAAGATGGAAGATTGGAATGGGACTCACAGGAATTTGTTTGGACTAAAGGTAATAATAGATGGATGAGGGTAGAATATATTGGTCATAGAGTTCTCATCTCAAGGAGAAAAGAAATGTACATATCCATATTGGTGATAAGGCATTGTTTAATTAGGGTATTGACCAAATTTTTTTTGGATGCATGAATAAATATGGGTGAAAGTATAGATGATATGGTTCTTTGGACCCAATTTGTATGTGTAGGGGATTAAATGGAAAGATTAAGAGGTGAAGATGGGATGTGTGAAACAAATTTGGACAAAGGCTTGCCTTAGTGTTATCTCTGGTTTGACTCAATGTTTGATGTGATTTGATATTTGATTACTTAGACCAAATTAAATTGTGAGGTAATACTTTATGGTTGAGATTAGATTCAACTAAGTGATCTATGACAAGATCAATGATTAGACAAGGGGCTAGACTAGCTTGAGAGACTAATTATGATAGGATTGATTGGATTAAGACTAGTTCAAGACTAAGATGATCAAATTAGATAGGATGTGATGATTGTATTAATGGATTGATAGGATTGTGATTATGACTCAAATATGATGAGACACAAATAAGGTAATGATAAGGAGCTTGATCAAAAGATTTTTTTACTTATGTAGATGAAGACTAATGTATGACTACAAACTTGACTAGGTTAATAAGGTTACAAGGCAAGACAAGATCAAAATAAATCATTGGTTAAGAATAAAATGGACCTAGGACATGATGCAGATGATAATATGTGAATATGATATGTAAGAGATATGGATGGATGAGACTAGACAAGGAGATAATCAAGATTGGTTATAGATAAGGTGGACTAAGTGATAAATAATATGAGGTTAGTCTATGATAAAATATGATGGAGGGATGACAAGACTTGGTTAGGATATGTTGGTGATAGAATCATGACCAATTATGGGTGGTTATGACTAGACTAAGATGGGATTAAGATAAGAGAGTGATGGGAGATAGGATAAGATAAATAAAAGGATATACAAAGATAATATGTAAAAGAGGATGATAATAAATATGTGTAAGGAAAGGATATACAAGATGATGATATGTGTACAAGACATATATAGGTGTATATAGGTTTAGGTAAAAGGCTGACTTGGCTCACAAACAATAGGGTCTAGCATGACACTCACCAAATCAAGTAAGCCAAAAACCTATGACTAGTAAACTGAAGGGTGTGTAACCTAATGAATTTACCCTCTAATGGCTCCATGAGTGAGATTGTAGGTTAGTGACCCATTATGAAATCAACTAAACCCTATCAAACTCATTTTCACTTGATAGATAGTTAAGAGTTAATCCTAACTCTAGTAACAATTCACCTATTATAGTGAAAAAGTCCTGTGCTAGCCTAAATGAGATCTCTAGGGGCATTTCAAATATACAAAAATGCATGATGGGGCCCAAGTCTTTATAGGGTTATATCTAATGCCTGGTTCATAGATTTAACTCTTCCCCTTAATGGATGACATGTATGGGGTTAATTTTTTAGCCTAATGAAAACTATCCCTGATATTCTACTCCAGTAGAACATAGAGCTTATATTAGTGCATGGTGGTGAAATCCATGATCAATATTCCATTAAGACTGTGGTAGGTATGTGGGTGTCAATTCCACATCATGTTGCCCCTAGAAAAGAAAAATGGGAGGGTTTATAGGTGTTTTCATATCCTTAATTAATATTCCAAAAGACATGAGGAGAGAATATACCATTGTAGGCCTTAGGTGACAAATAAGTAATCCAAAAAGATATTAATTAACTAATTAATGTGATGTTATATATATATATATACATATATATATATATATATATATATATATATATATATATATATATATATATATATATATATATATACACATACATATATATACATACATATACATACATACATATATATATATATACATATATATATATATATACATATATACATATATATATATATACATATATACACACACATATACATATATACAGACACACACACACACACACACACACACACACACACACACACACACACACACACACACACACACACACACACACACATATATTATAAGATCAATAATATATAAGGATATACAAGATATATACATGATTTAAACAAAGTAATTAAAATAATTAATCTTAAAGATGCCAAAATTATTTGACAGGTAGCCTACAAAAAAATGATTATTACTTTGGTTGGCACTCAATAAAGAGCAACCTACAAGACAAATGATTAGTAGTTTGATTGATAATCTTGAGGGGAAAAGTTAAAAAAAAGAAGTTACACAAAAATATGATATTATAAAGATAAAATATCCTCTAAATTCACCCTTACAAGAAACAAATGTTAGTCCAACACACCTTAATAACAACCACTAAAAAAATCATGATTTGGCTCTATAATTTCTTTGGGTGAGCAAGCCATAACGTGGGGGTTTGGGGGTAGTGTCCCTTTTGGGGTCAAATGGAAAAGAATGACTCTAAATGACTCTAAAAATTCCCTCAAAAGAGACAAAATTGAGTGCAAAAAGTCAATACAAAATCACAATTTTAGACTATAATATCATAGATACATAGTCAAACCAATGCAAAACCACAAATGGAAATGGAGATATCATGATTATTAGATAAAACCACCAATAATGAGTTGTAGTATTGTCCTAAATTACTAACATTGATGTTCAACTAGATAGTTTATGTAAAACCAAGATAGTTTATGTAATATCATGACTTGTAATGTGATATTGTGACTGCGAGATTAGTAATATTATAGGAAAGTTTAAAGCTTTAAAATTTTAGACTTTTGACTAAATATGTAGATGTTTGAGATGATTAGATTAAAATAGATAGTGTAAGATATACAAATACCTAAGAATTTGTTATGGAAATTTTAGTCTTATGACGATGTATTGAGATTTTTTATCAAGATTTTTTACCAAAATGGATAAATCATAAGAAAATTGTAGAATAGGAAAGATATTTCTTAATTTTATTTGTCTTAAATATCATATTTATCAGTTGAAGATAGAGACTAGTGAGAAAATAATCCCAAAAATTACCAAACCATAATGTCATGACTCTTAGTGCAATATCATTATTTCAAGTTCAATACCATGACTACATGATTAATGATATTGTAGAGGTTAGTAAAAAGGTTAAGACTATGATGTTTTATTTCTAGATGAGATTGCTATTTGATGTTTTTTGTATCAATTAACATAGAATGGTACATAGATAAAAATATCTTTCATAAAAGGTGGTTAGCAAAGATATTTTCAAATCATAAATGTATTTAACAAAATATTCCAAGATCTAATATATCTCAATAATCCTTCAAAAAGGTGCCTGTGTGATTAATGATTTTCCTACAAGCCAAAGAATTAAGAGATTGACCCTACAAGTTAGAGATCTACTGTTACTTTTATTAGTTTTGATAGAAATTACAATAATACAACTATGTATGGAATTATCATGACTTTTAGGATGATGTTGTGAGTCTTAGAATGAAAAAATTTTAGCTTAGTAGTTGAGCACTAAAATCCCAACCAACACTATTTTTCCCTCATACAGAAGGTGAAAATCTAGATTTTCAACATGATAAAGTATAATATGAGCCCAAAGAGGTTAGAAAATTAGAAAAAATGAATAATTTTATGCTTGACTCAAGGACCTCTACAAAATCATGACTGAGGAATACAATATCATGATTACCAGTGCAATATCATGATTTGCAAAATTATGGTATTATGCATGCATGATAACCTACCAAGGGAATATACATTAGTAGTTAAGACTTAGAAGATAATTCAATACCATGACTCTTAAGGCAAAGCCACCACTATAATGTCATGACTTACAGAGCAATATCATGAATTTCACATCTGCATGATTTTTTTTTTCAAAATTTGGTTCCTATTATTGATTTATTCATCCCTACAAAATATCAAAAACACCAATAACAAGCAAAATGATTAAATTGTGAGGGTTGTCCCACCATGGTAACCAAAATGTAGTCAGAATTTTGAGAAAATCAATTAAACTACCTAAATATGTAATCTAAACCCAAAATGTCAAACTACCTAAGTAATATCTAGATCCATTAGAATCAAATGTAAATAGATGAATACAAAATCCAAACCAGCATTCTAATCCTAAAGCTAACAACTCCTAACTAGGTTAAATAGATCAAAAATAAGAGGATCGGATTGATATCACATTAGACTCATATTTTTTACATTATGTTGGCATTATCAATGACATTGATGATAGATTAAAGGATTATATTAGCATGGGCTTAGTGAATTTATTTTTGATTCCTAGTTTGACATGGAGACTTCATGAGCTTCATAGATTTCTAGTTGCTTGTGATTTCTAATTTAACATGGAGACTTCATGAGCTTCATATATTGATATAATATATAATTTATAAATGGAGAAATGGATTGATTATATAGAATATGGAGGGAAGAATCAATGGCTAGATTTAAATCTTGGGCCATTGAGATCAATGGTTGCAGATTTTCTAAGGAATTTTTAATTCCTTAGAAACCTCTAAAATAGAGGTTTCTAGATGGGGAAGGATAAGTAAGATAGGATTATATAATTGGAGTATTATAGAATCATATTATGGATTAATTAGGATAATTTATGGGATTAGGTGAGTGATTATGGACTAGGGGTGTAGGAGAGACTAGGAATAAGTTAAGTGACTAGGTGGGTCATGGCAATTTAAATTCGTAAATAATAGATAAGTGGGATTAGGATAAGATAATGGGGATTTAGGAAGATAATTGATTGGTGGGGATAATAATTAGGTTAATATATGAAGGATAATGTTGAGTGGGGGATATTAGATAAATGACTAGGATTGGGATAAAGGCGATAAATTAGTGGGATTAGTTAGGCTAATTGAGGCGAGTCGATTTAGGTGCATACACCATTGTTATAATTTTTTTAGAATGACACATATTTATAGTACATATGATATATAATTTTTATCTAATATTGTAAAATCCAAATTATTTTTAAATTCTAAAACTCTTTTATATACTAATAACCCAATCAGACTTTTTAAGACTTTATTAAGCTAGTCTCATGAACTAGTTAGTTAAATTTTTGGTATGGTTGAAGTGATTAAATAAATCAATATTAACAATTTTTTATGTTGTTATTGATTATATCATCCAACCTGACTAGGTTATAAGTATCATTGGGTTTCATGATTGAGCTAATCTCAACTACTAGGTGGAAACTCGCCTTTGCTCCAAGGTTGGGGGCATGAGACTTCAAATCTCTCTATATATCTCTTTATATCCTTGGATATATGAAATTTAAATATTTATATATATTTTTCCTAATATAATTTTCAAAGCTTCACATTAATACATATTTTTAATAATAATTTTCTAATAAGCAATGTGGATACATCCACACACGTGTACTCCTAAACCTTTTTCTTTACATTTTAATCTATTTAATGTAATTTTAATTATAGATTATTTGAATTTATTATATAGTATAGAATACTCTTGGTTATAGATCAATCACCATAAAAAAACACAAGCTGGGCACACACAAAGAAAATATGTGTTATACACACCTAGGTTCGCATTCTTTTCCTTTAAACTAACAATTTCATTACTGGATTAAAGGAGGGACATTGATGCAGGGGATTTTAATGAGGACCCAAAAAATGATCTATTTTTGTCTTTAGTTAGTAAAATAATTTTTTAATAAGTCTTATAAGTTATTATTAGTTCATTGTAAATTATAGGATGACTCAAAGTGCATGGAATTTGGATTTTATGTTTTCCTACCAAAACCTTCTTTGAGAAAATTTGAATTTGTAAGCTTTATATAAGGAATATTTTATGAATCTATGAATATGTAAGGATGTATCAAGTGAGTCTAAAGGTTTTTGTAATTGTAGTAGGTTCATACATGTCATAAGTCCAATATCATAATCTTAAAGATGATATATTTTGAAAATCAAGACATAATGTTATGTATCATGTAACCTCTATGTAGAAAAGTTGGAATGATTTAGTTATGCACGTTTTTAGGAGATAAGACTCATTTATAGATAGAAATTTTTGATTTTATATTCATAGTATATAGGGTTAAATTCAAAGAGGTGAATGGATAAGATTATTGACAAAATTTAGAATGAAGATATGATGAATGTTTTGTAAACCCTATTGTTAAATGAAAGTATACAGACCTTGTTGCAGTCAGTTGGTATTATTCTTGACTGTAAGTGTTATGATTAAGGAGAGAATAAATATGATAATTTTTCTTATACTTTTGATGGATAACCAATGCAATTTTGCATGAAAGGATACTTAAAAGAGATAGAAAGAACCATTGTGTTTTTACAGGTTTCTTATCCAGACCTCTATTAGGTTGGAAAGGATTATTGTTTACAACTTTATGTGTCTTATTTAATAAATAATGATTATATTAATGGTTTACCTATGTGTTGGATGGTTAGTATAATGTTATAATAGTGAATAATTGTTCCAATCCATAAAGTAAAATGGTTCCTAATTCAAGAATACATATTCAGATTCTATTATAGTTGACATTATGTTGTTGCCTATGGACTGAGTTGAAGTGGATAGTGGATATGAACATTGATATATAGTGGGATTACATTTATTAAGGATTTTTATATTTTTAATGATGGTTACATGAAATAAATCTATAAGATATTCATATTGTTAATATATTTTCTCTAAATAGACTCGATTTTTATGGAAAAGATTGTTGAAATTGAAATGTAAGTGTGTTCCTTGAAAAGAAGGGATCATTGGATCTAAGATAAAGTGGTTGAAGACAATGAGGTGAGTTTTAAGTACATTATTTGAGTATTTTGACATTTTTTTTATTAGTAATAAACCCATTATATATATATATATATATAAAAGCACAGGCCTATAGCCTATCATTTGCTAACACAATTAAGAGTATTTTTTATGTGAAATGGTTTGATCATGAACATAAAAGAATTAATAAAGGTATTTAAATTTATTTCAGATCATTGGGAACCTTAAATATCTTTTTAAACCCACTCATGAGTTATAAAATGAATTTACTTAACCCTTGACTAAGATAGAGCATGGTAAAACCCTAAACTAGGGGTTGTTGAATAACTCTTAATTTAATTGATCAAAACTCATTAAATTTTGTATTGAGATATGGTTTATTGTATAAAAAGGATTTTAATGGTTTAAATTTTGTTTCATCCCTTTTAGTATGGTTTTGAACCAACTGTGTGTAGATAAGGATTTAAATAACCTAAGAGACCTAATTAAAGGTGATAGAGAGTAAAACAAGACATGTAAAGTGAATTAGAGATTGATATGGATAAATAAAAATTGGGAATAGATATATAGGGGAAAATGGTATTTTCATCAAGTTTTGGTTTTTAGATATGTGAAGGTACAATTATATACAAGGTCTAAAAGTCCAAAAAAAGGGCTAGTAAGATTGTGAGAAATGTGTGTAGAGTTGTGGAAAAAAAGAATTTAATGTTTGAAATGAGTTGGTGAGTTTATGAATGGGATTTATAGGGTAACTAAACACATATAAAATCAAGTTATAAAGTATTTGAAAGAATAAGAGAGATAGGTAAAAATCTTGATATCATTTATTGAAGAGTGAACCTAAGGCCATTATGAAAGGACATGATGAGAAACAAGGTTAATTGTTATTTATTAGTATATTATATAAATCAGAAATTTTTACTAATTTTAACAAAAATAAGATTAGGTAAACCCACTATATAGTTAAAAAAATGTTATGGGGTCTTTTAGGTTGAATAGGTCACTAGTGAGGTCGTTTCATGTGTCTTTAACCTTGATCATATTGGTCATTAGTCCTTTGTATAATTTTATGTTACTATAAGGTAATTTCTGGGTAATTTATTAAAATTTTATGGGTTTTAAATATAGGAAAAATATTACAAAAATGACTATAAAGTTAAAAAATTGGTATAAGGTCTTCTAGGTTGAATAGGTCACTAGTGAGGTCGTTTAATGTGTCTTTAATCTTGATCATAATAGTCATTAGTAATTTTTATAATTTTATGTTAATATAAGGTAATTTTTGGGTTTATATGTTATATTCATGTTATTTATTAAAATATTAGACTCCCAACTATAGGTGTAACATTGAAAGCAAGAAGATTAGGTAGTTTAGGTAGTTTTAAGTAGTTGTATGACCTCTAAAACATATTTGGAATGTGTGTTGAATTTATGAGTCTATATTTTGATTATTATAGTATAATTACATGATTTGGAAGCTTTAATATACCTTAAAATGAAAAAAAATGACCTATCTTTCCAATCACTCTCATTTGCGTGATAAAAAGGTTAACTGATCTTTTCTTAGTATAACCAGGAGGAGTTGAGTCAGAACAAGGGAATTTGATGGATGATATTATCCTTTTATTATTAAAATAAAATAAAATATTTTCATTTTTTGTTTCTTTTTCTCTATGAACCATTGTTAAGAAGGTCTGCTCCTCTTTTTTTCCTATAAATCCCCATGGCCTTCAAGTTTCTTCTCTATTTGGATTGGTATTTGAAAAAAAATTATTATACATGAATTTTAGGAGTGCTAGAATATTTATACAATATTTATTAGTATATTTTACATCTGTTAATATATAGGGATGATAAAAACATCTCATCTTGCTAGTGGATAACTCCATTACTAGTTTGTAGACATGTTTCATAGAAGCAAAGTTTCTTACTCATATAATGGTTTCATAAAAAAGGTGTTATGTTGTGTTTAATACTATCATGGCATGGAGATAAGTTTTATTTTGAAATTTAAGTCTCATAGAGTAATATTGATGAATAACTTGGTTATAAATTACACATAGCCAATTTTCCTACAACTATCACCTACAGTTAAGTGGAGCTAACCTCTGACCAACCATGTTAATGCAATAAGAAAATTTCACGGTGTTGGGGGATTATGAAAGTGGAAATAATGATAATAGGCCACTCAATAGGTTATATATATATTTTTAATACCAATACCATATACATAGTCTTATACCATGCAAACCTACAGGTAGTTAATAACCATGGTTTGATGCCAACACCATAAAGGATAGGGGACTATTGAAATATAGGTGTTTGAGCTTATGAGAAACATTAATTGAGGTATAAGATCATATAAAACATAAAAATGATAATTGTGAGACTTTAATATAAATATATACCTAGAACCATGTTCATAGGATAAGAAAATTTGATTTTGAGACACTTTACCTTAACTTATTTGAATCACATTTTACTCATACATTTGGTCCTTCCATGGTAGAATGTCTTGAGGTTTAGATAGGGTTGGTAGTTTTAATTTTGTAACCCAAGAATAAGGGTAATTATTTGACACAATAATTTGGTTTCTTTACTAAGGTAGAGTGGTGTTTTGGTGGATTCTATCTTAGACAAGTTCTACCCTAAAACATTCAATAAACACTACATTGGAATGACTAAAAGCAACCTAATGCAATAGTGGCATAATGGAAGCATGGCCTCAATAAAAGGTGGCTAAAATTGAGTGAATGATGATATAATGACCTCAAGATAAGTCAATTAGGTTGATTTTTAGTACTCAGGCCCTATGAACACCTATAAGAACCCCATGGTTTCTCAAATGGTACACCTACAATCTAATAGTAGAAACACATAATTGATGGTAATAGATAAGAATTTAAGAACCATAGAAGTATAAATTTTCACTTAGTTTAGAAGTTATTAAATTATGTCAAAAATATAAATAGGATATAATATATTAATTTCACACAAATTATCACCTATAGGGATCTCATAACTTCTCCTTGATTATTACCTACAGGTAACACAATGCAACTGAACAAATACACTAACCCATCTTAGTGGAGAGAAGTAGGTCTCTAGACATGAATGAGTAAAAAAAAGTGTGAGATAAATTCTATGACTTAAATAAGTCCCTGATTAATGAATACATAATTCCCAAATATGGACAAATACATACAAAAGTCATATTTTCCTGAGTGAGTATCTATAGTCAACACAGGCTATGGACTAGCCTTAACAAACAAGTAGGTGTGAAAAGATGATAATGGTGTGTGATGGGTAGATAATACTATAAAAACTCTCATATTGGTAAGGACACATCCCAAATTTCTCATAATAATAAATAACACCAACCTACAATCCAAATGCAAGGCTCTTAGCCCCAAATAGAAGTTTGTTATGTACAGTCTAGTCTTGTAAACCTATATTTGGAGAATTTTGATATTAAGGGAATTTAATAGGTCAAAAAGCCTTAAAATTTTGTAAATATCACCTAAATAACCTAATATAACCTCTCATAGCCTCAATTTGGTTGAGAAAATAGAGGAGATTCCCTCTATTTTGTCTCAAATAAATGGCACTCCCAATCAAGGCAAGGACTATAGGTTTTTTTGTATACATTAGAAGTATTATGTAAGGAGAATTTGTAAACTATGAAATGTTTTATATGGTATATTTGAGCATGAATAAAAATAGATAAGACTCTATAGTCAACATGAATTCTCAAAAGTGGTCATGGGAAACTAGAGCATAGTTAGGCCTATTAGTATTAGAGCTAGACCTAACCCATACAAGGGTCCAAATACATAAAAGTTACCATGGAAAATATAAAATCCATTTATTATCCTTAAATTTGATGTATAATTTTAATCAAATCCATTGAGTTGTACAGGAACAACATAGAATGGTCAAATTGGCATAAAACCTTGATAGGGGTTCCTAGAATGCACTCAAAAGCTCGATAGGCCATTTTCAAATGCTTAAATATGTAAGTACACAAAAAATGGGACTTAAATAAGATATGTTTAGTTTGTGAGGTTTTTATAGTCAAGGTTTATGGAATTTTTATGGAGGTTGGATGTCTAAATTTTATGAACAATCATTAATAGTCCTAAGCATCTAAAACCCTACTAAAACCCTATCTAAGACCTGATGAAGGAAATATAAATTTATATGAATCCATAACAGGTTATATGTCCATTAAAATTATTTAAAAATGTTTTAAACTCTCCCAATATTCTTTCCATCCAATTGGTTTGTACCCTAGTTATATAGACAAGGTAAAAATAAGGTTTTTTAATATGTTTTTGAATATTATATAGGTATAAAGGATATTTAAAGAAAAATAATAATTTTAAGAGGTATAAAAATAGTTATTTTAACTCCATATATACATATCTCTCCATAAAAAATCATATAAAAATCTCTGATACACCATTCATCACAACTAGTCTTGGACAAATAGTGAAAATGAGATGTAACTGCCTAGTGAAAAGATGAGAAGTTTGTTTTTGGATATTTTAAAGATATAATTAATGGATTAAAATGTATAATAAAATTTAATGTGTCATAACACCTCTTTCATGGATTTATTTGATAAATTAAAGGTCACCTTGTTGAAAAATGTGAAGAATAGAGCCAAGAAAGTTGGTAAGTGACTACAGATGGTGAGTACAAGTATCATGATGAAAGCTAGTGGTTAGGGACACATCTAATGAATGTTATATATTTTTTCCAACCTATATAATATATTTCACATGTTTTAAGTATTCATATTATATTTTTAAGTAGGCAAGAGATGACTCATCATGAGGGCAATTTCAAGAAGGTAGTTAAAGGGTCTCTATGCCAGTTTAAAGAGTTTTTCATGTTTCAGATAGACACTTGTCCAAGGAGAAATTCATGGTCTACTCTCAACTCCACTATTATAGAATTTATCTATTCATCATTACTTGACACTTTTTATTATGACCATTGAGGTCCACCCCTTCTCTCTCTTCTCACGTACTTTATAAATGTAATACATTTTAGCTTTTGTAATCTAATCTATGCCTAGTATGGTGAAGCCCTACTGGTTTGAATATTGATTTTTTCCTTTGAATAAATATTTTAATTTATTTTTTATTCTAAAATTCCTTATCTAAGTGTTTTTATTAGTGAAAAAAATTATTGATAAATGGTAATCACCTATCCTTGCATTCACCTTACTCTCTCATATTGTATTCAAGTAATTCATTCTATAACATGTCACATGGAGTGTAGTTAGTGTCCTTATATATCTATAATTTTAATAAGTTGCATTAGTGTCTTGGATTAGACCTTTTTTCCTTTCAATTTTAGAAGTGTAGTACTAAAGTCATATAAAATGTGAAAATTGGTAGCTTGAGTGTGGCTTGAGACACCCAACCCATAAGTCCCTCTTACATGATCTTGTGACTCTTCATGACATCTTTTTACTTATTCCCAGTCATCTATAGACTTATAGAACCTTATTTTAGCTTATATAGTCTACATTTCATATGATAATTCCATCTCCTTAGGTCCTTTAACTTCAAGACATTAACTCCAAACTTGGACTATAGCATCAGACCTTAGGATGTCCATTTTTGGTACTCCTACCCAATTTAATTTTTACCTCTAATGGTCACTTATTTCTAGTTCCTATCTTTCTTCTTATTAGTGGCCTAACATGAATACATTTGACCCATGAATAAAATATCTCTATAAAATCCCATTCAAAGTTAATTTAGAAGGGGTTTTTAAATATTAAAAAATCTAGAAATAATATAAGCAAGATAATTGAGGAAAACTTCCCTTTTTTCTGCATACATCCATCCAATATAGCTACAAACACATCCAAATCCTCATAACATTCCCTAACTACCTAAATCACACCCAGTTTAGCATTTTTTCCTCTTCATAACACTATTTCAAAAAGCACATCAAGTGGGAGAACTACATATGACTTGATCCCTCTTCAAATTATTGGTATGTAGGCAACATGCCTGCACAAGGGGTTAAATATAGGTTTAATGTATATTACACACACTAATCCCCCATATTTCTCAAATTTTTTCAAATTATAATGGATTCTAGGGTTTAAAAACTAAATCAGCTCTACAAGGAGTTCTTTAGACATCCAACATCTAAAATTTCATATTCAGGCTGACATAGAGACAACAGACAAATCAAGAAAACTCAAGACTCTAGGATAATAGAGATATAGAAAGACTATAGCATGGGACCTTAAGGTGTCCTATTTCAATGCTCCTATCCTTTCAAAAAATTAAATCAAGATCCTAATTTTTGACACTATCCTAGTCCTATATAATAAATTTTAGACCCTATCTCAGTTATCTTAGTCTAGTTTAAGCTAAGTTCATTTCTCCTCACTTATTACTATTTTTAGAAAGGTTTAAATTATAATTAAATTATATAAATAAATAGCTTAATTATTCCAATATTATTTAATGATTTAAATAAATCAGACCCTTAACTAAATTAGGAATAATACTTTAATATTTCTAAAATAACTAAATCATGTAGTGAACTAGACTTACTTAATTTGCATGTAAAAACCCTAGAAACCCTAGGGTAAATTCCTTGCTGAGTTTTACAATATTTTCTTGATTTTTTACTTGTATATTTGAATAAAAAATTAAATTAAATTTTTAAAATTCTATAGTAATTAAAAATATGTTTTTTTTCTTGCAAACCCTAGTTTCACATACTAGATCCCTTCAAATAATTTTTTTTCCAATAATTTGTTGATTTTTTACTTGCATAATTAAATCATAAATTCACATTAAATTTTAAAATTCCTAAATAAATTTTAAAAATAATCATTTTCAAAATCCTAGTTGCATATACTAGGTCCCTTTGTTTTCTTGAGGTATCACCTTACATCTAAAATAAAATTTCACATAATAAAAAAAATGGATCTCACTTATTTACACATATTTCTTGCATTTCTTGTGAATAATAAGGAGACCATACTCGGTCATGTCATATACATGAATGATGAAGTTTACTATATGTTAGTAAAAATCTTCATTATTTGAATTTAATGTCTACTTTTCATAATATGGGATGATATAAATAAAGTTATTGTTAAACATAATAAGATCCCTCTCCTTCGAAGAAATGTTTACTTGACTTTAATACAAGATTTTATTACTTGCTTTGTATCTCTCATATGGAAAATTTTTAAGCTTTATCTTGTTAAACACATTATAAATATCATAACACGTCAAAGTTTTGTATGCATTCATGCACAATTTCATGCTCTATACCACTTTATTTGTATCTCTCATATGGAAATTTTTTCAAGTTTATCTTGTTAAACACATTAGAAATATCATAACACATGTCAAAGTTTTTGATGCATTAATGAACAAATTCAAGCTATCTCTCCTTTTCTTGATATCTCTCATGTGGAATATTATTTATAAACATATTTATATACAAATTATAACTCCAATTTCATGAATTTAATTCCAGATACATGGTTTATACCTAGATTCATATAACTCTTTTGTTACTTCTTTGTTCATATTACAATAATTTAAATGTAATAGAATCAAATTTTCAATGCATAGTTCAAATGATCAATATCATGTTTTTAACTCTACTTTTTTAAATTAAAAAATGAAAATAGAATGTCTTAATGATAAGTCTCTTACTCTTACTTCTTGTATTGCACATGAAAATAATGCATATACTCCATTCAAGGATAACATAGATGCACATAGAATTCCAATTTCACATGACAATTTATTTCATATTAGGAAATAATTTCTTTTTGCTTCTCTCCCTCAAGAGGGTGATAACTAATTTCACTCTAAGTCCATGCTATCCCTCTAAAAGGTGAGGTAGCCTATAATATTGTTCCTAATGCATATATTTAGCCTATAGCTTCTTAAACATATGTGCTTACATGTTTAATTAGAATAAACTAGGTTTTACACTTATGAGACTCTAAGGGATCAAATCACTAGTATGAGTAAGTTAATTTCAAATTATAAATGTATAATCGACTATTCCATGAAAAGATCACAATATTGGAAAATTAGATTATAATACAAAAACCTCAAAGTTACCCTAGTGTCAATTATGTATATACACCCTTACCTAATCAATTGGTGTAGAGAGGATTAAAAATAAATTTAGTCAAGAATTAGTACCTAAACCATGAAACATGCATAAAGAACTAACTAACCAAGCTTATCTATTCCTATAGGAATTACAAAGGATAGATAGAAACAAATGAAAGAAAACAACACCATATTACCTTCCCAAATGGATTCACCATAGCCATGTGGCTCAAAAACATGTTCTCCCTTGATCAAGAATATTTGTCTTTGTCAAAAATGGTGGTAATCTCCTTCAATGCCATGAGAACACTCCATAAAACCTAGGATCTTGATTGTAAATAAATAAACTAACCTATTAATGAAGCTTTATGAAAACAATTTAACATTAGAACTTTTTAATGTTTAAGCTTTAAAGATATTTGAGAATAATAAATTTACACCAAAATATCTTATAAATTATGTCCATGGCATATTTATTCATATATTTTTTATATTGGTCAGGAACAACCTGAACTGTCCATCTTGTTGGGTGAATATTTTGTCGTCAACTAACTGATGACAAAATAGGGATATCAACCACAACATAGGGAGATTTACACCATGAAAAGTATGGGTTTACCAGATCTGGATGAATTAAATCTCTCCTCTCATCAAGGGGAGGTTCCCTATAGATATTTATGTGCTATATGTATATAATTAAGTAGAAAATAATACATGGGGGTGGTATGACAGCATCTACCTCTCTATTTTCAGAGGTAATGTATAAAGAACAAAAGAGGGAAAATCCTAGTCTTAAGCTAACAACACTCCTCTTCTTTTAGGAATGGTATTAAATAGAGAGCAAAAAATCACCTAAAGTGATAAAGCCCACAATAATACCCACGTAAGCACAAAGTCTTATGTAGTTTCTTCCACCGATCCGGAACAGGCGCAACCGTAGAGTGAAGTGAAGCACAAAGTCTTCACCTGAAACTACAAAAGATAACTGAATCTCAAAGGTAAAAGTAGCACAAAGTCTATCTTTTATCTTCCAAAAATGTCCTCAGATAATAATAACACACCCACTTTGCTTATTAAATTAGATAAATAAGATATTACTAGGAAAAAGGACATAAGAACTATTTCCTAAATAACACAGACAATCTCAACACAAAGTCTGAAATAACCTGCTTCTCATTCATTCAACAAAATATGATTTACAAATTTGAGCACAAAGTCTCAAAAGTTGCTTCAATTTCAGTAGAGTGTTTGCTATTAATTTTTCCAAGCCTATTTACAAAATGAGGTCTCCACTATATATAGGGAGAAAATCCTCAAAAAGAGAAAATAATAAAATATACAAAATATCTTGGTCAAAGATGACTCATCTTTGAATTTTAGATATTTTTCTAAAATATTTACATGTAATTACATTTTTCAAAATTGCATGCACTTTTCACAAAATAGAAGTGCGTAAGGAGAGAAGAAGAAAGAAGGGGAGAGATTCAGTTCTTGTTGCTAGATTTCTTCATATGTGCATCAAACATAGTGATGGATGCTTGAATTTCAATGCTGTTTGGTGTAACTATGTTCTTGGAGATGATTTTGGCCTTGATCAATGCATCTTTCAATGTTGTGATGTCTTTAGCATGGCTAGTTAACCTATATTTTAAATTCTCCAAAGTTAACTGAGCGTCTAGAATGCTGTCCACAGAAGACATTGAGAAGGATTTTTCTTCAAAATCTTTTCAAATCATCTCTTCAAAGTTCTGAATCATTTCTTTTGTCAGAAGGAATTGATTATCCTTAGAGGTTAGGTCGCATGGTAGCTCTTCTAGTTTATTCAGTATGCTCAGGTCACTCTTCTCACTAGCCTCCTTGAAAGCTTTGAGATCATCAATTAGATCTTTGAGTACCTGAATCCTGAAGATTAGTGACTCCTTGATTTCAACATAGGAGTCCTTGCTGGAGATGACACTAATTGATATGAAGGTGCTTTTCTTCAGATCTTTCATCTCCTTCCATTTATTAATATCCTTTTCTAAACTATAGATCTCTTGAGAAATAAGGGAGACGAAGTCATCTAATTCTGCTTTTACCTTCCTCATTTTCCCTATCCTTTCTACAACTTTTGTAAGCAAAGAGACTCCCTGAGTATGCATCTTTTCAATATATTCCTCCAAGACTTTTCCCTTCAAATAAGTCTTTTCTGCTTTTTGAATGACTGAGTCATCCATGGAGAAGGCCTCTGGAGTTGCTGCTTTAGAAGGAAGAGTGAACCTTTTTATTACTGTCGTTAGCTACTCTGCTTTGGCCTTGTAATAATCCTTCATTTCCTTCTCCTGATTGAGTTTCTAGACCATGATGTCCATAGATGACTGAAGATCACTTTTTGCACCTTCATGGGTAACTTTGCCAAGTTCAACACCAGAGATGGAATAGCTGCTCATCTTGAAACCCTCAAGAGTTGCATCCTGTGGAGGCTTGGCAATTTCCAAAAAATTTGTCCTTTTTCTTCAACCAATTTGGAGAGGATTCTTGGCCTCTTAGGATCCTTTGCTTTCACTAGCACTATTTTACCAAAGTTGAATTCATTTGGAGAGATGGACATCTTCTTTCTTTTTGGCATGAAAGCAGACATCTAAGGCGAGAGAGAAGTACCTGCTATGGTAATAGTTCCCTCTACTAGTGTTACTATCGTAGTTTCTATACTACTAGTGGTGACAGTAGTTGCAGTTGGAATAACTGGTGAAGCTGCACCAACTACTAATTCTAGCTCAAGTGCAGGGCTCGCTGGCAAGTTGAAGGAAGGAGACGATAGACTTGGAATGGATCCAAAAGAGCAAGGGTAACTTCTAGAAGGGCTCTGAGGATCACCAAATATGACTCTAAAAGGAGAAGTAGCTCTGGAATAGGGAATATTGATAAGAGAGATGGGAGAAGAGGGTACCATAGGAGACTAAGGGGGAGAAGGAGATACGCTCTTGATCGGCTATGCTTGTTCCTGTGAGAGCAGAGGTCCAGTGCTAGGTTGCCCTGATGGGTGATCATCTTTCTCCATGGGCTGAGTTGCCTGTGCCTAAGGGCTCTGTTCCTCAATTCCTTTTGTTGCCACTATAGGCTCTTCAGTGGCCTTAGGTTTCTTGGATACAAAGATGATCCTAGGCTTGTGAGGCCTAAAAGGAGAAGGGACATCACCTTTGTTTTTAGTTCTATTCTCTACTTTCCTCTTCAATTCTGCCTGGTATTCAGCCTCTGATCCCATAACAAATTCCTTCAGGGTGATCCCTTTGGCTGCTAACCAATCATTGGTGTTAGCCAATATTAGTGCAAAATCTTTTTTTCAAAGAAGTCAACTCTTTCTGAGACCATTGAATTGGAGGAAGAGGGGAACCAACAACCTTCTCTACCAGATACCTGCTATTAATGATGTTTCCATCATCAACCAGATTAGAGGGGATCTCTTTATGCCCTAGGTATTCAATTTGCTCTAGGGTCAGCCTAAAATAGTCCATTTTTCTAATCTCCTCGGCCATTTTGAGGTCAACCCAGATATCCTCAATCATGGGTTCATGGAATTGGGTTTTCCTCCTGATCTTTTCCTTGACTCCCCTGTAATCAAATTTTTCTCATCTCTTGAATGGTTATAAAGTAACCATCTGCATTTCAATTTCCATGACCTTGGTTTTAGATGATGTTGCAATGGAATACCTACCAATCTCGATCAAAAACTTGAAACCTGGTCTCTTTAGCTCCATTTATTTGGTATGCACGATAATCAGTTGTCGGCAAAGTTCCATTAGCACTAGCTTATCTGAAGGAAACCTGGGGAGCATGTAGGGGTAGCTCTGGTAGAAATCGACTCAAAGATATTAGAAGGTGGGGAACTGCAGGAACATGTAGCTGTAATCATTGACCACCATCTAGGCCTCGTCTGATATTCTCTTTTGCTCAAGCTGAGGGGCAAAGAGACATAAAAATTTAGCAAAAAAGGCATCATTTAACCTCTTGAAGTGACAAGTTGACCCATAAAATGTCAGCTAAGGATAATATGAGTAGACTGGGGTAGTCTTTCTATCTCCTTCAGTAGTCAAGCTTGGAAAAGTCTATATCACGACAGCTATGTAAACCAGGTACAAAGTCATGTAGAACTTGAAGGAAGTCTGTACCCTGGTTAACTGCTCATGGAGGGCATTGCTGATTTGCTCTCCCCAAAAGATGGCTTATTTGCCTTGAAGGATGATCTTGATGAATTGATACATCCACTCATAGAACTGTGAAGAAGATGGGAGGTCTCGTACTCTGCTGAGAAGGGTGATCAAATCACTAACTTCCTCAACAAAATTGCTCCTTAGAAAGTTCTTTGGCCATCTTGATAAGCTCATCCTGGGGGAATTCAACCACTTGTAGTTTATGACCTTTTTTGCCCTCTAAGGGTCATTTTCATACTCCTTCTGTGCATCCACAAAGTCAATCTTGGTTACTTCAGTGGCTGGAGGGCACATGAACACTTTATTGATGAATTTGGGGTCCAACTAAATCACCGTGTTGCCGCTAGCATCTGAGACTAACCTGGTCTCTTTGTTGTAAAAGTGAGCACATTAGAGGATGAATTCAATATGATGCACTACTACCAGAAAGGCAGCCACCAGGTGGATGTTGCTCTCGACAATCCTTTTCATCCTAGTTTTGGGGTTCATCGCCTTTGTGTGGGTTAGGAATTCGGCCATGTCCACATGGTGAATCTCGGTGTCCCGAATGTTGTCAACATTTGAGGAGACTAATGTGAGTAGAAAGGCACCTTGATACTTGTATTTCATTGTTTTCACTTTCTTGGGAGATGCTTCTGTCATTGGGAATGATCTCGATCGGATGGGTGTAGATGTGTAGGAGTTTGCTGATTAAACTGCAGTCATGATCGCCAGATTAGAAGAGAGTGGATGAGAGAGGGAAAGTGTAATTTAAGTGATATTGGTTACTAGAGGTCACTTAAAAAGGTCAGGTGGAAGAAGGAATGGAAAATGAGAAAGAAAGGGAAAGAAAAGGACAACTCTAAAAATTCCTAGGAGTTAAGAAAATCTGAGGGAAGGATGCACGGGCGGCAAATTTTTCTGCCCCTGCATGCAAGGATAATAGAGTGCAAGGGTGGCAAAATTCACCACATGTGCAGGGATGGGTTGCATAGGTGGAAAATTTTGCTACCCTTGTAGACTCAAGGAGGAAAAAGGTAAGGGTGGTGAAATTCACTGCCCTTTCAAGGAAGGCAGGAAAAAAGTAGGGGCAGCAAATTTCACCGCCCTTACAAGTTTGGAAGAGAAAGAAGGGCGGTGAAAATTGCCGCCCCTTCGGGGAACTATTACTCAGGGGAAGACATGAGTGATGAACTTCACCGCCCTTAGGGATAAATGTGGGCTAGGAAGAGGGAAGAGAAACTTGCGGGCTAGTAAGAGGGATGGAAAAAATCACTGCCCTAAAAGGGAAGAAAGCACAAAAAATGATAACTAGAGGAAGGAAATGGAAAGACAAATGCAGAAAGCAAAACTAACTTAGAAAATTGTGCATGCCACAAGCTCAAATCCATAAATACATGCTTCAAGTCACTCACCAAATGATCTAGATGTGAAGAGCAGGAGGAGATGAGGTAGCAATGAGGAGAAATGAGGCTCAAATTGGTTTAAATGGGGTGAAAATTGATGCCAACCACTCACCGCACGTGCCAATAAATGCTACACACAGTTACCAAAACATGCTAGGGTGGCAAAAATTTTTGCCCTTGCATGTTCCGGTTCATTCGAGTGTAGGGGTGGCAAAATTTGCCACCCTTGCAAGCAAAGGTGTAGGGGCAGCAAAATTTTCTGCCCTTGCACAAAAATAAGGAAAATGTAGAGGCGGTAAAATTTGCTGCCCCTACGGGGAATGGAAAAAAAGACTAACTCTAGAAGGAGACAGTCTACGGGAGGGGAACCTTGGCTGTAATGAGATCATGACTACTTTCACATTACGAGGAAAAGATGAGAATGAATTCAAAACTCGTCTCACGACCAAACTTAGAGAGACAAAAGATGAAACAGATAAGTTTCGTAAGGGGTTGTTCACAAAAATGGGTGAATCTGATATTGGAAACAACAACTGGCTCTTATTGGGGAACTTCCATTAATTGATTTGATTAGTGGGAGTAGAAACCAATCTCTAAGTTCCTTCATCCAAGCCATTGGGCTATGAATTCACGTAAAAAATGAAAGAAAAATGGACAAAACATAAAAATTGTACATATATACAAAAGGGCTTCTTCAATCCTCACGGATTGAATAGTGTCAGATGTTGTCCGCTGTGAGGTAGTGCAAATGGTGTTCCATCTTGGTACTCCAACAAGAAGCTGGCCTCACCATAGAGCTATCGAATGGTGAACGGGCCCCTCCACAGGAAGTCAAATTTGCCATGCATCCCTTTTAGTTCTCGCCTTTTGTCCCATAACAAGACTTGATCTCTGACTTAGAATTCACGCACTCTAGCTCTCTTATCAAAAAGTGCCTTCACCTAATTCTGATGCTCTATAATTTGGTCCACTACCATAACTCGTTGTTCATTCAGTTGGGTCAGACACATAATCCTTTTGTCAACTGAGCTTTTGAAGGTTGAGTCTTCGATTGCTTTAGTTAGCCTGAGCACTGGTAATTCAAGGGTGATGGGGATTTCTGCATTTAATCTATATAGAAGTTGTAAAGGTGACATACCTATAGCTATTTTGGGTGTTATTCTATCTACCCACAAAGCATCATACAATGCTTTGTGCCATGTTTTCTGATTATCATCCACCAACTTCTTGATAATAGTGACAAGATTTTTGTTACTCGATTCTGCTTGGCCATTTCCCTAGGGGAAATAATCTAAAGTATGGGATAAAGTAATCCCATAATAAAAATAGAATTGGGTAATTTCATGTGATGAAAAATAGGCTGAATTATCTATTATGATTTTTAGTGGAACCCCAAACCTGGAGATGATATTTTCTTTTAGAAAACTGCATACCACTTCAGACGTAGCATGCTTGGTTGGGATGGCCTCTACCCACTTGGTAAAATAATCTATTTCCATAAGGACATAATCATGTCTGGAACTTGAAGATGGATTGAATACCCCAATGATGTCAATACCCCACTACTGAAAATGTTCCTTGATCACAATCAGCTTGAGAGGCAAAGCAGGCAGCTTAGGCTTTCCAACAAATTGCTGACAAAATTTGCATCTACGCACCCATTTGTAGGCATCTTTGAATAGTGTGGGCCAATAATACCTTGCTCGTAGAATTTTATGCACTGTCACTGGTGCATAAAAATGTCTTCCATAGGCAAAATTATGAAAAGACTTCAAGAGTCTTTCTTGTTGCGTCTTATCAACACAACGAAGAAATGCCCCATCTAGGTTTCCTTTGTAAAGACCGTTGTCCCACATGACATAACCAACTGCTTTCAATTTAACATTCCTTTTCTCTTTAAAAGAAAGATGAGTGGGACACTCACCATATGTCAAAAAATGAGTAATATCTGAATACCACTCATTGGTGGTTGCAACAAAGAGGACTGTAGACACATCTTCGGTCTCTACTTCATTTTCTACTTTATTCATAATGTTGTTGGTGATCAACTGGCAAAGACCCTTTCCCCATACAAGCTTTGTAGGTTTTATATCCAGATCAAAATCTTGAGTCTTGGAAATCTAATTACCTCTCTTCATACCAAACTCTTGCTGAGTCAAAATAGATTTTACTGTTGTATCTAGTATGAGAACTTCAGTGTGAGAATTCAGGATATAAAACCTGAAATGCTTGACAGCTTTGACCACGGCATATGCATGCTTCTCCATAAGGGAATATTTTAGCTCATGATCTTTGAGTGGAAAACTCATGAAGGAGATAGGAGATTTTTCACCTTCTGGATTTTGCTGGACCAAAATAGCTGATAGTGTATGTTCAGAGGCATAGCTATATATTTTGAAACTTTTAGTATAATCTGGATAGACCAAGACTGGTGCATGGGTGATTGCTTTCTTAATCTCCTTGAACACTGATTTACCCTCAACAGTCCACCTAAACATAGCATTTCCCTTCATCATGTTGACAATATGACAGGTTTTCTCAGCAAACTCAGGAATAAACCTTTGGAGAAAATTCACCTTTCCAAAGAAAGAGTGAACTGCGGTCTTGCTGGTAGGTAGAGTAAGTTCCTGGATGGACTTGACTCTTCCTGGATTAATTCTAATACCTTCTCAAGACATGATGTGTTCGAGAAGTTTCCCTTAAGTTACTCCAAAGATGGATTTCTTTGGGTTTAAAGAGATACCATTTTGACAACAGCGTTCCAGTACTTTTTACAAATGGTGAACATGCTCAGAATGATATTTTGAAAACACTGTCAGATCATCCAGGTTTACTACAATGAATTTTCCCATCTCATCTTTGAAAGAAAGGTCCATCACCCTTTGAAAAGTGGTGCCTACATTTATCAGACCAAAAGGCATTCTTCGGTAAGCGAATGTGCCCCAAGGCATGGTGAACACTATCTTATGCTAATCTGCTTTTCCAACTTCGACTTGGTTGTACCCTAAAAAACCATCTAGCATTGATAACATTTCTGAACCTATTACCATTTACAGGACTTGATCCATGATAGGAAGGGGGTAGTTACCTTTTAAGGACAACTAGTTTAAGTTCCTAAAATCCATACATATTCAAATTTTTCCATTCTTATTCTTGATGGGCATTATGTTGGCAATCCATGTTGAGTGATGGATTGGAAAAATTATCTGGGCATCCAACATCTTTTGTATCTCAGCTAAAATAGTACCTGATATTTTTGGATTATATTGCCTAGATTTCTGCTTGTAAGGTATAGAGTTGGCTTTCAGGGGAATGTCATGGCGAATGTCATTTAGCCTAAGTGATTTCAAATCATCATAGGAATAGGCCAATACATCCATGTATTGGTGGAGTATACTAGCAAGCTCAAATTTTTCCTTGAGAGTGCAGCATTTCCCAATATTTACCATCTTAGGATCACGCTTGGTTCCCAAATTTACCTGATCAAAGTCTTGAGAGGACTTTGAATCCATTCGCTATTGCTTAATAAACCTATCATGGTTATCAAACAATTTCTCTACGGACACCAAGCCTTTTGGAATCTTATTCCCTTTAAGTTGTAGAAAGTCCTCACCTGTGTTCACATGGGCCTCATGAGCTGCTCCACACTCTTGGGGTTCACTACCTTCAAAATGCAATTATTCAAAACTATCTTTTTGCTCCAAGATGGTGATGATTTGATCATCATTATTAAACACTTGCCAGTGGCTGGCATTATCTGGTATACTTGGTCAAAAGACTAGCTCGATAATATACTTATCTCCCTTAAAATCTAGGTGAGGAATTAGAAGGGTGGCAGAGATAGCCAATGCATCTGCTTGGTCATTGAATTCCCTCAGAATGGCAGAGATGTTGAAAGCATAAAATTTTTCAATCTAATCCTAGACCAGGTTGCGATAGTGGCGTAACCTCTCATTCTTTGTCTGATAGAGGTTTCTCACCTGACAGACTATCAACTCGGCATCTCCTTTAGCATGGAGTTCCTTAATGCCCCTTTCTTTGGTAGCCTGTAGTCTGAGCAATAGGGATTCATATTCAACCATGTTGTTGGTATTATTGAACTACAATTTGTAAGACAAAGGAATAATATCTCCCTGAGGGGATATCAACACAACCCAAGCTCCCGATCCAGTAGAAGAGCAGCTGTCGTCAAATTCTAAGGTCCATGCCTTGTTAGATGCTACTTTTTCTGTGAAAACTCTTTTGCTTGGGGGAAAAGACTCTTCCATGTGTTCATCTTGATTTGTTGATTTTTTTGTTACATCAGGTGAACACAATCTCGGGTTATTGCTCGAAGGAGTTTCATAAGATGTCTCGTGGGTTCCGTCCGTAGATAGGAAGTAGTTGCCCATGCCTAAGGACTCAAATAAAATTTGAGCTTCTGGTGCTGAAGACCGGGTAACTACATACCTTGCTTCTTTTTTAGGAAGTAACTTCTTCATGACACCTTGAACTGGGATCCTTGCTTTTGATAAGTCCATACTTAGCTCTCCTCTGACATCTATGTAGAAATTCTGCCCAAGCAGGATGACATAAGATGCGGGAACATCGGCTACTAAAACTTTCATTTTTATCTACTTTTCTGGAAAAGCCACGAAGGCATATTGAGCATCTTTTATCTGACCAAAGAGAGGGACTTGCTTATTTTCCATGGAGAAACACCTCCCAAATGTTTTGGTTAAAGTCAGGCCAAGAGAATCCACCACTTTCACGGGCATGACATTATCTGAAGCTTCAGAGTCTATAATACAATTACTCATTTTATAACCATTTATAAGTAGGGAAACATAGAAAGATTATATTTTCCCAGGAGTGATAGGAGGAGTCACAACAAGATTGTTTTGGGCACGTTTGTCTTTAGGGGGATCAGGAACAACTTTCAAAGAATCTTGTCCTATGAGGATGACTTTGTTTTTTACATATTCTACTAACCTATCAAACTGTTCTGGGTTAGCTCTCAAATATTCAACCTCTGTATTTGAATTTTAGTCTTTCTAGCATGATCGATTATATCAAATAATTGAAAAGAGATTGCAATAGAGGAAGAGAGTCCATCATTAGGGACTTTAACAGGTGTGGCACTGGTCTGAGTAGTAGAATTGGAAGGTATCAGGTGATTGGGAGTACTCACCTTTTTATGGGTTACCTGATCTTTTGATTGTGGAGGCAATGGAGTCCCGCGTTTGGAAATGAAAATTGTTGGTCGAGGTTCTTCATCTACCTTTCTTTTATCAGTTTGTGAAGCTGACTGATTTTGAGATCTTGTGAAAATATCGTAAGATCCATCCAAACCCTCCCCTTTACTTCCAGCTTCATCCTGGTAATCTAGGAAATCGATATTGGAGTTGCCAGCTAATTCCTCTTCGTGATCATCAAAGAGATTAGCATCCTCTTGTTGATCTAACTAAGGTTGAAAAGATTTGTTGTGCTCAGCTTCTAGGTAGTTGATCACTGAATTGGCAGGTGCTACTTCAATGGATAATCTCCCTAGAGGGGGAGGTAGGCAATTAGATTTCCCTTGGTTTTGGGTAGCATTACCCTGATATTGCTGATTCTAGAACGTTCTCTTGGGTGCATCTCGATAGGTAAGAGCAGACATACCTTGGGCTATTTGTCTCTTCAAAGCTATTAGTTCATTCATTAATTTTTGCACCATAGGATCTGTAGTACTTGAAGAACTTTTAGTAGATGAAGGGAATTTATTTTTACTAGGATCTTTTTTGATCTTACCTGCCAGGATAAGATCATCTTCGATCTCGGTAGCCAAACTTTGTGCTAAGGCTAGATTCATAGTGCCAACTCGCCTCAATAGGAAACTTACTTCGAGAAGCTATGAATTGATAAAAAAACACTTGAGATTTTATGACGTGGGCTAAGCTATAGTTGGAATCCGATTTCTCAACTTGTTGAACTTAGCTACAAAATCCCTCATGGGTTCTTGGGATTCTTTTTTCAACTATGTTAGCTGAGCCAACAAATCATGTGCATCTTCAGTAGGGTTAAACCTAGCTTTGAATTCGGACTTGAGCATATCCTAATCCGTTACTGACCCCGCCTACATGTGATAAAATCAATCTGTGGCAGTTCCTTGAAAAGTTTTTATAAAAAGCCTAACTGTTACATCCTCGAATTCCATGTTGATCATGCCACATGCTATGGAGAAAATGACAATATGCTCATCGGGATGAACCTTTCCATCACCAAAAAACCTAATTTTTTTTTCTAGAACTATGAGGTAGTTCATGCAAGGGTGCAGTCAAGTTAAAAGGACCAAAGGAATTGCCCCATGGGCCTTGAGCCATTATAATAGGAGGATTAAATGGTGAGATAACAAACCTTGGTGGAGTGTTTATAGGTAGGCGGTGATTAAAAGTGGAAAAAGGAGTTCAACCTTGCATCGGTTACTTGACAAGGTTAGAAGGAAAACTCCTAGATCATTGAAGAGAAGCAGATGGAGGAAACAGATCAAAATTAATCTATTGTGCCAACTCAAACACCATGTCAACAACACTCCTAGATCTCTGGCTTTTTGTATAGCATGGAGTTGCCAGATTTCAAATGAAAAAGGGACCGGAACTACTTCAAGTTGAAGCTGGAGGCTTTAAAATGCATGTTTGTAATCCCTATCAGAGTCACCAAAAAGCTATTGGGTAAATATTTTGTCGTCAACTAACTGATGACAAAATGGGGATATCAACCACATCATAGGGAGATTTACACCATGAAAAGTATGGGTTTACCATATCTGGATGAAGTAAATCTCTCCTCTCATCAAGGGGAGGTTCCCTATAAATATTTATGCACTATATGTATATAATTAAGCAAAAAATAATACATGGGTGTGGTATGACATCATCTACCTCTCTTTTTTTAAAGGTAATGTATAAAAAACAAAAGAGGGAAAATCCTGGTCTTAAGCTAACAACACTCCTCTTCTTTCAGGAATGGTATTAAATAGAGAGCAAGAAATCACCTGAAGTGGCAAAGCCCACAAGAATACCCATGTAAGCACAAAGTCTTACGTAGTTTCTTCCATCGATCTGGAACATGCGCAATCATAGAGTGAAGTGAAGCACAAAGTCTTCACCTGAAACTACAAAAGATAACTAAATCTCAAAGGTAAAAGTAGCACAAAGTCTATCTTCTATCTTCCAAAAGTGTCCTCAGATAATACTAACACACCCACTTTGCTTATTAAATTAGATAAATAAGATATTACTAGGAAAAAAGACAAGAACTATTTCTTAAATAACACAGACAATCTCAACACAAAGTCTGAAATAACCTGCTTCTCATTCATTCAACAAAATATGATTTACAAATTTGAGCACAAAGTCTCAAAAGATGCTTCAATTTCAGCAGAGTGTTTGCTATTAATTTTTCTAAGCCTATTTACAAAATGAGGTCTCCACTATATATAGGGAGAAAATCTTCAAAAAGAGAAAATAATAAAATATACAAAATATCTTGGTCAAAGATGACTCATCTTTGAGTTTTAGATATTTTTTTGAAATATTTACATGTAATTACATTTTTCAAAATTGCATGCACTTTGCACAAAACAAAAGTGCGTAAGGAGAGAAGAAGAAAGAAGGGGAGAGATTCAGTTCTTGCTGCCAGATTTCTTCATATGTGCATCAAACATAGTGATGGATGCCTGAATCCTGATGCTATCTGGTGCAACTATGTTCTTGGAGATGATTTTGGCCCTGATCAATGTGTCTTTCAATGCTGTGATGGCTTTAGCATGGCCAGTTAACCTGGATTTTAAATTCTCCAAAGTTAATTGAGCATCTAGAATGTTGTCCACAGAAGACATTGAGAAGGATTTTTATTCAAAATCTTTCTGAATCATCTCTTTGAAGTTTTGAATCATTTCTTCTGCTGAAAGGAACTGATTGTCTTTAGAGGTCAGGTTACATGGCAACTCTTCTAGTTTATTCAGTAGGCTCAGGTCACTCTTCTCACTAGCCTCCTTGAAAGCTTTGAGATCATCAATTAGATCTTTGAGTACATGAATCCTGAAGATCAGTGACTCCTTGATTTCAACATAGGAGTCCTTGCTGGAGATGACATCGATAGATATTAAGGTGATTTTCTTTAGATCTTTCATCTCCTTCCATTTATTAATATCCTTTTCTGAACTATAGATCTCTTGAGAAATAAGGGAGATGAAGTCATCTAATTCTGCTTTTACCTTCCTCATTTTCCCTATCCTTTTTGCAACTTCTGTAAGCAAAGAGACTCCTTGAGTATGCATCTTTTCAATATATTCCTTCAGGACTTTTCCCTTCAAATAAGTATTTTCTAATTTTTGAATGACTGAGTCATCCACGGAGAAGGCCTTTGGAGTTGCTACTTCAGAAGGAAGAGTGAACCTTTTTATTACTGCCGTTAGCTGCTTTGCTTTGGCCTTGTAATAATCCTTCATTTCCTTCTCCCGATCAAATTTTTGGACTATGATGTCCATAGCCAACTGAAGATCACTTTTCGCACCTTCGTGGGTAACTTTGCCAAGTTCAACATGAGATATGGAATAACTGCTCATCTCGAAACCCTCAGGGGTTGTGTCTTGTGGAGGCTTGGCAATTTCCAAAAAATTTTGTCCTTTTTCTTCAACCAATTTGGAGAGGATTCTTGGCCTCTTAGGAGCCTTTGCTTTCATCAACACTATTGTGCCAAAGTCAAATTCATCTAGGGAGATGGCCATCTTCTTTCTTTTTGGCATGAAAATAGACATCCAAAGAGGGAGAGAAGTACCTACTATGGTAATAGTTCCCTCTGCTGGTGTTATTATAGCAATTTTCATACTGCTAGTGGTGACATTAGTTGCAGTTGTTGTAACTGGTGAAACTACACCAACTACTGATTCTAGCTAGGGTGCAGGGCTCGCTGGCAAGTTGAAGGAAGGAGACGATAGACTTGGAATGGATCCATAAAAGCGAGGGGAACTTCTAGAAGGGCCCTGAGGTTCACCAAATATGACTCTGAAAGGAGAAGCAACTCAGGAAGAGGGAATACTGATAGGAGAGATGGGAGAAGAGGGTACCATAGGAGACTGAGGGGGAGAAGGAGATATGCTCTTGATTGGTTGTGCTTGTTCCTGTGAGAGCAGAGGTCCAGTGCTAGGTTGCCCTGACGACTGATCATATTTCTCCATAAACTGAGCTACCTGTACTTGAGGGCTCTGTTCCTCAGTTCCTTTTGTTGTTGCTGCAGGCTCTTTAGTGGCCTTAGGTTTCTTGAATACAAAGATGATCCTAGGCTTGTGAGGCCTAAAAAGAGAAGGGACATCACCTTTGTTTTTAGTTATGTTCTCTACTTTCCTCTTCAATTCTACCTGGTATTCAGCCTCTAATCCTGTAACAAATTCCTTCAGGGTGATCCCTTTAGCTGCTAACCAATCATTGGTGTTAGCCAATATTGGTTCAAATCTTTTTCTCAGTGAAGTCAGCTCTTTCTGAGACCACTAAATTAGAGGAAGAGGGGAACCAGTAACCTTCTTTGCCAGATACCTGCTATTAACGATGTTTCCATCATCAACCAGATTGGAGGGGATCTCTATAAGCCCTAGGTATTTAGTTTGCTCTAGGGTCAGCCTGTAGTAGTCTATTTTTCTAATCTCCTTGGCCGTTCTGAGGTTAACCCAGATATCCTCAATCATGGGTTCATGGAATTGGGTTTTCCTCCTGATCTTTTCCCTGATTCCCCTGTAATCAAATTTTTCACGTCTCTTGAATGGTTTTAAAGTAACCATCTATATTTTAGTTTTCATGACCTTGGCTTTGGCTAATGTTGCAACGGAATACCTACCAATCTCGATCATAAACTTGAAACTTGGTCTCTCTAGCTCCATCTGTTTGGTATGCACGACAATCAGTTGTCAGAAAAGTTCCATTAGCACTAGCTTATTTGAAGGAAACATGGGGAGCATGTAGGGGTAGCTCTGGTAGAAACCAACCCAAATGTAGCAGAAGGTGGAGAACTATAGGAACATGCAGTCGTAATCATTGACCACCATCCAGGCCTCGTCTGATATTCTCTTCTGCTTCAGCTAAGGGTCAAAGAGACATAAAAATGTAGCAAAAAAGGCATCATTTACCCTCTTGAAGTGACAGGTTAACCCTTGAAATGTTAGCTGAGAATAATATGAGTAGACTGGGGTAGTCTTTCTATCTCCTTCAGTAGTCAAGCCTAGAAAAGTCTTCATTGCGGTAGATATGTAAACCAAGTACGAAGTCATGTAGAACTTGAAGGAAGTATGTACCCTAGTTAACTACTCATGGAGGGCATTGCTGATTTGCTCTCCCCAAAAGATGGATTGTTTGCCTTGAAGGATGATCTTGATGAATGGATACATCCATTCATGGAACTGTGAAGAAGATGGGAGGCCCCGTACTCTGCTGAGAAGGGTGATCAAATCACCAACTTCTTCGATGAAATTGCTCCTCAAAAAGTTCTTTGGCCATCTTGATAAGCTCATCTTGGGGGAATTCAACCACTTATGGTTCATGACCTTTTTTTCCCTCTCAAGGTCTTTGTCATACTCCTTCTACATGTCCATGAAGTCAATCTTGGTTACTTCAGTGGCTGGAGGGCACATGAACACTTTATCGATGAATTCAAGATCCAACCGAATCACCATGTTACCACTGACATCTGAGACTGACTTGGTCTCTTTGTTGTAGAAGTGAGTGCATTGGAGGATGAATTTAGTATGATGCGTTGCTACCAAAAAGGTGGCCACCATGTGGATGTTGCTCTCAACAATCCTTTTCATCTTAGTGATGGGGTTTGTTGCCTTTGTGTGGGTTAGGAATTCGGCCATGTCCATGTGGCCAATATCAGTGTCCCAAATGCCATCAAAATTTGAGGAGACCGATGTGAACGGAAAGATGCCCTGATACTTGTATTTCATTATTTTCACCTTTTTGGGAGATGCTTCTATCATTGAGAATGATCTCGACCAGATGGGAGCAGATGTGTAGGAGTTCACTGATTGAACTGCAGTCATCATCACCAGATTAGAGGAGAGTGGATGAGAGGGGGAAAGCATAATTTAAGTAATATTGGTTATTGGAGGTCACTTAAAAAGGTTAGGTGGAAGAAGGAATGGAAAATGAGGAAAAAAGGGAAAGAAAAGGATAACTGGGAAAATTCCTGAGTTAAGAAAATCTGAGGGAAGGATGCATGGGTGGCAAATTTTGCCGCCCCTACATGCAAGGATAAAAGAGTGCAAGGGTGGTGAAATTCACCACCTGTGTAGGGATGGGCTGCATAGGTGGCAAATTTCACCACCCTTGTAGACTCAAGGAGGAAAAAGGTAAGGGCAATGAAATTCACCGCCCTTGCAAGGAGGGCAGGAAAAAACTAGGGGCGGTAAATTTTTTTGCCCTTACAAGTTTGGAAGAGAAACAAGGGTGGCAAAAATTGCTGCCCCTTCTGGGAACTGTTACTCAGGGGAAGACATGGGCAGTGAACGTTTTCGCCTTTAGGGCTAAACGTGGGCTAGGAAGAGGGAAGAGAAAACCATAGGCTAGTAAGAGGGATGGCATAAATCACCACCCTAACAGGGAAGAAAGCACAAAAAATGATAACTAGAGGAAGGAAATGGAAAGACAAATGTAAAAAGAAAAACCAATTTGGAAAACCATGTGTGCCACAAGCTTGAAATGAGGCTCAAATTGACCCCAACCACCCACTGCATGTCGCAATAAATGCCGTGCACGGTTATCGAGACATGCTAGGGTGGCAAAATTTTCTACCTTTGCATGTTCCGGTTCGTTCGAGTGCAGGGGTGGCAAAATTTTTTGCCCTTGCAAGAAAAGGTGTAGGGGCGGCAAATTTTTTTTCCCTTGCACAAAAACAAGGAAAATGCAGAGGTGGCAAAATTTGCCGCCCCTATGGGGAATGGAAGAAAAGACTAACTCTGGAAGGAGACAGTCTGGGGGAGGGGAACCTTGGCCACAACGAGATCATGACTACTTTCACGTTGTGAGGCCAAGATGAGAACGAATTCAAAACTCGTCTCACGACCAAACTTAGAGAGACAAAAGATGAAACAGACAAGTTTCATAGGGGGTTGTTCACAAAAATGGGTGAATCCGATATTGGAAACAACACATCTCAAGATTGAGATATGTGGTTGAGGATATTCCTAATATTTGGAATTAAATCCATAAATATACTAAATATAAATAAGCATTAAAGAGGCATGGGAGGCATTAAATAGGCATGGGTGACCCATAATATTTATATTTTATTCACTTATGGCTTGATGGATGCTACCCCATAGATGATGTCACTAGGTGATGCTGATAATAAAAATCAATTTTCAAAAAGAAATATTCTAAAATTCTCATGGAATATCCACTTAAGCTCTTGATTTTTATTCATTAGCCTTAAACAAGGTTAATCAAAATTTTTGTAATTATTTGAAAATTGGTCCTCAATTAATTAAAATGGTCAGAAAGTCATATTACTGGGTCATAATTTGACTCAGGAAGAATTAGAAGGTGATGCTAGATGTGTTAGAACCATATTCTAATTTAGGATGTTGCCAAAAAAAATAACAAAGGTACATGATGTGTACCAATGAATTTATAAGAAAAGATTGATCCAAAGCACTAAATGGTGAAATGGTCATTTTGACTTGAAATGACCTGATCAAAGTTAGTTGGCCCATAAAATGCATTGCCCTATTTAGGGATACTTTGACCTAAACTAGCACTTATAAGTGACAAGTTTGAACCATTTAGGAATTTTTATAGATTTTGACCTAAAATGTACATTTGAGTGAAATTCAAGTAAGATTGACAATTTCAACAAAAATGGTGTTAGGAATTGGATGTCTACATTTTACCCCTATTTGAAAAGGTGTTGTGAGAAATTCAAGTGAAGCAACATCTTTTCAAAGAAAATAGTTGTCAAGAATAAATTAGAATAGACCCATGATTCCCCCTCAAGAGGGCATGATAGGATGAAAGAGAAGGATGGACTTTTGAAAAGAGAGAAAAAGTGAGAGATTAACCCATGGAATAGATCACATCTAGATGAGCTAATGCTTGCACATGTGATTACCATCAATGATAAAAATATAATTAGACGTATAATAGGCCCCAGAGATGGGGGGAATGGGAAATATATAATACATAAATGTAAGGGACACACTATAAATGCACCCAATTTGAGAGTACAAGCTATGTGCTTATAACATTAATCAATCCCGAGACAAGATGCACACTAAAATATTGACATCATGGGTTTTAATGTGGAGATATTGGAATTAGAGGAAAAGGGAGAATGTTATAATTAAAGAAGCTAAACACCACTATAATGGGGTCTCCAAAGATAAGATAATAATAAGTGCTTTAGTAGAGCAAATTTGATCATGATAAAATAGTTATGCCCCAATAAGGCAAATTTTGATCATTGATAAAGAATAAATAATGACTTTCCCTTGTAGAGCTGATTTGATTTAGACATGGTTTATATGTTGTGTTGTAGCACATGGAAATACATAGAAAAATATCTCAAGGATATAACCCAAAACATAGGTTAAAGTTAGTGCGCATAAATTTACATGCAATGGTGTAGTGGCTTAGAAAGCCATATAGAACCAAGCATATGAGAATGCACAAAGTGATGATGGAGATGAAAATAAGAATAGAGATATCTAAGCTGACCTCAATAGAAATTGAGCACTACCTACATAGTTCCATGGACTCATGTTCCAACATGAACTTCATGCCAATGTAGTTCACCCAAGTTTGGGAGAGAATGTAATGAAGAATGATGAAAAATGATCAAAAATTGATTAAATTCATAATGTATGCAAAGAGATGCATGTCCAAACGTAAAATTGAGTACTAAAATGCATGCTACCTATAATCATAATTCCACATCAAGAGCCTAGGTCTTATAGAGTGTCCTTGAGAATCATTCATCAGAGCTAATGTTGACATTAAGACTTTGAGACCTGAGCACAAAGTGCATAGTATAGAAAAATAAATTACGCATAATAATTATGAATAAATTAAAATTACATAAGATTCCAATTTCATTAAACCAATTCAAATGTGAATATCTATAACTAAGGATAATGGTAAAAAAAATGACCAAAACTAGAGTTACAATGATTTACATTTAAACAAAAAAGCAAAAACAAAGAAAAAGATAAACATAAATGAACCTAACTTGAAATCAAGATATGATTTATCCATACTTAAGTAGGAACAAAAATGTTTAAAAACAAAAGGAAATAACATCTTAATGACATGATACCAAGATATGAATGATCAAGATGCATGTGGACCATCAAGGCATTCTTGAACAAAAAAGAGATAAGAAAAATCAAATAGAAAAACAAGATAAAGAAACACAAGACCAAGAATAAGAAAAAAAGGAATAAAAAGAAAAAAGGAGAAGAAAATACAAGGAGATGCATGAAAGCAGAACAAAATGCTAGGAAAACATAACAAAAAAAACAAACAAAAACTAAGTTAGTTTAGTTAAAAGACAAATGTTCATACATGTGTGGTAGAGGCATTACTTTCCACCACATTAGAACAAAGAACAATGACATGATAATTTTTCCCTAATTAAAGAGGAACAATGACAGAAGAAATGGGGGGAAGAGAATAAAGGGAAGGGGTTAGCTAAGCTAACTCTAGATGTATAATACTAGTGGATCCTACCTACATAGTTCCATATATACATGTTCCAACATGAACTTCAAGCCAAATTTAGTTTTCCCAGGAAATGGGATAGAAGGAAAATGATGATCAAACCAACATGATTAATGTTATAGAGTAATATGGAAGATACAACAAACAAATAAGAATGGTCTATAAAATAAGAAACTGATGACATGAGAAAGAATGATCTTGAAAAAGGGTAAGTGTGTGGGACAAGATAAGATGAAATGGTGTTCCTATGCTTGAAATTTGGCAAGAGCATTCTTTCTTAACAGTTGCTTGCAAAATGGCAAAAGTGTGGGATGGTGGAAAAAAAATGTAGAAATATATAGAAGTATGAGACAGTGTTTTTGTTCTTTTTTGGATCATGTTCTGATTTTTTTGGTATTTTCAAAATATTTCTAATGTTTTTGGTGTTTTGGGATAAAATATGTACAAGGTGGGACTATCTAGTCATGGAGATGTACGTCTTAAGAGTAGAGGTTCCAATAAGATAGTTAAGCTGGCTACAATGGTCAATGTTTTCAAATCAATGAGATAAACATAAAGGGGATTGAGGTAACCTCAACATGGATTGATAATGACCTACATAATCCTAAAATGACCTCAGGTCATAGTAATTCTATCCACATAAAAGGTGAAGAAAAACCAACTAGGTCCCAACAAGTTCTCAACTCTGGCAAATGGCCAATCAAATGAAAAGAATAATGGCAAGGTGATGTGGAAATTCATGATAAACAAGTGTTTCCCATAGTTTTTCCATAAGCAATTATTAATAATATATAATTTCATAGGTCAATGATACTAATTTGCCCATAGGTGGTTATAATTAGTAGCAAGACTAGTGAGACACTGATTTGCCCATAGGTCGTTATAATCAAGCTCACATAAACAAACATGGATATAAGATGAAATATATCTTGCTAGATAAACTATCACACTACTTTCATAGATTGTCATTATATACATAGATTGGATTGATTGTTGAAACTTGATTAAAATCCCCCCACAAAAGGTGTAAGAAAAACCAAATGACCCAAGATCAAAACAAGATTAGGTAGGATGACTAAAAAATAGGATTTTGTCTAGATAGGAATGGAAAATGGTATAATGAAATGATTATAAGAAAACTAGATATAGTGGTGATAAAGTTTCCCCCAAGCAATGAATAGATTAGGTTGCTCACAAAATGGTGAAAGCATGCGAAAGGGGTGACTGAGTTAACCTCAATAAAAATTGAGTACTACCTATATGGACTTGAATGACCTCAAGTTAATGTAGTTCAAAAGGTATGGTTCATGGATCTCAATGGTATAATAATGCCTAAAAGGGGCTATAGGGTTGTCCCTAAGAGATGATGCATGGTAATGGCAAATGGGTGAATACTAGATGAAAAATGGTTGTGTTGCTCCCATTGATAGGCAGATGCATGTCTTAGTCAATATTTGAGACAATAAAAAATGATTAGCTATATAAGTTTCTATCCAATACCCTTTTATAACTACTCTGTTAAGAAATTATTACTGATCTGGATCTCAATAATGTGTTCATGTTCTCAATAATGTGTTCCTTATAACCTCGATAAAGGAAAGTTCTACCAGTGATGGTAAATAATGGTAGGATAAATACGATAAGTGGGTAATAAATTAGTGGGTGATAATGGAATGTATAATGGATGGGGAAAAAATGGAGATTGGGACTTTCAGTCACATGTAATGTTGCTGATGTTAGATTTGACATAATTTTGGTTATGGTGGGGCCAAAGACCTCTAAAGATGCTCTCGATAGGACTATTAGATTGTTTTGTTGCTTGATCTTGAGAGTAGCTACCATTTGATTATGATGTAGATTGGATGCTATTTTTATTTGATCTTTGATAATATCTTTAGTAAATAATGAATAACTTTTGTGCTTAGGTATTGGTGCCTCAATGAGGTTTGAATTTGTTTTGATCATCCCATAAAACCTCTGAGAAGGATTCAAAAAGAGATGTTAACATTTGAATTTTATTGTCTTATAGTGAGTTCAAAAAGGTGTCATTAAAAGATGCTGAGTTTGATCTTTGCTTATCCCTTAGCACCTCTAAAAAGGTTTCACTAGGAGAGTGTTCTTTTACTACATGAATGTTGTTTTGGCCTCCTTTCTCTTCTTCAAATGCTATGTCATCGTGGATATAGTTTAACAAAGTGTGATTTTTTTATTCTTGATTGACACTTATGAGAGGTGGAATGTCAATATAATGGCTATGTTGGGTAGTAATAATGCAATGGTGAAAGGTAGCATAATCCTTGTAGAAAATACTAAGGGAACTTGTGATGATGTTGAAGTAATCATCCTCAGAAACTATAGATAGATCAAAAATATATTCAAATTGATCTATAAGGTAATTATAACCAATGTTGTAATAACCAATACTATAATCTATTTCTGACTCTAACTCTAAAATAAGGGACTCTGAATCCAATGTCACAACTAATGTTGAGTCTATTTCTGATGCTAAATCCAATGTCGATTCAAAAATAAAACCTAACTCTAATATTAATTCTTAATCTGATATGGTTATTTTGATAATGTTCTATTGAATACTAAATTTTTGATAAGTAATGGCCTATGATGGCATAATGGGTTCAATAAAAATTGATTCATTTTATAAGGGTTCAACAAAGATTGACTCTTCTAAGTGAATCCCATCAAAAAGAGGGAACTAGTCAAGGGATGTCTCAAAAAAACTATTAATCATGGGATATACTGAGAGGGGGGTGAATCAGTATATCATATATCTTATAAATCTTTCCCTTAACCAAATTCCACTTAATCAAACATTCAAGATATGCAATAAAACTCAAATAATAAACACCACACAAGATAGAGAGAGGCACTAGATATAATTTGGAAACCCAATGTGGGAAAAACCATGGAGAACAATATCAAGTATATGAATGAGCACCAACCCAAACAATATTTGCAATCACCAACTTACAAGAGCACCAACCACTTTGCTGAGCACCAACCTAACAACTATTCGTGAGCACTAACCCATAAGAGCACTAACCCCTTTGTCGAGCACCAAACTAGAAACAATTCATGAGCACCAACTCATAGGAGCACCAACCCCTTTATCGAGCACCAATCCAATGATAATTTGTGAGCACCAACCCATAATAGCACCAACCCCTTTGCCGAGCACCAAACCAACAAAAATTCATGAGCACCAACCCATAGGAGCACTAACCCCTTTGTGTATACCACACACCTATCTCTCAATGTTGCTATCTCAAAAAATGATAGTTCATTACAACATCTCTTTTCTCTCTCTCACCTTTGCTCTTCTAATCTAGATATAACAAATACAAATCATATTCATCTCTCACAATTGCTCTTCTAAGCTAAATATTACAATATCAAATCAACCTCTATCTCTCATATAACAACTAGCTTCTCAAGCCTTTATTTATAGCTTTCCAAATGACATTTGGCATTTCCCCTTTGTGACCCTTCAATCCTCATGGAAAATGGCACCAAACATGAATGATCCTTCATATTCTTGCCTTTGAAAAGTCATGTGGTGACCCTTCATGACCAAAAATTTCCTTCCCTCTTTTGTCCTCATCTTGGTGACTTTTTGTATTCCTCAAGGTGTCCCTTCATGAGAAATTGTGCCCTTCCTATTTTGTCTTTACTTGGTGACTCTTCGAATTCCCCAAGATGACTCTTCATGGGAAAATGTGTCCCATCCTTTTTTTGTCTTTACCCTATGGCTCTTTGACTTCTCCATGGACCCTTCTTTTATCTCATATGCAGCCAAAAATATATTTTTTAATATTAAATAAATATTAACTCACATTAGATAAGATATATTTATTATAAACAATATTAAATGCAATGTGGCCTTTATCAACAGTAATGCTAGACTTTTGACATCAATGACAATATTTCCAACAATCTCCTCCTTTGTCATTGATGGCAACCTCAATCTTGAAACTGCCACATCTTGTCACCTGCACATCCTGTCATCTAAAAACATACAGTAACTACCCCTTACTCTAGTAACTTGTATCTATTTCTTGTACCTATTTTTTCACCTGTACCTATACTTGTTATTCTTCCCTTTGACATCAATGGCAAAGGGCCTACCTAGACCTAACACTTAGCTCCCCCTCAAATGATGCTAAACATCAATGGTAGGAAGTAATATAAATTACTCCCAACTCCTCTCATAGATCTTTTAATGTGTCCTTTGATCATGAATTTGAGAAGATATCCAAAAATACATGCACATTGTTCCCTGTCCTTTGAGCATCTGCAATCAACTCATTTGAATATTTTCTTCTAATCTCACAACCTTTTGCATGAAACTTTAAGGTGTATCCTTGATCACATATTTGACTTAAACTCAATATATTATGCTTACAAAACATTATTAGCTTTGGTTCTACTAATATCCAAACTTAAAATACCTTTTTCAGCTATCCTGGCATTGGTTTTATCTTTAAATTTCACTATGCCACCATTGATCTTATTTACTCTTATCTCATGTCATATACCTCGAACATCCGCTATCAAAAAACCATGGCTAATCTTTATTTCTTACATGCAAAGCTATTTTCACCAACATAGAACCTTTAGGTTGTTTCTTCTACCATGAACATGTCTAAACCTTCTTCCTCATGAATGGATCTTTGAAACTCTGATCCTTCTTCTTGATGAATGGAGCTTTGAAACTCTAAACCTTCTTCATTGAATCTTCATGAGTATTCTTTTCCTTCTTTTTAAAACTATTAGATCTTTTTCAACATTCTAATTTCTTGTGACCATAATCATTTGAAACACTTTAAAACTTTTAAACACTGCATATGCAAGAATCATTCTAATAGCCTCAAACCTTAACACCGGTGCAAAATTTGCTTGAAAAATCTAATCACTCAAAATATATACAAATTAATCTGTAAAATCACCTTATTTTCATGAAACATAGCTAAGACCCAATGGCATCCACCATGCTTCAATTTTTCTTAAAATTGTCTCCTTGAAGCCTAGAAGAGACATTTTACACAAAAAAGGTCCTAGAAACAAATCTTAGGAGATTCCCACATCTCCTCTATTTCTTCCTTGATTTTCTTGTATTTTTATTTTAGAATCCATTTAAGCATGCCTAAAATTTTTGACTTAGTAACCTCAACATTTATAATTTTTTTCATCTTCTCAATTTTTGCAACTATCTTATCTTGACAAAGCTCATGCTCAAATGTAACAAGAGATTCTGCACAATCCTTCCTATCTGATTCTTTATCTACTATAGCAAGTAATTCATTTTCACTCTTAAACTCAACCTAATCAACCTTTACTATTTTAGGTCTCCAAACCTTAATTTGACTCTTCTCATATCTTTTAGGGGCTCTGTAACCTTTGACATACTTTGAAAATTTCTTTACTTGTTTTGGACATAATTTAGCAATATGGCCAACCTTATGACAACAAAAGAAAACAATATTTCTCTTACCTTTTGCTTGAATGTGACTAAGATCTCCCTTTGACTGATTGACTCTCCTCATATAATCACTTTCCCTATGACCAACATGATAACAAATAAAACAATGGCCATGAAAAGAATTTGAAACTTAAAAGCATTGGGCTGCCTGATCGTCTTCTTTGATTTTCCTTCAAAAATTGCATCCTTCTTTCCTTATACAAATATTTCATGATCTTTCTCAACCTTGATTATAAGATTCTCATGATTATCCTTTGAATAACCTAACTCATCCTTCAACTGATTACACTCTTCTTCTTTTGATGTTAAAATTGAATTTGTAACCTCCAAGTGATTCTTAAGATCTTGAATAATTACCTTATTTTATTTTAATTTTATAGCCAACTTATAATCCAAGATACATACCTATTCCTTAAGATCCTCAACCACATATTTCAACTCTTGATTCTCCTTCTTTAGTTTCTTGGCCATCTTATTCTTTTCTTTGATCTACCTTCAAGCTATAAAATCATTTCTAAAAGAACCTACTCTGATACCAATTGTTAAGCACAGGATATACTGAGAGGGGGGTGAATTAGTATATCAGATATCTTAAAAATCTTTCCCTCAACCAAATTCCAATTAATCAAACATTCAAGATATGGTATAAAACTCAAAAAATAAACACCACAAAAGATAGAGAGAGACACCAGATATAATGTGGAAACCCAATGTGGGAAAAAACACGGAGAACAATCTCAAGTATATGAATGAGCACCAACCCAAAAAATATGCACAAGCACTAACTTGTAGGAGCACCAACCCCTTTGTTTAGCACCAACCTTACAACTATTCATGAGCACCAACCCACAAGAGCACCGACCCCTTTACCGAGCACCAACCTAGCAATAATTCATGAGCACCAACCCACAAGAACACCAACCCCTTCATAGAGCACCAACATAGCAACAATTCATGATCATCAACCCATAGGAGCACTAAACCCTTTTTTGAGCACCAACCTAGCAACAATTCGTGAGGACCAACCCATAGGAGCACCAACTCCTTTGCTGAGCACCAACCTAGAAACAATTTGTGAGCACCAACCCATAGGAGCACCAACCCCTTTGTGTATACCACACACCTATCTCTTAATGTTGATATCTCAACAAATGATAGTTCATTACAACATCTCTTTCCTCTCTCTCACCTTTACTCTTCTAAGCTATATATAACAAATACAAATCTTATTCATCTCTCACAATTACTCTTCTAAGCTAGATATTACAATATCAAATCAACCTCTATCTTTCATATAACAAATGGCTTCTCAAGCCTTTATTTATAGCTTTCCAAATGACCTTTGGCCTTCCCCCTTTGTGACCCTTCAATCCTCATGGAAAATGGTGCCAAACTTGTATGACCCTTCATATTCTTTCCTTTGAAAAGTCATGTGGTGACCCTTCATGACCAAAAACGTCCTTCCCTCTTTTGTCCTCATCTTGGAGACTTTTCATATTCGTCAAGGTGTCCCTTCATGATAAATTGCACCCTTCTTCTTTTGTCTTCACTTGGTGACTCTTGGAATTCCCCAAGATGACTCTTCATGGGAAAATGCATCCCATCCTTCTTTTGTCTTTACCCCATGGCTCTTTGACTTCTCCATGGGCCCTTATTTTGTCTCATATGAAACCAAAAATATATTCATTAATATTAAATAAATATTAACTCACATTAGCCAAGATATATTTATTGCAAACAACATTAAATGTAATGGGGCCTTTATCACCAATAATGCTAGACCTTTGACATCAATGACAATATTTCCAACAAAAATCATGTCTGACAAAGTGAGACTCCTCAACGAGTGGGAAAAGATCAAGAGACAACTCTATTAAGACTGGATTTTCAAAGAGATGAGGCTCTTTAAAAATATGTAACATATGACTAGGTAACTTATCATGGTTTATGTTTTCAAAAATGGGTGTTTCAACAATAACATGTTGGTTTTGGTTCACAATTGGTTGCAAAGGATCAATTTTGAACACATTTTTATCCTCATAAGATGGCTTTGGAAGAGGTAATTATTCTTTTTTAAGCTTCAAGATTGGCACCAAATTTCTAAAGTGGGGAATATTTGGTTTAGCGGGAATAATGGTTTGTGGTTCAATAATGGACTTTACAAATATTAGACTATTAAAGAAGGGATAAAAATAATTGGTTCATCAAATAGAGGTTCTTCAATAATAGGTTCATAAAAAATTGGTGATAGGCCAAGAATGGTAATAATTGGATGCTTCTTAGTTTGGTTACTCATGCAAACCAAAGGAGGAGGTCCTAAAATGGTAATGACTAGACACTTCCTATCTTGGTTGCTCGTGCAAACCAAAGGAGGAGGTCCTAAAATGGCAATGACTAGATGCTTCTTAGTTTGGTTACTCATGTGAACCAAAGGAAGAGGTCTTAAAATGGTAATCTTGGTACATTATGGAGTTTGATTACTTACACAAGCTAAAATATCCAAGTCTTCTTGATAAACCTAATCATTCTGATCATGAGTTGGATCATAAGTTGGATCTTGACTGTGTTCCCATGACTAATATTTGTGAGGTGGATAGAAATCTATCTCACAAACCATATTCACCATAGGGGTCTTGAATAAAGTCATAAAATTCATTTTGTGTGGCCATTATATCATAATTTTGTTTATCCATGACTGCACCATAAGTGTAGCTAGACATATCTGCATTTATTGAAGAAAGCTCCAAAAATAAAAAGACTTAAAGTTTTACAAACCTTGAAAAATGATCTAAAGGATAAATAGTTCAACTTTGTTGAATGGTGGAGCTGTATCTCAAAATTAGTTTGTGTCAAGATTTTGTAAAAACCCTAACATCAAATATCTAACATCAAAGGTTTTCAAATAAATTTGTGTTTTCCCAAGCAAAGCCATAAAAAATGATGAGGATAGGCACTCAAACAAAAAAATAGTCAATAGTGTTCAAAATTGGCTAATCATTTAACTAAATCTATGAAACCCAAAATAAAAAGATATGTGTACCAACCCTATGAATTGAGGCCTAAACAAAAATCAATCAATGTTTGGATCCAAAATTGACAAGGCTAATCGAAAGTGTAATGTTGAAGACTAGGATTGGAAAACAAGCTAGACAAGATTGGACAACATGATGGCATAAGAAAAAGGTCCAAATGGTATATACAAAATGGTTTGAAACAAAGGGTTTTGATATAATGGTAAATAAGTCTTGAAACAAATTATCTTAATGACGTAAGCAGACTCAAATAATGTGGTCAAAGGTTATGTTTCAAAAACTCAAACACAAAAAATATTTGACATGGTTTGGGTAGCATAATGCTACCCTTATTAACTCAAATACTTGATTTTGATATGGCTTATGAACAAAAAAAACAATTTTTAACCTCAAATCATACCAACAAAATAATGACCAAAATGTACTAAGTATAATCATCCAAATCCTAGCAAGGGTATGGCATGTGGGGTTGACTAAACTGGCAAGTTTCCATCATTCTAGGGGAATCAATTGCATAATGACTTTCATGCCAAACAATGAAAAATAAAATCATGGATTTTGGGTCCATATCAATTGGCTTGTTGCAAAAAGGTCTAGCCCTTTATGCAACCATTGTATCTTACTATTCGCTCAATGTAGTGCGATGTCCAAAGTGCCACTATGTCCTGTGTGCAACTCCAAAGGACCCAAATGAATTTAATGATGGGAGATGAAACCCTAGGTAAAATATTCTCTAAAGAACTTGTGGGAGGTGATGAATTCCCCCTCGCAAGACAAGTTTTCATAAACAAATAAATCATGAAATTAAAAAGACTTTAGGGTCATTTTCAAGATCACCAAAACTTTGATGCATTTTTAGGGGAGTACTTTAGATAACTTGGTTTCTAAGCCTTGGGCTAGGATTTTTTGCAATAGGAAGGGCACTTTTGATTCCAAGGGTTCCCTACAAGGGACAAATGGAAGATCATGCATGAAACATTCCTCTTTTTTCTAAACAAAATCTAATTAAACAACTATTCTAAACAAGAATTAATAAGTGTGTTCAATTTTAAACCCGAATAAAATGTCTAGTGGTATTCATTTTACGCTTTAGTATTAGTTGTAAAATTTTAAAATATTCACCTAAAACACTTAAATTCTTTGTTTTAAATTTTAAGCATCCAAAGGTGATTTAAACATGTTTTAAGCAAATATTAAACTTGATCTTGTAGCAAAATTGCTAGCATGTGATTTAGCTTTGAAGCTCTTTTGAGTTTGAAACAATGGACTTTGGAAGAGTAGGTCTCAGGTCTATGATTTTGGTAAAACATAGTGATTGATGTTGGTTATGACCAACCAAGATCTGACAGATGTTTATTCTATTGACTGATGTTGGTTAAGTTAGGTAACATGTGTCGATATTTTTGTTGACATTGGTTACTGTGTAAACACTATGGTAACCAAAAATGACAAAATAAAGATAGAAAATAAATTTTCAAGAGTTTTAAGTTCTTAAATGAATTTTTTAAAGTTGTAAAAGGATCTTATTTATGTGTAGGATGCATTTTGCCCCATTAGGTTTGCTAAGATGTAAAGAGGATGACAAAGCAAGTTATTCAAGCATTAATCCATAAACCATGAAACATGCATAAAGAACTAACTAACCAAGCATATCTATTCCTATGGTAATTACAAAGGATATAAAGAAACAAATGAAAGAAAACAACACCATATTACCTTCCAAAATGGATTCACCATACCCATGTGGCTCAAAAACATGTTCTCCCTTGATCGAGCATCCTTGTCTTTGTCAAAAATGGTGGTAATATCCTCCAATGCCTCAAGAACACTCCCTAAAACCTAGGCTCTTGATTGTAAACCATTAAACCAACCTATCAATGAAGCTTTATGTAAAAAATTTAGCATTATAACTTTGAAATGTTTAATCTTTGAAGATATTTGAGCATAATAAATTTACACCAAAATATATTAGAAATGATGTCCATGGCCTCTCTATTTATAGATTTTTGAGATTGGTCAGGATCAACCTAAACCATCCATCTCAAGATTAATATGTGTGGTTGAGGATAATCCTAATATTTGTAATTAAATCCTTAAATATCCTCTAGATAAATAAGCATTAAATAGGCATGGGAGGCATTAACTAGGCATGGGTGACCCATAATCATGATATTTTATGCACTTATGGCTTGATATCACTAGGTGATGCAGATAATAAGAATCAATTTTCAAAAACAAATATTCAAAAAATCTCATGAAAAATCCACTTAAGTTCTTTATTTTGATTAATTAGCCTTAAACAAGGTTAATCAACATTTGTACAATTATTTGAAAATTGCTCCTCAATTAATCAAATTGGTCAAAAAGTCATATTATTGGGTTATAATTTGACTCAAGAAGAATCAGAAGGTGGTGTTAGATGCATTGGAATCGTATTCCCATTTAGGATGTTGTCAATAGAAAATAATAGAGGTACGTGACATGTACTAATAAATTTAGAAGAAAAGAGTGATCTAGAGCACCACATGGTGAAATGGTCATTTTGACTCAAAATGACCTGATCAAAGTTAGATGGCCCATAAAATGCATTTCCCTATTTAGGGATACTTTAACCTAAATTGTCCCTTTTAAGTGACAATTTTTAACCATTTGGGACTTTGTATAGATTTTGACCTAAAATGTGTATTTGAGTGCAATTCGAGTAAGATTGAAAATTTTAACACAAATGGTGTTAGTAATTGGAAGTCTACAATTGGTTGCAAGTAATGTTACATATCAAAATAAGAAATCACAACAAAGTAACTCTAAAAATAGTGACTCAAAAATTATTTAAATATCAAATAAGAGTTCAAGTGAGGTACTAAGGGAAATGATTAAATATAATTTAACAAAACTACCTCCTCTACATCCAGTGAGAATATCTAGATATTATTGTGCATATCATAGAATGCATAGGCATCAAATAGATTTATGTATAGAATTTTAAAAACATATAAAATAAATAATTACTAATGATGACCCTATATAAGGTAAATCAGTCAAGCAATCCACAGTGACATAGGAACACATTCACAAATGGTCAAATTTAGAAATAGTACAAAAATGGTTACTGAAGTATAAATCAAAACAATAAAAGGATAACAAAACAAAATTAGAGAAATAAATAGTACCACAAACATAGGTAAAGAAAAATATATATGAAATTATAACTCTCCAAAATAAGGCTTAACTTCTAAAGCATTATGGTTTTGGTCAAAAATATCTACAACAGTTTGATTATTAAGATCAAGGGTTGGGAAAGCATACTCAAGGCATCACTACTCCTATTATAATAGTTTATAATGTTTTTCATAAAGGTTTAGGATTTATTTAACATCCTAAGGAAAACCATTCATAAACATAATTTATAAAAGGAAAATATCTAGATACAACAAAAGTCAATACTAGCATTCCATTGGTTCAAATTCAAGATGATAATGATAAGTAGAATAATATAGGCTATTATAATTTCTAAGATACCACCAATGAACCTAAATATTTAGATTCATACTCCTATCCATTCCCTTGCACTTCATAATCATGCATTATTCCTTTGTTTTATATAAGACACAATGATAAGGAGTCTCCCATGAGACTCATTAGTTCATATCATCTCTTTTTAGTCTTTTTTTATACATAGCTTCTATTCTCAGCTTTGTTGTACATAGTATCCTTATGATTGATTACACATTTATTATTTCAAAAATATAAAAAACATTCAAATATGTCAAAATCCAAAAAAAATTAAATAAATCAATAATCCCAAAAAAATTTCAATTTTATCTATTATCCATGCTGTACATTTCTACTACCATGCTAGACTTACATTTGTTTTTCTATGTTATTATTTGTTGATTTATCTACATTACCATGCTTCAATTGATATTATTTGAGTGTGTGCATTGATATCTAGATACATGATTGCTTCACTCTATCCATTCATGGGGCATCCTACTTCGACATTTGGGACATACATCAATACTATCCATTGGGGTCATCTTCTACATGACTATACCATCTAGGTTATGCCATTCCTACACCACACACTCTAGTTATCATATTGTTGTACATTACTTTCTAGCTTCCAAAACTTAATCTATATACACTCAATAGTATATATTACTTGTGCATTTATTAGCATATACCTAGTCTTTTACTACATGTCTTGCATACTCTCACTTCTTTCTTTGATTAGTTAGATGCAATTGTAGTTCTAGTATTTACATGCTTTCCTTTATTGTTTTGAGTAGCTAGATGTGATTGTATTTCTTAGTTCCTATTTTATCTCATGTATGTGCCATAGGACATTTTCCAATGTCATTTACTTCTATCCTTGTGTTTGCCTTATGAAATTCGATAATGTCTTGTGCTTGTACTCTTTTATGTGATTGTTGCTTTCATGCTAACCTTACTTGTTTTAATTTTATGTGTATGTAGCATTTAAACATGCCTTTTATGCTTGATTTATATTTTGAGTGACATGTGCCCATGTCCCTTATTTTTTTGGTCCCGTAGCCACTCTTTTATGCTTCTTTCTTCTTGTCTTGCATGTGTGTTACTTGTTTGTTTTTCATCTATTTACAATACCATGGTCCACATCATGCATTATCTTGATTTCTTGGATGAAATGATGGAGATCATGTTCCATCCCTCATTGACAACTAAAAACTAATAAATAACAAATAATAAATAAAAACTAACCAATCTTCTTGTTATAATTCATTATGTTACACAAGCTATTATATTGTTATATCTATCTAGGCATACCCATGTTGATCTAACAATCTCCATTTCAAACCATGATATATCTTGATATATATTATTGATTATCATTTCTATATCATGTATATTTAAAACATAATAAACTTGTAAGGTTATTTATTTTGAGGGTAGTCATTCTATGGTCTTAATTCCTACAATAAAAAAAGGGGGAAACAAATAGGGGTTTGGTCATAGAGATCAAAAATCCTATTAATTGAAAAATCAGCTTTCAAAACACCCAGAATAGTATTCAAAATTCAAACCAAGTAGAATAGACCAATAAAACCATGATAATCATAGAAGAACCATAAAAATCAGCTCAGAACAATAGTTCTAAGATTGGACTATAACACCAGTTATTAGGGTGTATGATTTTGGCACTCCTATCCAAACAACAAAAACACTAAAAATTCAAGAAACAAATAGAAAAGTAAGTATAGTTATAATTTTTTAAATAATATTTTAGTTTAGAATCATCAATTTTAGTAATTTTATTAGAGAATCTATATTTAAGAGGCATCATGCATGGCATGATGTCTCTCACTTCCAATTTTAGATTAGGTTATTGATATAACTTCCAGATCAGAATCCATTTTTCAGACACTAGTGATTGGGGAAATGTGCATAACACATTTGACTTTTTTTTTTTAAATTTTTTTTTTTGAGTTTAGTACATTACCCAAGTATTCTCTAGAGTTCTGTGACTTATTCCATATATAGGTGGTTGGCATCATTTCCAAGTGGCTTCCACATAAGCATATTGCCCAGGTTTAGAGTGGCTTTCATTTGAGGTTAATCTCCACCATTTTAGTGGCCAAGAGTGGCCTAGTTTCTAGAACACATTTATCTATCCATGCCACATTTTTAGATTATATAACATTCATGGGCTTTAGGATCCATCTAATATGACACACATTTCATACTGGTATCAGTTCATAGCTTCAATTAATAGGGTAATGATGGAGTCCAAGGACTAGCTAGCCTTTGTATTCTTGAGTCACCTACTCAGAGGGATTGGACACATGGTCCAAACATCAATTAAAACATTCATGATTAGATAAGTTCACTTAATAGGTGATGATGGAGCCAAAGGCCAACTTTTGCATTCTTGAGCCACTCTCAAGGAATTAAGCACTTAGGTCTATTCATGATATTACTCTTAGTTTAACACATACCCAACACATATACAACATCATCCATCATAATATAACATCACTTAACATCACTATATTTTTTTAATTGGATCACATATCTAGTGAGGTGTATTTATTCCTTTCTCTTCCTCTCTCTCTTACCCAGCCTTGTACATTCTTATTTTATATATAACATATCTAGTACGAATTGATATACCCTTTATTTTCTCTTGCATATTTATACTTCACAAAGTGATCTCTCTATACAAACCTAAGATCACACAATTTAATGAGCTTCACCCTTGGAGGTATGTTTAGGTATGCTTTCTATTTTTTCTTTATCCTAGTATTTTGATTTATTGCATCACTAGAATAAAGGGGGCCAAATGTAGTCATATAAAATGTGAAAATTGGTAGTTTGCATGTGGATTGTGACACCCAACCCATAAGTCCCTCTTTTATGCTCTCATGATCCTTCATGACACCATTTTACTTATTCTCAGTCATCTATAGACTTTTTGGACCTAATGTTAGCTCAATTAGGCTACATTTCCTATGATAATCCCATTACCCTAGGTCTTGTACCTTTAAGACAATAGCACCCAAATTGGACTATAAAACCAAACCATAAGGTGTCCATTTCTAGTACTCCTATCCAATTACATTTTTACCTCTAATAGTCACTTCCTTTTTGTTCCTATCCTTCTTCTTGTCATCTTGATGTGAATACATTTGACCCATAACCAATAGATCTCTAGAAAAGTCCATTTAAATTTCATTTAAAAGGGGTTAGAAAATATTATAAAATAAAACAATAATAAAAGCAAGATCATTGAGGCAAACATCCCTATTTTTACATACAATGATCCAATATAGATACAAGAACATCTAAGTCCTCACACTAGTCCCTAGCCATGTCAACACACGTAGATTACCATTTTTGCATCTTAATAACACTATTTCATAAAACATATCAAGTGGGAGAACTAAATATGGCTTGATCCCTCTTCAGAGTATTGGTATGTAGGAAGGGTGCCCACACAAGGGGTGTGGATACACATTTGGTGCATATTACACACACTAATCCCCACTTTCTCAAAGTTTGTTAAAGCACAATGGAGTCTAGGATTTGATGACTAAATCAACTCTATAAGGAGTTCCACAGACATCCAGCATCCAAAATTTCATAGGTCAGCTCATACAGAGATAATAGACAAAACCTAGAAAACTTAGGTCTCTAGGACAATAGCAGTAGAGAATGACTATAGAATCGTGCCCCAAGCTGACTTATTTTATCACTCTTATCCTTTCACAAAATGAAAGCTAGATCCTAATTTATGACATTATCCTAGCCTTTTACAACAAATTCTTGACCCTATCTCAGTCATCTCAGTCCAATTTAAGCTAATTTACATTTCTCCTCACTTATTACTATTTTTAGAAAGGTTTACATTAAAAATAGAATATACAAATTAGTAGCTTAATTATTCCAATATTATTTACTAATTTAATTAACATAGACCCTTAACTAAATTAGGAATAAAAAATTAATATTCCCAAAATAGTTAAATCAAGTATATATCACCTTCATGTTTGAAATACTTATGTTGGAGTACCCTATAAGTTTGAATCCAATCTTGTAAACAATCTTTCATAATGCAGGTCATGGTAGTCTAGTGGATATCAATTTGGTGTGTCACCATGTTAGAATAGGTTATATTAATGTTACTCTCTATCTATATTCATCCAACTAAACCAGTAGTGTAGGTGATAAGCAATAAAAGTTATACAGAGGGTTCTAACCCTTAAACCTAGATGTTTACCTCTTTTATAGGCAACCCACAAGCCTAGAGGTAATCAAACATTACAAAAATATTAGATTAGGCTTGAAAAACAATCTCTAGGGTGAAATATTTGGTGATAATAGGACAAATTTAGTTTATATTTATGTATTATATATGAACTTAGTCTTGTACCTTGGGAAAATTAGATCTTGGATGTTCTTCTCAGTTTTAGACCTTTATAACTTATACAAGTCTTATATTTACTCTATATTATGCCACTTGGCCCATCTCCTAGTCTGACTAGTCTTATGTTGATGACATAAGCCTTATATCTTACCTAGAAAGCTTAAAAGTTACTTATGTTCCATCTCTATAATTTCTAAACCTATACCTACTTTCCTACTCCCTGGACGCTAACATCTAGGATAGACACTAGTGTTGATGTTAGTGTCTTGACCCAAACCTAGAAAATAATGTTGACATAATCTTCTAAAGATAATGTTAGTGTTTAGATCTCAAAAATCATCAAATCCATAATCTAAAGACTATTCTAGAGTGATATTCTATTTTACTTTTTTTAAAGTTCTGGATCTAACATTGTGTCAGCATCAAGACTAGCTAAGTATATTACTTCTTTGTCATTTCCATACATAACTTAGATCTACTATATATATTTAATCTATTTTTAGCATAAGAAATTTAGTGTATGTTTATATTTGAGTTTGACACTAAATTATCTAAATTTAGATATAATTATCACCCTTGTGAAATATTATTTCTATATTCTTAACCCTATCTACTCCAATGTAGGATCCCCATCCATTTTAGGGTTAAAAAAAGGCTAGGTATCTATACCTGTAAGGGTAGAATGGATTCAGATCTAAACATAAGGGAATACAGGTTTACCCCCATGGAAATTTTAATGCTTATTATATTTTAGACAATAATATGAATTATATAACACCTCAATCTTGTATACTTGAAAAATACTTCTCATGTTTATACCCTTAAGTTCCTAGACCTTGTCACTACTAAAAGTCTCAAATCTACTCTCTTGTGCCTATTTATTATCTCTTAATTTGAACATATGTTATTATAATTAACAAGCCTTATATAATTCAAAAAATTCAATAAACCTACTTTATCATCCTCTATAATTTTTGGACTTGTACATAATATCCAACTCTTGGACACTTGCATCCTAGTTAGATGCTTACATTGACACCAGTGTCCTATTCTAATATAAGTGTGTAGTTCCCTAAGGTAATCAAAATTTCAATTGTAATTTATCCTTATGGTTGGTCTTTATGATTTAATGTGATATATTTACAATATGTATTGGTATTTGTACAAGTCCAATCCTTATTTATTCCTCACTTAGCATAAAACTAGCAAATAATAAGGAAACTTACCAAAAGCATTCAATCAAGCAATCAAGTGAGGAAAGATTCTCTATTTTTTCTTATTTAAATATCATTCATGAGTAAAACCCATCTATATGTTTGATGTTGTGATCATAGGAATCCAATAAGTGAGGTTACTTTTGTGTTATTTCAAGCAATAAAAATCAAATAAACACGCTAAAACTTACACTCCTCGCTTAGATACTAGGGAGAGATTAGTAAAAATATGATAAATGAAATCAAAATAAAAACATAAAATAGAATAAATATTTTAACTTATTTAGGGTCTCCAAATGTGTTGTTGAGTAGTTTGATCGGCTTGTACATTAATAAGTCTTTGGAAATGAAGCTTTTTTGGCTCCTTCTCTCATTGGCACCATGGATTTGAAGTGGATTGGATTAAGATTTTGGCATTATACCACTATTGATATGAGTCTCATAGAATAAATACTACATAATAACTCTATAATTTCTAATATTATTGAATATATTTGTGTATACTAACTTTAAACCAACATAGATTATGGTTCAATAAGCATGGCCTTTTATTTATAGCCTTAGGAATTAACTCTCACCCAAGGTGAGTCAAGGTTGAGTTTAGGATTGTAATGGGTTCAAACTAAACCTAGGTGAGTCAAATATAACTTTGAGTTAATAGTTTTCAAGTAATTATTATTTTCAATTTTTTAAGCATGACTCTCAAAATTAGATATTTTAGGATATTTTTAAAGATCTTGAAAACTCATAAAGGAAATGATGAAGGGAAAAGATATTTTGAATTTTTGAATTTCATTTTTTAGATATTCATTAATTTTAAATGGATAATTAAACTAGGAATTTAATTTGGTTTAACATGTTAATTAATTTTGATTGGCCTTTCAACTCTTTCAAGATTTTATTAAGTGTGCAAGTGTCCCACTTAATAGGTCTATAGGCCAAATTGATATTTGTGATGTCACAAGGTGATTACAGATGAATCCATGAGAGGTTGTTTTTACATATGATAAAATACCCAAATAAGGGATGCATCAACATGATTCTGATCTTTGATGAATGATGCACAAGTAAATTTGGGACATTTAATGATTTCTAGGCTTAATGTGTAATGGTTGGTAGGAATTGATCTAAAGTTCATTCAAAAGCTAGTTGTGGCTAGTTTTAGGTGTTTATAGTTTACCCCTATTTAGGAAGATGTTACAAGATATAGGCAAAATAATGTCTTCTCAAATAATAAAAATGGCCATGAAGAATGAAAGAATATAGTGATTGAATAAGAAGCTCCAATTTTTTTTTAAGAAGGCTATAATGATTCCCCCTTGAGGGAGTGGCCAACATATATGATTAATGGATGATCCATAACAAGAAACAAGAAAAATAATTATATTAACCCATGGGTGAGATTAATCCAATTGATATAATGATTTCAAACATTGATTTAAAAAGTATTGATTTGACCAAAGGTGGTTATAATAAATAAAAAAGTCTAAGACACTAAATTTACCAAAGGGGGTTATAATCAGTGGCATAGGCATATACCCCAATTAGGGAAGATGAGTCAAAATAATGATTTGAACACAGGTGTTTATAATCATAAAGATGACCTAAATTGAATAATGATTTTTTAGTGTGGTTGTGCACTAGTAGGGAATATATTCAATCATAACTCAAGGATATAATCCATTGTATAAATTAAAGATGAGTAGGCACAAACATAGATGCGATGGTGTAATGACTGAAGAAGTCAAAAACAACTAGGCACATGAGGATACGCAAAGTGATGAAGGAGATGATTACAATAATAAATAATTAATCAATATGAATGATTGAATTTTACATACTAATCTAGAGATTCTCATCTTTATTATCATTGATATAACTAGAATGGTTAATGTGTTGATTTGATTACAGAGGGTGGGAGGATTTTCCAAGGTTACCAAGAAAAAGTTTTTGTAGATCTATTTTTTGTAAGATTTATTGATCTAATTTTTGTTTTAGCACATGATAGTATGCATCATGATATAAAACACCATGATATTTTTTCCAAAATATGAATAAGGATAGACTCTTGATCCAATAAATAAATAAAAAATTCACTAACGATAAAAACCATGATGAAAATGTTGATGTATGAATTTTGATAGAGTCAATAATAATACACAAGGAATCACCCAATGGACACATATAGACTAAGTCAAGATTAAAAAAACAAAGAAACACATAGTCAAACAAACAACTAAGTAAACTATAGACACTCAAAAACTAAACTGTTTTAGATGTCAAAATGCCTTGAAACCCTACCCAACCCTGAAGCTAGTTGAACACCTAGTTGACATAGCCCACTTATTAATTTAATAACTTAAATTTTTAAATCAAATATATTTTTAACTTGTTTTCATCTAGACCTTTGACCACCAATGGTTAGCCTAGCCATCAATGGCTAGCCTGACCATTGATGGTCAGGTCTCCAAGCTTGGTTTAAGGTATTACTATTTGTATGAGATAAGCATGGTTGTATTTAGAAAATTCCATTATGAAAGGCTAACCTACTTTAAAGCATAATAATTAGAAAAAATTTCCTCTATCCATTTATAAATATCCTCTTACACTAATTAATAAATTCATCCTATAAAAGGAGAGAAGCAAGAGAAGATCTAGAGGGGAGAAATCTAGTAATTCATGTCCTAGCTATCTTGCATACAGGTATCCAACATCACTTTAATAAATAAGTAGCATCAACAGAGACCTAAAACTATATCATAATCACTTTTGAAAGCCAAAGTAATGTCACTTTGGCCTAATTACTTCAGCCTTCTACCATCAGGTTTTCAAATTTCTCATGCTTGTTTTCTTTGATCTATTTCATTTCTAACCTCTATGCCCTATCCATACCTATTTGTATATTATTTTCCATCCTTCAAATCCATAACATCATTATTTTTTACTAATTACACAATCTACCATTAATTTTCTAAACATTTCAAGAATTTCACAAGCAACCACTAATGGTTAGCCCAACCATCGACGATTGCCTCAACCATCGATGGTCACCCAACCATCAATATTTAGCCACACCATTGATGGTTAACCCAACCATCAATGGTCACTATGGTAGAGAATAATAACAAGTTGTTTTCACCCCTTTGACCCCAACCAAACCCTATTTTCTATGTTCATGCCTATTCACATAGACTTTTCTAAATTTTTGAACTTGATCTCAACTATCTTAACATGAGTATTGACCTAGTTTTGTTATATTTAGCCTTTTTTTAACAATAAATTTACTTTATCTCATCTCACATACATTTACTTTCTAGTTATTAAACATAATTATTCTTTAATTTCATTTATATCAATTTAATTTGTATAAATAGTGGATTGATAAACTCCTAATAAGTTCATGCCTTTTAGATCTATCTCAATATAGGCAATCCACTTAACCATCCATGTAATAACCCCTTTTCTTAGTGTCTTTTTTATCTTTAGGTTATTCCTTTTGAGCCAAAGATTAGTTCTCACCATCGTCTAGATCACATGTGCACTTTACCAGGTATCCCTTTATATAGCGTATTACTAGTTTCATTATTTGATTCTAAATTAAGTTATGAGTAGAAATTAAGATAAAAATTTTGGCATGCCTTGTGGGACACATCATCCCTTTTTATTCCTTTATTGTATGCTCATCAAATGAATTTTGAATTTATTTTGGGCTTAAAATAAACCTTTTACATACATTTATTGCTTGCTTATTTTAGTTCATCTAGTAACATAAAAGCAAAGTAACTAATCATAATTTTCAATCTTATTATCACACACTTATCTAAACCACATAACTACTCAACACATCAAAACATACCTAAGATAAGACCTGACTAGGATTTCATCACCTAGTGGTAAATGTTACCCTTTCACAACAATCTTACTTAGAGGTCATTACCAAGTGGAGAACCAAATCATCTCTTTAGCTGAGTATAAACTCTAAAATTAATTATATTTTGGTTAAGCACCAAATAGCCTTATCACTACAGTGTGTGAAGTGAGGTGGTAGGCTGAAATACCAAGCCACATACTAAATATCAATACATATTTTCTCTCTTGAGAACCTAAACATAACCTAAAACCAACCTTAGATCTCCTCTTTAGTACTTGATCTATAAACCAAATTTCATCTTCACATTCTCTAACCCATAATCCAAAAGCTACTTAAAAATAACCCTAAGATATTAAACACACTTTAGTGTATGTTTGATTTACTTGAGTTCTTTTCTTTTTCTTTCTCTTTGTTTGAGGTGTGAGTTTCATAATTTTAACTCCTATTTCCTCTCATGGTCTTTACTAGATAGCAGTTGAGGAATAAAAATAACCAACAACCACCATCTTTTATCCCCCTTTTATCAAGCCTTTGATTATTATTGAGGGTGATTTAGATTTCACCACATTCCTTGATAACAACCTTATGGCTCTTCAACATTACCTAAACACCTTATCTAACTATACCCATTTTACTTCAGTTCTTCCTATGGATCCTCCATATGGTATGCCTTCCCATCTTCTAATGGTTACCACCTCAACCCAAACTATGCTCACCCAAGCCTCTTTTTCTTCCAATATCCCACCTATTACCACTCCTTAAACTCCATCCAATATCCCAACCAATAACCAACCACCTACTACCCCAACCAATACCTCCAAATTTAGATCAAATTTAACTCTTGTTACCTATGCTCCTATCAGAGGGGTATATTCTACCATTACCCTTAGTTCAACCAACCCACCAATTTCTACCCCATTTTAGATATTGATAATTTCCATACCTCAAACACTTCCACTGATTAATATTAGAGTTACCACCCACCACCAATCAACTAGCACTTTCATACCTCCAAGCCAATCTAGATCCATACCACCATCCACCAACCCAAACATACCTCTAAGCCAACCCACATCATCCCCCCAACAAGTACCCATAACATCTTACCCATATATTTCTAACCAACAAGGATACATAACAAATTCCGCCCAACCATTTTTGCCAATCAATCCTTATGAGGCATTATCCTAACCCCCGATGACCACATAAAAATATATGGCTTCTTCAACCCCCTCTATCACTTATCCATACATTTATACCACCTATCCCCAACAAATCTTACCACCTAATTATGTAGCTTCTAAAGCTAAAATGGATTTGGTCTAGATGTTAATGGACAAGATGACCAACTTGGAATCATCTATCTCTATGTCTCATAATCTTTTATCCTATGATTAAATCTATAATGAACCCATCCATCCATCTATTCTTATCCATGTTTATCCTCCTTAATGGGAATTACCCAAGATTTCCAAATTCCAAGGTAAAGAGGACCCCCAACAACATTTGAGATCATTTCATCATTCTTTTTATTTGATCTTGTATGATGATTCTCTCCTCCTTTGTACCTTCCCCATGTTTTTATCAGGACCAGCCCTTGATTTGTATAGTGTTCTCACAAATCACTCCATATTTTCCTTCTCACAACTAGCCCAAATATTTTTATAGCACTTCTCTATAAATATATCTTAAAAGGTTTCTATTACCAACCTCTATTCTATTAGGCAATTTGATGATGAATCAATTAATGATTTCATAGCATGATGGAGAGCTCTCCTTAACTAACTTTCTTTCTCCTTACCCCAACATAAGTTGATTGAACTCTTATATTGGGGTTGTGCCAAAAATATTTCCCCCACTCTTCAAGTTCAAACTTTCAAAACTTTTGATGAGACATTCACCATGGCATGTAAACTTGGAAATTGAGCCATTGACGAAGGGAAATTGAAACTAGGAAACAAGAATTCTAACTTTAAATCCAATGACCCTCCTTCCACAAAAACTAATAACCAATCCAAAAATTCCAATACCAAGACAAAAGCATTAGAAAACTCAATTGTCCTAAAAAATGATCCACCACTGATTGTCAACCAACCCCATCAAACTAATTCTTTCAACCCTTCCTACCAATAAAACTGAAACCAAAACCAAGCTCCTCCAAAATAATATACTCCCTTATGGGAGTCTTATGCTTGAGTTTTGGATAAGTTTCTCAAAGCTAACCTCATCCAAATTATACCTATCAAATCACCATAACAATTTGATGCTTCTTTCACCATACCTATGTGTTATAATGAGAATGACCATTATGCCTTTCATCAAGTTATTGGACATGACATCAATAGATGTAATATATTTAAAATTTTGGTCTAAAACATAACTGATATAGGATAACTTATGTTTGATAATCCCAATACACATTTTAATTAGTCTTTTGACATCTTTCATAAACCTTTTCCCAATAATGCTCCTTCTACCCATCACCATGATAACAAATCAGAATCATCTCACTCTCATGAGGCATATATAATCAAAATTATTATTAGTGATCTTGTTGTTGAGGAGACCACTACCATGACTACTTCTTCCTCTATTTCATTCATATAAGTATTAGACTTGCCTTATATTCATTTGGATACTCAAACAAAGGAATAAATCACCCCTCCCTCTTTACTTGATGAGGCCTTAGCTTTTTTACCTCTCCTTTGATGGAAACACCAAAGGAGACCACCTTTATTTTAACCATTTCTTCTTCCTCCACTCCACCCATTGAAGTGGTAGAACTACCCTACATTACTATGGACACCCAAACCAAGGAAGTAAGTATGTCCATTCTTTCACTTGAGGACACTAAACCTACCTCTCCTATCATAGAAACATCCATTACCTCTTTGAAAAATCTCAATCAAGAGAAAGTTACCTCAAGTCTAGAGTTCATTTCTCAACCCAAATTTGATAGAGACACCTTTTGGAATTGTCTAAGGCTCCCTTACCAAAAAAAATTTAAATCCTCACCCACACTTAAATCCACCCTCACTTAAATCCACCCTTAAACCCATTATTACCACTCCATCAAATACCTCTTCTTCCAAAACCATATGTTAGCCATCCCAACCACCTTAATTTAACATTACCAAATCACCTTATGCCTTTCTTACCAAACCTATAAATATTATAGGGGTTCTTCCCACACCTATTTGAACTCACACCTCTTTGAAGTTGGACTTAACTAAATCTAGTCCACCAAAGCAAGCCCCAACTAAACTAATTAGGAAGGTAGAGTTTCCCAAACCTCAACATGAAACTAGAACCATACCACATATTTCCCACTTACCTTTTATTTTAGGACCCTATCATTATACCATCTGATTACATATTCTTACTCTAGTAAACCATTCCCATTTTCTCTATCTATACCTACCCCTACCACATCATCTAGTTCTCCTTCATTTTTATCTAACCTATCCACAAATAATTTCACACATATATCAAACCTTTCATCATATAAATATTCCACTTTTAAATCATTTTCCCTAAAACCAATCATAACTAATCAATCTAAACCACAAAATAAAACCATTACACCACCTATAACTTCTAAGGTGAAAACTGCTTTTAAGAAGGCTCCCATACTTAGAACTATAAACCTATCACCTCTAATAAATTTGAATGAATCTTATTTGACCATCCTATAGAGGTTTTTACGACATTATTTCATTAGCTCTACAAGCACTATTCATAACCTATATGATGAGGATGATCTAGTTTTAAATGAACCTATTTTACCTCCATTACCAATCCAACCACCAACTCAACCTATCCAACATTTACCTACTCCCCTACTCTTACCCAGGAGAGAAGAGGAGGAACTCAAGTAAACATCCAACCCAACAAATCCCACCATACACACTATTTAAATGGTTACCCGATCTTAGGCCCAATAGAAGGAAAAGGGAAAAACCAAAGTCTCCATTCCTTAGACATACCCTTCAACCCCTCATCATTTTAACCATATCAAAATACCTACACCTTCACCTATGTCACCACTAAAACCCATGGTATCTATTTTGGTAACCTCCCGCTCCAAATCTTTTGACTCTATCCAATGTATCGTGTTGAAAAAAATTCACCAAACACCGGTGAAAATGAGCCTTTATGAACTAATCAACACCTCTTCCCACCATCATAAAAATTTGATAGAGGCTCTACAATCTGTTGTCCCCAAAAAATGACTTCTTATTTTTGGGACAACATATGAACTATTTTGGCTCTACAAGACCAAAATTGTCTCTTCCCTTTCCAAAAATTTGTTTTGAGATCTCAAATTCCTCATTTTTCAAGATTTTTTAGTAAAGGGGTTAGCAGGTTCAAGGTTCAACATCATCAACAGGAGTTGAGCACACCTAACAAAGTTCAAAGTTGAACCATTTCAAAGGTTCTATGGCCCTGAGCATTTAATGAGTCTCAAAAGCTTGAACCATTGAACTGTTGAAACTTGAACCATTTTGGTTCATCAGTTCAATAGTTTTAATGTTCAATCGATTCAAAACACGGGTTCAAGGGTTCAAAGGTTTCCTCAGTTATGAAAAGAAGCATGTGAAACAAGAAGAGTCAAGCGGATGCTGCCAAGTATCACCGGCCAAGCCCCATTATGCTTTATTTCTAAGAAGTGGTAGAAGATACCACATGCCCCTTTTGAAGCTTATTGAAATTTTCCACATGTCAACATCCAAATTTCCTTCCTTCCATTTCACTGTATTGAGTAAAGTCCATGGTGGGCCCCGGGGTGAATGACTAAATTGAGTGAAAGCTACCACATGTCTACATTTGTGTGACTATTTTGTGACTCAAAAAAATGTGACACATGTTGGCATTCACTTCTCAAAGCTCCTTGTAAGCTGTAGGGTCCATTTTGATAAAGCTTCTTCTAGAGTTTCATGGAGGGTGATAAGTGTCAACCATATAAGGTTTCAATAGGTTTTTATAAGATCAGTGAACTATGCCATGTGCCCCTTGTAGAGATCAGTGGAGGATGACAAGTGTCATCATTTGTGAGAGCCTAACTGAGCCCCAAGCATTTTTATGCTATTACAAAGGCCTGAGAAGGTAGATGCTACCAAGTGTCAATGATAGAAGATGCCATGTGTCTCTTGACAAAGGCAACAAAAGGCACCATGTGTCAAAAATGGGGAACACTCAAATACAGAGGCACACATAGATTCAAGGAAAGGTTTCCTTCAGACAATTTGTTTAAAGGAATTCCTTCAGACATTTTGTTTGAAGGAAATAAAAGGACTGATAACCTATCAAAGAAATCAAAGCCCAAAGGCCACCTGGAGGATCTTGAAGGGTAGACGCCTTTGTGGAGGGACACTCGACATTCAAAAATGGATGCTTTTTCAAGACCCTAAAGGGCATGTTCCCTTTAGAAAATGTCAAAGCATCAAAGCATAGTAGAAGCTGCTAAGTGTCACATGTCAAGGTATAATTTTAGATAAAGATTCAAAGCACAAAACTTGCCACGTGTTTCATTCCAGTGTAGTGGAAGCTATCACGTGTCTACATCCATGCCCCCAACCTCTAACAGTTTGAAAGCTTATTCTAATAAGCTTATTTCAAAGCTGCAAAAGATACCACATGTCCTCACTCACATCACAATAGAATGACAAGCCCATAGACTTCAAATTTAGAGTGACTAGCTAGCCGTTAACCTTCAATAAAGGAAAGACCCATGAATGCCAAATCAACTACATTTAAGTATTTATTGATTTTTGTAGACTTAAAAGATGAACCTGGATGCATTCAAAAGCCTAAGGCCAGGGACAAGAGAAGGAAGAGACAAAGAGGGAAACTCAACAAAAGTTATTTCTAGTAGGTGAAGTAGTTCACTGGGTAGATATTTGGGGTCTGTTAACATTGAAAGCACCGTTTGTTTTTCCCCTTGAAGGTAAAGGTAGAGTAGATAGTTACGTAGCTAACAAAATAAAAAATTCATCCAAGGCATTAATGTGCATAATGGGTCACTCCATGGGACAAAGTGCCAAGCCTCTCTTTGCCTCTATATAATGGAATCATTTTTATGATTGAAGGGAGATATTCCCTTTACCAAAAGCGAAACTCTGCCCAAATTGAAAGGCATTACTAAGACTTTGAACTCAGATTGTAGTTTATATTTCTTTGATTGAATGAGAAATCAAGTTACTTATAAACTTTGTGTTGTTATAGCTTGTGCTACTTTAGGAGATTGTTCATATGTCTATCTTATGAAAGCATTATTATTTACTTGATTTAACAAGTAGGACTAGTGGAGGTGATAAGGAAGGTGTCCTAAAGCTAACTAATTTCAGACTTTGTGTTATCATAATTGTCTTCAGTGTGTGTTTTTATTTTATGTTTCTATGTAAAGGACCTTGGGATGACTTTTTGCTCCCATTTTTCTTCATATCTCCCTCTAGGGTAGTCAAGGTGGAGAATTTGAGCTACATATTAGATTGATGGTTACTCTGTACCCAGTTACCAGTCACTTGTTTACCAGAAAGAGTCTTATTGTTTATAAGAAAAAGCACTTCTAAAAGAAGAGGAGTGCCTTATGTCACTTCACCAAGATTTATACCATCTAATAAGGGATCTAGAACTTGGCTAAATGTTAATTTTGAAAGAATAGAAGTGCTTTCAAAAATCACCCAAGATTTCTCCTTTGTTTGTTAGCATCATCTCTAAAAAAAGAGAGATGGATGATTTATCCCACCCCTGTGTCTTACTTTATGCTTATATATATAGTATATAGCCTCTTACATATTTAATAGGGAACCTCCCCTTGATGAGAGGAGATATTTTTCCCCTTTGGATGTGGTAAACCTACAACATTGAATGACCAATCTCCATATGCTATGGTGATAGGAACTATTTTGGTCACTAGTTAGCTGGCCGAAAAAATATTCACCCAACAATTTTTGGTGACTCAGCTGGGGAAGGATGAGAAATTTGAAGCCTTAAGCTTCAAACTAAAGTGTGACCAATCTTTTTCTATTTTTAATTCACAATCTGACAACTCCACACTATAGCAGAAGTTAGAGAGCTCAAGGTGTTGTTGACCCTATCTTTGAGTTGGCATAGCAAAGAGATTTCAATTTGATTTCTCCCAAATCTCAAGTTTAATGATTTAGGAGTGTCCCTCCTACCCATACCTGGACACTAACACAAGGTAGAGCTACTTCTCTTGATAATAACAGAGCCTTGCCTATCCAAATTCCACCTAGATTTGTTATCCCTACTTTTAATAATCCCATCATGGCAATATGAGGCCCTTGGGGTAACTCTTTTGGCCCACTTAATTTGAATCCACCCCTGCATGAACTTCCATGAAGATCGAGAAATAAGTTCCTTAAATTATTTAGGGATGGAAAAGTTCATCTTGATGAACACGTTGCATCCTTCAGCATAACCTATGGCATGATAGGCATGGAATTTGAGGATGTGGCAGTTAAGATTTTCATGGAAACACTACAAGGTGCTATTATAGACTAGTTTTACCACTTGTAATATAGATTATTAATTGATTAGGACACACTCAAAGCCAAATTCAAGGCTAGATTCAAGCCTATAGAAGATGCACATGCCTTGTTGGCCCAGCTGATGCAAATGAAGAAGGAGCCCCATGAGCCTATGAGGGATTTCATAGAAAAGTTTGATAAGTTGAGGAACCAGATTCCTACTATTGCTCAGTTGACCCCTGAAAACCTCAAATGTTTCTTCATCAACTCATAATTGCCTGAAGTGACTTTTCTACTAAGAAGAGTTGGTCACATAGATCTTGAGGCTACTCAAGTTTTTTGGCTAGCGAAGTTGAAGACAACCTTATCTTAGTAGGAAATATAAGGATAGATCCAAATAGAGGTAAATATTCTTCTTCTTCTAAATACTCCCCTTCAGCCACCACTGATCCTATGGTACAGAAGCTAGCAAATGAAGTGCTAGCTCTCAAGAAGAAAATGGCACAAAGGATGTCATCTGCTCCTGATACAGAGATATTCCTAGGAGGACATTTTAGAATCAAGCATACCAAGGCAATGCTGCCAAGAATTAGGGACAAAAAAATTGCCTTCCTCCTCCACAAAGGAATCTTGCCCTCAAAACACCTCCAACTAACTCAGCAGCTGGATATCTTGAAGTTGAATTAGACTTCTCATCCTAGCCTGAGTTGAATCCTGAAGATGATGCTAATCTCTTCACTGAGGAAGAATAAGAATTAGCTGGTGACTTCCATATTGGTTTCCTAAACTATTAGGATGAACTCAGGAGTGAAAACAATGTCACTAAGGGGTCATATGTTGTATTCACCCCGTCTAAGAATCAATCAGCTCAACAAGCTAATAAAGAGAAAGTAGAGGAGTGACCTCAACCAGTAGTTTCATTTGCTAAGTGAGGATCCACTCTTCCTTTCTAGCCAAATGACCTGGTGATTGCAAGAAAGGTAAGTACCCCAAATGCCCCTATGCCTTCTACTTCAAACTCACAATCTAGTTTTCCCCACTAAAACTCAAAAGGATGAGTTCCCATCCTCTATACCTAGTTCACGTCTAGCATTTGACATAATTGACCATATTAAGAAAACCAAAATTCAAATGTCTAAATTTGAATTCCTATAGTCCCATCTTTAGTAATTAGCTAAATTAGTTCAGTGTGTTAAAACCTAGAATGTCATTGTTAAACAAGCTACTCCCAAAGTGACACATGATCCCCCCAAGGATACATCCACTAAGAACAATCTTTTCATTTCCCCTCTTGTCGCTCTTAGTAGGACTGAATCTTTTTATGTCTCATTGTTAATAAATAGATGGCAGTTGAATAATTGCATCATTGACTCTAGAGCTTCAAACAATGTCATGCCTGCTAAAGTAGTTGAATCCCTTGATCTCACACTGACCAAGACATTTAGTAGATGCTTCTCCATGGAGAATAAAAAAGTGCCACTACTGGGGCAAATAAAAGATTCCCAATTTGCATTTTTTGCCTTTCCAGACAAAAGAATCAAGATGACTATCTTGGTAGTAGACGTCCTAACATCATATGGCATCCTTCTTGGACAAAATTTCTATAGGGATGTTGGCGGTGAATTAAGCATAGATTTATTAGAGGCAAGGATTCCAATCAAAGGTGTCATGAAGAGGCTACTCCTTGAAAAGGAAGTGAAATACGTAGTTACCCAGACCTCAGCACCTGAAGCTCAAATTTTGTTTGAGTCTTCATGCACGGGTAACTACTTTCTATCCATGGATGAAGTTCATGAGGCATCTGATGAAGCTCATGTTGGTGAAAACCTGTAAATGCATTTAGGTGGAACATTAGAGGAATTGGTTAAGCACAATGCAAGTGTGGAAGAATCCCCTCTGAATGAAGAAGAACCCAAAAGAAAATTAGTATCAAATGAGGTATGGATTCTTGAATTTGATGGTAGCTACTCCTCCACTAGTTCAAGAGCTAGGGTTGTGTTAATATCTCCTTAAGAAGGTATTTTTCCTTCATCTTATAAGTTGTAATTCAATAACACTAATAACATAGCTGAGTATGAATCTTTATTGCTAGGATTAAAAGCTGCTAGGGACAAAGGCATCAAACTCTTTCATGCTAAAGGAGATGTTGAATTAGTGGTTTATAAATTGAGAAACCTGTATCAAACCAAGAATGAAAGATTGTGCCACTTTTATAATCTAGTCTAAGACCAAATTGAAAACTTTGATGCTTTTAGCAACTCTACAGTTCTCAGAGAATTTAATGTCTAGGCTGATGCACTAGCTATTTCAACTACTCTCTTGATCCCCCACCCAGACTTCAAAGGAGATAGGTACACCATTGAGTTGGTATTTTGGCCAAGTGTACTTGATAATGCCAATCATTGGTAGGTATTCAATAATAACAATCAAATCATTACCTTCCTAGATCAAAAGGACAGCTTCGACCTGTTACATTTTGAAGGCAGTGAACCTCAAAAACATGAACTGACTCCTGAATCAAGTTTAAACATAGGTAAGGAGTTCTTGCAACTAAAAGGGAATAAAATTCCCAAAGGCCTTATTTCCCTTGAGAAGCTATTTGATAACCATGATAGATTCATCAAACAATAGAAAATGGATTCAAGCTCCTCTCAAGAGTTTGATCAAGTAAATTTGGGGACCAAAGAAGACCCCAAGATGGTGAACATTGGGAAATGTTGTACTCCTGAAGAGAATTTCAAGTTCACCACTTTACTCAACAAATACATGGATTTCCTACTGTACTCCTATGATAACCTAAAATCACTTTGGCTTGATGAAATCCAACATAACATTCCTCTCAAGGCTGATTCAACACCTTACAGGCAAAAGTCTTAGCATTATCATCCAAAAATATTAGGTACTATTTTATCTGAGATTCAAAAGATGCTAAATGCCAGGATAATCTTACCAATCCATCATTCCACATGGATTGCCAATATAGTGCCTATAAGGAAGAAGAATGGTGAAATTTGCCTTTGTGTTGATTTTAGAAATTTGAATCAGGCATCCTTAAAGGATAATTATCCTTTGCCAATCATGGATCAAGTGCTATAGACAGTGATGGGCTCGAAGATGTTATCAATGCTAAACAGCTTCTTAGGATATAATCAAGTTGAAGTTGGTGAATCAGACCGACATAAGACTTCTTTCAGCACACCTTGGGGCACATTTGCATATAAGAGAGTGCCTTTTGGTTTGATAAACACTGGTGCTACCTTCCAAAGAGCAATGGACCTTACCTTAAAAGATGAGATGGGTAATTTCATCATAGTTTATCTTGATGACTTGACTATCTTCTCTAAGCATCACCCAGATTATGTGAGCCATTTGCAATAAGTGATGGAATGTTGCCGCTAGAATGGCATTTTCCATAAACCCCAAGAAGTTAATTTTTAGAGTAATAGAGGGGAAACTTCTCACACACATCATGTCCAAAGGAGGCATAGAGATTGACTTAGATAGAGTCAAGTATATCCAAGAATTTTCCTTGCCCATAAGTAAGATTGTTGTTCATTCTTTCTTTGGAAAGGTGAACTTCTTACAGAGGTTCATCCCTGAGTTTGTTGAGAAGACTAGGCACATTGTAAAAATGATGAAGGGAAAGGCCACCTTCAATTAGACTAAAGAAGGCAAGTCAACATTTGGAGATATCAATACTACCATTGCTCATGCTCCAATTCTAGCTTGTCTAGACTATAACAAAGAATTCACCATTTACATCTATGCTTCAGAACATACGCTTTCAGCCATTCTGATTCAACAAAATAAAAAAGGTATGGAATCTCCTATTTCCTTCATGAGCTATCCTCTCAAAGCTCATGAGATAAAGTACTCAAATATGGATAAGCACACTTATGTAGTGGTGAAGGCAATGAAACATTTTCATTTCTACATCCTCAATTCTCGAGTTACTACCTTGGTCCTTGACACCATAGTGAAATCTATACTAGCTCAGTAGGAGTTTGGGACAAAGAGAGGAAATTAGGTCACTAAGATCTAGGGGTTTGATTTGGTCATCAAGCCAATGAAGCTAGTGCATGGGAAGGGGCTATGCCAACTGATTGCTAATAAAAAGCTAGGAGGAAAAGACTATGAAGAACTAGAAGTGAATGACTCACCTACAGTCCTTTTTGTCTCCACCACAAATGAGTGGTATTTAGATATTTATCATTTCCTTTCTTATGGTAAATCTCCTACAAACCTATCTTATAAAGAAAGGAGGACCTTAAGACTGAAATCCACTAATTTTATCCTCTAGAATAATGGCCTATATAAGAGGAGCCTTGATGGAACATTCCTTCGCTGTGTGGACAAGGAGTAGCAAAGTTGACTTCTAAAGTCCTTCCATAATTCGGCCTATGGACAACATTTTTCCACTTCTATGACTACTCATAAGATCTTGCAGGCCAGGTACTACTAGCCAACTCTCTTTTAGGATGCATACAAGTGGGTCAAAAGGTGTGAGCTATGCCAGTAGTTTGTCAGAAGACCTAGGTTAGCTACCCTGCCTCTTAAGCCAGTAGTCATAGAGGAGCCTTTCTAGCAATGGGGAATTGACTTTATTGGTGCTATAAACCCATCATCAAGTGCTAGACATGATTATGTCCTTATAACAATATACTACTTCACCAAATGGGTGGAAGCTATTCTAACTAAACATGCTACTTTAAAAGTAGTCTACAATTTCCTCAAAGAAAATATCATGTCTAGGTTTGGGGTCCCAATTAAAATTATCACTAACAATGCAACTTGTTTCACTTCCTAGGAGATTACTCATATCTACTTCTACTATGGAATTACACTCTCCCACTCTTCTGATTACTTTCCACAAGGGAATTGATAGGCTGAATCAAATAACAAGAACCTAGTGACTATCATCAAGAAGATAGTGGATGAAAACCAAAGGATGTGGCATAGAGAATTAGTTAATGCTCTATGGGCAAACATAATTACACCTAAGAGGGAAATTGGTATGTCTCCCTTATAACTTCTTTATGGTATCAATGCTGAGATACTAGTCACCTTGGAATTGCCAGCATTGAAATTGGCTAAGGCGATTGAAGGTCAAACATATGAGAGCTCACTTGATAAGAGGATCATGTGCCTTGCTGAGTTGAATGAGTAGAGGACTATAGTGACAGACTGAATTTCCACCCATCAAGGTTTGGTGAAGAAGCTCTTTCACCAAAAAGCAAAGAATCATGATTTCTAGATTGGAGATCAAGTCCTGTTGTGGGATAAGAGAAGAAAACCAAAGGGGATGCATGGAAAGTTTGATTCCCTGTGGAGGGGCCCTTTTACTATTCATTAGCTCAATGATGAAAATAGTTTCCTATTGAATTATCAATATGGAACTCTCTTTTCTCTACCTCACAATGGGCAACATCTGAAGCACTTCAACTCTTGAAGTATCAGGTGACTTCTCCTATACATATGTATATTTGTGTAATCTTTTATTTCTATTTCATTCTTTTCATTTTCATTTCTTTTTGGGCCTCTCTTTTCGGGTAGCATGACTTCATAGCCCAATGGCACACTTTAAGGCACTGGAGATTCTAGTTTGCACTCCCCTCAGCTATTCCAAGTTGTCATTTGAAGGTAGTTCTCCAATAGGAGCCATTTGTTGTCCCCTAAAAATGACTTCTTATTTTTGGGACAACATATGAACTATTTTGTCTCTTCAAGACCAAAATTATCTCTTCTATTTCCAAAAATTTGTTCTGAGCTCTCAAATTCCTCATTTTTCAAGATTTTTTAATAAAGGGATTAGCAGGTTCAAAAGGTTTAAGGGTTTAATTGGTTCAAGGTTCAACGTCATCAGTAAGAGTTGAGCACACTTGAAAAAGTTCAAAGTTCAACCATTTCAAAGGTTTTACACCCTGAGCACTTAACGAGTCCCAAAAGCTTGAACTGTTGAACCATTGAACCATTTTGGTTTATCAGTTCAATGCATGGGTTCAAGTGTTCAAAGGTTGCCTCAATTATGAAAAGAAGCACATGCAACAAGAAGAATCAAGCAGATGCTACCAAGTGTCATTGGCCAAGCCCCATTATGATTTATTTCTAAGAAGTGGTGGAAGCTACCACATGTCCCTTTTGAATCTTGTCAGAAGCCACCACATGTCAACATCTATGTTTCCTTCCTTCCATTTCACTGTATTGAGTAAAGACCATGGTGGGCCCTAGGGTGAATGACTAAATTGAAGTGGAAGATGCCATGTGTCTACATCTGTGTGACTATTTTGTGACTCATCAAAATGTGACACGTGTCAAAATTCACTTCTCAAAGCTCCTTGTAAGCTATAGGGTCCCTTTCGATAGACCTTTTTCTGGATTTCCATGGAGAGTGACAAGTGGCAACCATGAAAGGCTTCACTAGGTTTTTTAAGAGCAACGAACCATGCCACATGCCCCTTATAGAGATCAGTAGAGGATGACAAGTGTCATCATTTATGAGAGCCTAACTGAGCCCCAAGCATTTATATGTTGTTACAAAGGCTTGAGAAGGTGGATGATACCAAACGTCAATGATGGAAGATGCCACATGTCCTCACTTGATTTAGTAGAAGATGCCACGTGTCTCTTGAAAAAAGTGGAGGAAGGCACCACGTGTCAAAGATGGGCCACACTCAAATATAGAGGCACACATAGAGTCAAGGAAAGGTTTCCTTCAGATAATTTGTCTAAAGGAATTCCTTTAGACATTTTATTTGAAGGAAATAAAAGGGCCTATAGCCCACCAAAGAAATCAAAGCCTGAAGGCCACCTAGACGATCCCAAAGGGCAAAAACCTTTGTAGAGGGACACTCGACATTCAAAAATGGACCCTTTTTCAAGACCATGAAGGGCATAATCCCTTCAGAAAAGGTTGAAGCATCAAAGTGCAGTGAAAGCTTCCAAGTGTCACATGCCAAGGCATAGTTTTAGATGAAGCTTCAAAGTGCAAAACTTGCCATGTGTTTCATCTTAGTGTAGTGGAAGCTACCACATGTCTTTATCCCCGCCCCCCAACCTCTAATAGTTTCGAAGCTTATTCTAATAAGCTTATTTCAAAGCTACAAAAGCTGCCACATGTCCTCACCCACATCACAGTAGAATGATAGGTGCATAGACATCAAATTTAGAGTGACTAACTAACTGTTAACCTTCAATAGAGGAAAGACCCATGAACACCAAATCAGCTACATTTAAGTGTCTGTTGATTTTTTTAGACTTAAAAGATGAACTCGAATGCATTCAAAAGCCTAAGGCTAGGGCCAAGAGAAGGAAGAGACAAAGAAGGAAAATCAATAGAAGTTATCTCCAGTAGGTGAAGTATTTTGTCAGGTAGATATTTGGGGTCTACTAACATTAAAAACACCATCTATTTTTCCCCTTGGAGGTAAAGGAAGAGTAGACAATTGTGTAGCTAATAGAATAAAAAATGCATCCAAGGCATTAATTCACCAAATGGGTCACTCCATGGGAAAAAGCACTGAGCCTCTCTTTGTCTCTATATAATGTAATCTTTTGTATGATTGAAGGGAGATCTTCCCCTTACTAGAAGTGAAACTCTTCCCAAATTGAAAGGCATTACTGAGACTTTGAGCTCAGATTGTAGTTCATGTTTCTTTGATTGAATGATAAATCAAGTTACTTGTAGACTTTGTGTTGTTATAGCTTGTGCTACTTTAGGATATTGTTCTTATGTCTATCTTCTAAAAGCATTCTTATTTATTTGATTTAGTAAAACTAGTGGAGGTGATAAGGAAGATGTCCTGAAGCCAACTAATTTTAGACTTTGTGCTGTCATAGTTGTCTTTAGTGTGTGTTTTTATTTTATGTTTCTATGTAAAGGACCTTGGGATGAATTTGTTCCCCCATTATTGTTTGTATCTCCCTCTAGGGTAGTCAAGGTGGAGACTTTGAGCTACATCTTAGATGGCTGGTTACTTTATACTCGGTTACCAATCACTTGTTACCAAAAAGAGTCTTGCTATTTGCAAAAACAAGCACTTCTAAAAGAAGAGGAGTGCCTTCTATCACTTCACCAAGATTTTTACCATCTAAGAAGGGATCTGGATCTTGGCTAAATTTTACTTTTGAAAGAAGAGAAGTTCCTTCACCAATCACCCAGGATTTCTCCTTTATTTGTTAGCATCATCTTTGAAAAAGAGAGATGGATGATTTATCCCACCCCTGTGTCTTACTTTTTGCTTATATATATATAGTATATAGCCTCCTGCATATTTAATAGGGAACCTCCCCTTGATGAGAGGAGAGATTTGTCCCATTTGGATGTGGTAAACCTACAACATTAGATGACCAATCTCCCTATGCTTTGGTGATAGGAACTATTTTGGTCACCAGTTAGCTAACCGAAAAAATATTCACCCACCACAATCTATAGAAGTTCAACTAGATGACCCATAACCCTAGCACCCTTTGTTAGAGTCCTCAATATTTATTCCTTTGTCACCTTTTAGGATTTTTAAATACCTCCCACTCATTATAAGGATCAAAATAATCCCCTTTTCATCACTACATACATCAATCAAACTCATGTCAAAATGGTGATGATCGTTGGAGGAGCCATCATCAACATTATCTCCTCCCATGCTTATGACTAACTTTAGCTAACCAAGAACATCATGTCAAAAAGTATAGTGGTCCTCTCCTTTAATGATATTATGGTCACTACCTTGGGGATAATTATCCTTCATATCTACTTGGCACCTTGTACCATTCTCTAATTATTTTACATTATAAATTTTGTGTTTTAATACAATGTGTTACTCATATGCCCTTGGATCTATGCCATGAGTTATGCCCTTTATACCTTACATTTATGTGTCAAATTTGAGCACAAAGGTAAATTTGTTACCATCAAAGCTGACCCTAGTCCTTTTTCCACTTGCAATATGACATATCAACCCAATGACATTTTCTTCCTTCTTACTCCACTTCCCCATCAACTACTAACAACATGACCACATCACCAACCAAAACTAGTAACACTCTTATCCATAATAGTGATGAATATTCAACTATCTTATATATCCATTCTTCTTAAATCCCTATAGAGGACCCCTTAGAATCCAAATTCTAATGTCTCTCACTTGGGGAGTATCATATTTTATCCTTAGATGATTTTCTTACTCTGTAAGAGTATGGGAACCTGAAACATGACCCTTCCTATGATCCCAACATCAGAACCATCATCCCTTTCAGGCTATCCAATAATCAAACAAATTTCAATAATGGGGGACTTGATCAGCCACTTCTCACTCCCACCACTACCTCATCCATCCAACCATTCACCTTCAACTTTTCTTATCTCAACAAACTAGCCTTTTCCAAAGCTTACCTTTATAGGTGTACTTAGAATGGGTTTGGCCTTAGCCTTTATGAATAGGGACCTCATGAGCTAACCATAATCAAAACTAAAAAACTACATGAGTTATTTAGCATTGGATTCATACCACCAAAATAACCCACCTCACCAAAACCCATCACCACCATTAAAGAGGATGTCCCATCTTCACTAACCCCATCTCCCTTGGAATATGAAGACTTTGATATCATCCCATCTAACTTTTCTTTATCAATAACATTAGTTTAGGTCCCCTAACCTATCAAAAGGGTGGTTGATCTAAGACCCTTCCTCTCATCCATTTTGAAATGATAGGGTGAGATTATCCTACCATCAACACCATCCAACATCAAGATAAAGATTCCATTCTCACCTAACTCATATGTGGGATTATTCTATTCGTAAATCCATTCCTCTTAAGAATTAAACCATACTAAATAAATCCACCATTGATGTTAATTTGGGTACTCAGGATAACCCCTATATTGTTAAAATCAACCAATATTTAAATCTATGGAGTAATAAGATTACCCTTCTTTACTTCATGATAATAGCATAGAGTTTTCTTACTCCTATTAGGATATGCCCAAAATTTAACCTTATATTTCCCTCCACAACATTATCACCCATCCTAAAGTTAAGCAAGTAAAATAAAAGATTCATAAGATACACCCTCACATCTCCCTTCTCATCAAAAAATAACTTCAACATCTCTCATCCATTGACTTCATCCATCTCATCGACTACTCATAATGGGTTTATAACATTGTTCCATCATGAAACCCATAAGGGGACTTCACCTCTATATTTAATTTCATGACCTCAACCTTATTTGTCCAAAATATGAGTTTCCTTTACCAAGTATTAACCAACTTGTTGATCTTACAGATGGCTATGAGATGCTATCTCTCATGGATGGTTTCTCAGGATTTAATGAGATCTTGATTACCCCCAAGGATTAGCATAAGACTTCCTTCATCACCCCATGGGGAACCTTCTACTACCATGGCATGGACTAAAGAATGCTGAAGTAACCTCTTAGCATGCCATGGCCTATATCTTCCATGATCTCATCTATAGAATTATAGAGGACTATGTGGATTATCTCTTTGGGAAATCTAAAAACTACAAAGATCACCTAGATATTCTTGAAATCATATTTGATCGACTAATCCATTATCATGTCAAACTCAACCCTAATAAATGCATTTTGGGGTCTTATTGGGAAAACTTTTAGGTTTTATCATCTCTCTTTAAGGAATAAAAATAGACCTCCCTAAAGTCATATAAATCTTAGAGATGCATCCTCATACTAACCTTAAGAAACTCCATACCTATAAGAGAAGCTCTGATCCATTCATCGCTTCATTTCATAGCTATCAGATAGGTGTAAACCCTTTTGTCATCTCCTAAATAAAGACACCTATTTTAATTGGACCAAGGATTGTCAACAAACCTTTGATTCAATTAAGGAGTACCTTCTTTCTCCACCCATTCTTATTCTTCTTCAAGATGAGCAACCCTTCTACCTTTATATATCTACCATGGACCATTCCCTAGGGGTAATGCTTGCTCATCATGATGAAGAAAAAAAAGAGTAATTCATCGAATACATTAGCCACACATTTATAGAATATGAGACTTGATATACTCATCTTAATAAATTTTACCTCTCCTTAGTCTTTATGGCCTCCAAACTCTATCACGACCTTCTTAATCACAAAACCTATGTCATCACTAACACTAACCAACTCAAATACATGTACTATAAACCATACCAAAACTAGTGTATGGCTAAGTGGCTCATGCTTGTAGCTGAGTTAGATCTTGAGTTTATTTATAAAAAATCCATTAAAGAGAAATTTATCACCAATTAATTGGCTGAAGCTCCTCCACTAAACAACTAACCATTTCTTCTTGCATTTCTTGATGAGTCCATTGCAACTCTTTCTCAAGAGGAACCCACCTACCAAATGACCATGATTTTTGATCGCACTAATGCCAACATGGTGAAGGTGTCAAAATCATTCTCATTCTGCTTAATGGTTAACTTCTTCCCATTTCCTTTAAACTCAACTTCAAATACACCAATAATGTGGCAATGTATGAAGCCCTAGTCATAGGTCTCAAAACCACTCTAGATTTAGGGGTTAAAATAATTAGTATCTTTGGTGACTCTTAATTTGTGATCAAATAGGTCAATAGATCCTACTAGTGTAAAAATTATGTCCTATTGAAGTACAAATAGCTCATAGATGTACTCTTAAAATCATTTGATCATTACCTTATCTAGTAAATTCCTTGATCTACCAACAAGTTCATAAACACCATGGCTTCCCTTTCTTCCCAAATCCCATGTCAACCTACGAAATAGAAACTATTTGTCACCATCCATCACTTTATCAAACCTTCATATATCAGTTTTGACCTACCTACCATTTTTAGTGTGGAGGTATTTCCTTCTAACATTTGGTACAACCAAACTTTTAACTACTTTAACCTTGCCATTATTCCTCCCAACCTTTTGAGGAATGCCCAAAGAGCCTTTGTTCAAAGTACCTATCATTACACCATACTAGGGGGAATCCTTTACAAAAATGGCTTCAATAGCCTTCTTCTCTATTATCAACATAGTCATGAAGCTTCCCATGCTATCAAAGAAACACATGAAAAAATATATGGGGGACATTTTAGTGGCCTAGCTTTCACTAAGCATATCCTTCACCTTGGCTACTATTGTCCCATACTTAATCAAGATGTTTTTTATTACATAAATAAGTTTGTCAAATGTCAATAGTATGCTCACTTGCATCATGCACTAGTTCATGGCCTTTGAGTATCCAAATACTATTGATCATTATCAAAATAGGTTCTCAATCTAATTGGGGAAATCAACCCTCATTATTCACAACAACATCAATCTATCATTACTACCACTGAATATTTTACCAAATGGGTATAATCCATCCCTCATATTTCAACCAAAGTTGAAAAGATTATTGAATTCATCACTCATCACATCATCTACCACTTTCATGTTCCCCATAAGATTATCATCAATAATGGTAAATATTTTAAGAACAATAAAGTCTAATGTCTTTTTGATGATTTTGGCATCAAGTTAAACTTTTCCTCACCTTATCATCCACAAGAAAATAGATAAGCAAAATCCTCTAACAAAATCCTTAACAAAATGTTAACTAAGGTAGAAAGTGCTTCAGGTCAAGATTGGAATTTGCACATTCCCTTCACTTTATGGGCCTATTGCATTAGAATTCGTACCTCTATAGGTGATACCCTTTTATTTCTCTTCTTTAGAGTAGAGGCAGTCTTATCTCTCAAATTTTAAATTCCTTGTCTTCACATATATTTGCATGGGATCCTTTCTAAGAGTTATTATCATCAGAAATGGATAACTCAACTTGAACTCTTTGATGAACATTGCCTCACATCCCTTAATGATCTTTGTGTCTAATAGGAATGAATCAATCATGCATATAACAAAAACTTGAAGAGCATGAATTGAATATCAAATATTTTATCCTTGAGGAAAACCAACATGTAACTAATATGGAGAAAATCAAAAAAGGTAAATTTGATTTCAATTGGCTTGGACCCTACATTATAACCCATAAGTATGGATCAAGAGCTTATCATTTATCCTCTCTTGAAGGCAAGCTAGAACCTAAGAGTATTAATACTTCACATATGTACCCTTTTTATTGGTAAAGAAGGGTCACATTCACCTTTTGTCTAACTTAATCTCATCCTTTGGTTTACAAAATTTTCACTTTCCTTATACCTTCACCTTATTCCTCTTGAGGCTAATTTTATTAAAAAATAGAACCATGTGATTATCCATCATAGTTATAGCTTAATCCTAAGCATGGATACCATGGATCTACCCATGGAATGGTTCTCATGGATACTTTTCATGTCTAATCAGATGAAATTCCATGATCAGTGGTCTCTCAAACCACTTTCCCTCATCTATCATCAACCTTTTGTACTATAAGTCTTGTCTCCATAAAGGTAAACTTATAAACCCAAATAAAATTGTGCATGTCTCAACCTATCATTCAAAATCAAATTAGGATACCAAAATAACACTTGGGCCCATATCTCTAACATTTCATATTATTACCTTAAAGGATGACTACCCAATAACTAAATATTACTTAAAAGATAGACTACTACCTTGAAGGAAAACTATAATATAAAAATAAATCCAAATTTAAACCACTCCCTTAAGAAAAATTTGTCAAATTAATCATTTTAATCTTCCCACATCGATCAGCTTCACCCCTTTTATCAAAAAAGAATAAAAGACAAAAAAGGTGGGCCCTATATCAAAATCAAAGTGAGCTATCCCAAAAGGGATGTAATTAAATCCTTCATATATATTTAGTAGTCTTACCACATCGATCAGTCAACACTTTATATTAAGACACAGACTTGTCTATTATGGTTCTTATGTCACCTATAGAAGGGAAATGCTAAGCCACATTAGGTTTCTTTATTACCCTTTTCCCATTCAATCATCTACCTATCACCTAATCTCCCTTCTTAAACTCTCTAAAATAAAGGACTATGAGCTTACTTGACATAAAGTGATCATGATACCTTATTTTTTGATCAAAGAATACTCATGTGAAGCATTTAAAAGGCTTATTTTCATTAACTCACATCCACTTTTAGTTTTTTTAGGCATTTGTCAATGAACACTTCATGCCTTTTTCTTACCCTATCATTATTAGTTCATGTAGATATGTGTCATATTTAGTTTTCTATCTACACTTACTTTATGTGTCTTCATTATATCTCCATTCATCCATATCACATCTAAACATTCAAACCATTAATCTACCACAGTAACCCATATATATCCTATCTATACACCCTATAATCAAGTGTACTATAAACCATGCCATCAAAATAAACAATCAAAAACATCCTATCTATCATCATGAACAAACACATTATCCCTCACATATACATAAAACATCACCTAAAACTATCAACATATCAAATTCAAACATCTAATCATAAAACACATTTTAATTCCTTCATTACATCTTCAATAATCTATACCTATCAAAACATCATACCTATCAAAACACAAGATAAAACATATTGTCTATTACAAATATCCTCATATTTACATATCTCATCTTGTAAATAATGGGGCATGAGGATCCTACCTTTCATAAACCTTAAAACACACATCATACACATTCATAAATATCAACACTCATGAGCTAACCATAATCCACATACCCATAATCCTATATGTAAATCACATCATGTCAACAAACAAAATAAACCATGTCATCTACCATTTCCAATATGTATCATACATAATTATCCCTAAGCCACATCATAACTATGAAATAATTGCCATGTCATATCTATAAACAATGTCACCATTCTTTTATATACATAAAATCATCTATCTCATATCCATAATCCCATCATGAACAACATCAATCTATGACCACACTTAAAATCCATCTTTGATCATATATATATATATATCATTTCATATCCATCCAATGAATAAAACATATACATCTAAGAGAAAATTCAGTTATAAAAAAAATGCATACCTAAAATCAAATCAATCATCACATATCTAAAATCATACACACCTAAGCTCATTTCATCACTTATAAAAAATGTCATCAAAACATCATAATCATAAGTCCATCCATCCTATCCATCCTCATAATACATCATATCTAACACATGAACAAAACATGAACAATAAAAATCAATCTACATATTCTCTCATGAGTAAAAGTCCTCATATCATCATCATAATCATAATACATCAATACATAATCAATAAACATCTATAAACATCAGAACATAATTATCATGGCATCGATATAATAAAATATCAACATATCATCAACATACTCAAATATAATCAACATAATCATCATATACATACATAAAGAAATACATGTCATAATGTATCCATGTCTCTCTCAATCATATACATATCACACGATTGACACATAGGGTGGTATCAAAATAAAAAACATATACATCATATAATCACCTATCAAGCCCCTAGGGTACCACTCCCATTAGCTCCATCTTCACTTGAACCTATACTACCATTTGGTGGTGGTCCCTTTGATATACCTACCTACCCCACTATCTTAGAGTATTTATAGATGGACCACCTACTAAACTATACCTATACTCTCCATATCACATCTCTAATATCAACTAAGCTAGCACTATCACCTTATAATATCTTAGCTCCTCAATAGTGTTTAAGCACTATGTCATCAAAACTATGTTAGGTGGTCCTCCTACTACTACTATAACCACTCCTACCCTCTATCTTAGTTAATATATCTTGTGCCACTAATCTATGAGAGATCCTCACCTGATCTCGCTCTCTAGTTAAGGTGGCCACTTGACCCTATAAGGTGATGATCTGAGCTTGTAATGTGGCCACCTATCCTTATAAGCTAGTAATTGAGGCTTGTAATACTACCAATGCCATTATTTCCTATCCATATTATGTTGGTGCCCCTATAAGGTCCACATCCATGGGTTATTACCCCCATCACCCCATTTAAAATCAATCACTACATATCTAGCCAAGTACCAGGCCACATAACCATCTACAATGCCAACATCATCTATGGTAGATCTAGTTAATAGTTCTTTATAGTCTAGTACAACATCCTATAGCTATAGCTCTATGAGCTAGAACTATGCATCCTCAATCATGTATCTTGGGAAATCTATTGGGATCCCCTACACCAATCTAAACTATCTCTACACTTGCTCGATTGGGATAAGCTCTATCTCCTCATCCTATCTCACATAAATCTAGTGCTAGGTCTATAGGCATAATGTGTGGTAACTCTACCTAAACCACCTAGGCCAACCTACATATGGATTCCATACTATGTCACCAAATACCAATGTTGGAAATATTGTCATTGATGTCAAAGGACTAGCATTATTGGTGATAAAGGCCCCATTGCATTTAATGATATTTTTAATAGATATATCTTGGCTAATGTGAATTAATATTTATTTAATATTAATGAATATATTTTTGGTTGTATATGAGACAAAAGAAGGGCCCATGGAGAAGTCAAAGAGTCACGGGGTTAAGACAAAAGAAGGATGGGATGCATTTTCCCATGAAGAGTCATCTTGGGGAATTCCAAGAGTCACTAAGTGAAGACAAAAGAGGAAGGGCACAATTTCTCATGAAGGGACACTTTGAGGATTACAAAAAGTCACCAAGATAAGGAAAAAAGAGGGAAGGATGTTTTTGCTCATGAAGGGTCACCACATGACTTTTCGAAGGAAAGGATATGAAGGGTCATACAATTTTGGCAACATTTTCCATGAGGATTGAAGGGTCACAAAGGGGGAATGCCAAAGGTCATTTGGAAAGATATAAATAAAGGATTGAGAAGCCATTTGTAATGTGTGTGAGAGAGGTTGATTTGATATTGTAGTATCTAGCCTAGAAGATCAACTGTGAGCGATGAATATGATTTGTATTTGTTATATCTAGATTAGAAGAGCAAAGGTGAGAGAGGATAGAGATGTTGTAATGAAGTAACATTTATTGAGATAATAACATTGAGAGATAGTTGTGTGGTATACATAAACAGTTTGGTGCTCCTGTAGGTTGGTGCTCATGAATATTTGTTGTGTTGGTGCTTGGAAAAGGGGTTGGTGCTCTTGTGGGTTAGTGCTCACAAATTTTTGTTGGGTTGGTGCTTGGAAAAGGGGTTGGTGCTCCTGTGGGTTGGTTCTCATGAATTTTTGTTGTATTGGTGCTCAATAAATGGGTTGGTGCTCCTATGGGTTGGTGCTCATGAATAGTTGATGGTTTGGTGCTCAACAAAGAGGTTGGTGCTCCTATGGGTTGGTGCTCAGTAAAGGGGTTGGTGCTCTTGCAAGTTGGTGCTCATTCATATACTTGAGATTGTTCTCCATGGTCTTCCCACATTGGGTTTCCATGTTATATCTGCTTTCTCTCTGTATCTTGTGTGGTGTTTATTGTTTTAGTTCTATTACATATCTTAAATGTTTGATTAAGTGGAATTTGATTAAGGAAAGTTTTATAAGATATATGATATACTAATTCACCCCTTCTCTTAGTATATCCCATGCTTAACAATTGGTATTAGAGCCGGTTCCTTTTTGAAAAGTTTCATAGCTTGAAGGTGGATCAGGAAAGCACAATGGTTGGGTCACAAGAAGGATTTTTTATAAATATGGCACCTTTGTTTGATGTGATGAATTATGCTTTTTGGAGCATAAGAATGAGGACTTATTTGATGGCCCTTGGATTCAACATATGGAAAGTAGTGGTGGAGGAATATGAAGAGCCACAGACATCTGAAATTACTCCAACAAAAAAGAAGGCAAGTGAATGTAATGCTAAAGATTTAAATGCTATTTTATGTGGTTTATGTGAATTTGAATTTGTTAAAGTTATGCAATGTAAATCTACTCATAAAACTTGGGTAAAACTTGAGAATATTTACAAAGGTGATGGAAAGGTTTAACAAGATAAGCTTTAGAATTTTAGAAGATAGTTTGAAAGTTTGAAGATGGAAGAAGAAGAAGATATATCAAGTTATCTTTTGCGAGTTGATCAAATCATAAATCAGATTCAAGGTCTTGGAGAAATGTTGGAAGAGTCAACAATGGTACAAAAGGTTTCCAGATCTTTACCAATAAGATATGATGCAAAGGTTTTGGTAATCGAGGAGATGAAGAATTTAGCCAAGATCAAGATGGATGAGCTTCATGGTATACTCACGGCATATGAGATGTAGACATAATAAGATAAACTCTCAAATAGAGAAGCAACTTTCAAGACATCAAAGAAAGAGAAAGCTAAGATTCAAGAATCAAGTGATAGTTCCAGTGATGATGAAGATAACAATGGAGCACTTTTCATTCACAAGCCGAAAAGAGGAATAAGTAAATATCAAGGAAAATTACATTTTAAATGTTTTAATTGTGGAAATATTGGACATTTTTTAGTTAGATGCCCAAATAAGGGTAATGATGATGAAGAAAGCCTACATATAAGACGAATTTCAAAGGCAAATCTAAGAAGGGATTCGAGAAGAAGAGCCTATATTCTAAGGATCCTAGCTCAGTCAAAAATAGTGGAGTCAGTGATTCAGAAGAAGAAGAAAAGATTCTATTCATAGCCATACATGAATATGATCAAGAAAAAGAAGAGGAGGAAGCTGAAGTGAATATGGAATGAGAACTCATTTGTGCCCTAGAAGAGTTAAAATTTGTTGAGAAGAAGAATCAAAGATTAAAGTGCTAGATCGAGAAAAATGAATAGGAGTCAAAGGAAATGATTGAAGATCTACAAGCACACTTTGAAAAATCTAAGAATAATGAAGAATATCTAATAGCATAGTTGGAAATAGTAAGAAAAGAATGTGAAAGGTATCTTACTAAAATTACCTCTTTAAAAGAAGAGATTGAGAAAGTAGTCAACAATAAAATAGTTAGTGATTCAAAATTTGAGGATAGCACTGACATGCTAAATAAGATATTGGAAAGTCAAAAATCAAATTTAGATAAGACAGGGATTAGATTTGAAAAGAAAAAGAGCTATGTTGAAGCTTTTACAAAAGAGGAAACAAAAAGGGGAGAAGTGAATAATACAGAGGACATTTCAAATAGATAAGGCTGGAAGGAACAAAGCTACAAAAGGAAATCAAGTTAGAGATATACAAATAGGTCTTATTTTTATGGCTATTATTTTTATTGTAATGGATATGGTCACAAAAAATTAGAATGTAGAAAAAGAACTAATAGTTTCAAAAATAAGGAGAAGGAAAATTAAGTAGAGTCAAGTAGAAGCCACAAATCTTTTACTCCTCTATCAAGCTTTGATGAAGAGAACATAGTATGCTACAAGTGCAGCAACTTTGGATACATAGCTTAGTATTTTAGAAGCGTGTTTGAGTCAGTCAAGAAGGATCAGAGTTTCAAAGCTCCATTCATTAAGAAGAAGGATCAGAGTTTCAAAGCTCAATTCATCAGGAAGAAGGTTCAGACATGCTCATGGAAGAAAAAATAACCTGAAGATTCTATGTTGGTGTAAACATCTTTACATGTAAGAAATAAATATCAGCAATGGTTCATTGATAGTGGATGTTTGAGGCATATGATAGGAGATAAAATTAATTTCATAACTCTAAAGAAGATCAATGTTGGCACAGTGAGATTTGGAGATAAAACCATTGCCATGATAGCTAGAAAAGGTACTTTGAGTTTGGATTATGGTAGAACTAAGAGTAAGAATGTTTTATATGTAAAAGGTTTTAAGCATAATTTATTGAGTGTTATTCAAATATGTGATCAAGGATACACATTAAAGTTTCATAAAAAAGGCTATGAGATTAGAAGAAAAGATTAAAATGAGTTGATTACAGATGCCCAAAGGACAAGGAACAATGTGTATGTATTATCAGATATCTTCTCAAAGACACGATCAAAGGATACATTCAAAGATCTACAAGAGGAGTTGGGAGTAATTTCTATTACTTCCTGCCATTGATGTTTAGCATCAATTGAGGGGGAGCTAAGTGTTATCTCTAGATAGGCCCTTTTCCATTGATGTCAAAAGGGTAGAATAATAGGTACAGGTACATGTACAAGTGTAGAAATAGGTATAGGGAATAGGTATATGTTGCTATAGTAAGGGGGAGTTATTGTATGTTTTTAGATGATAGTATGTGTAGGTGACATGATGTGGTAGTTTCAGGATTGAGGTTGCCATCAATGACAAAGGGGGAGATTGTTGGAAATATTATCATTGATGTCAAAGCATTAGCATTATTGGTGATAAATGCCCCATTGCATTTAATGATTTTTTTAATATATATATCTTGGCTAATGTGAGTTAATATTTATTTAATATTAATGAATATATTTTTGGTTGCATATGAGACAAAAGAAGGGCCCATGGAGAAGTCAAAAAGTCATGGGGTAAAGACAAAAGAAGGATGGGACACATTTTCCCATGAAGAATCATCTTGGGGAATTCCAAGAGTCACCAAGTGAAAACAAAAGAGGAAGGGCACAATTTGTCATGAAGGGACACTTTGATGAATACGAAAAGTCACCAAGATAAGGACAAAAGAGGGAAGGACGTTTTTTCTCATGAAGGGTCACCACATGACTTTTCAAAGGCAAGGATATGAAGGGTCATACTATTTTGGCACCATTTTCCATGAGGATTGAAGGGTCACAAAGGGGGAAGGCCAAACATCATTTGGAAAGCTATAAATATAGGCTTGAAAATCCATTTTTAATGTGTGTGAGAGAGGTTGATTTGATATTGTAGTATCTAGCTTAGAAGAGTAATTGTGAGAGATGAATATGATTTGTATTTGTTATATCTAGCTTAGAAGAGCAAAGGTGAGAGAGGAAATAAATGTTGTAATAAACTATCATTTGTTGAGATAACAACATTGAGAGATAGTTGTGTGGTATACACAAAGGGGTTTGTGATCCTGTGGGTTGGTGGTCACGAATAGTTGCTAGATTGGTGTTTGGTGAATGGGTTGGTGCTCATGAATTATTACTGGGTTGGTGCTCAGAAAAGGGGTTGGTGATCTTTTGGGTTGGTGTTCATGAATTGTTGCTGGGTTGGTACTTGGTAAAGGGGTTGGTGCTTCTGTGGGTTAGTGCTCATGAATAGTTGTTGGGTTGGTGCTCTTGTGGGTTAGTGCTCATGAATAGTTGTTGGGTTGGTGCTTAACAAAGGGGTTAGTGCTCTTGCAAGTTGGTGCTTTCAAATATTGTTTGGGTTAGTGCTCATTCATATACTTGAGATTATTCTCCATGGTTTTTCACACATTGGGTTTCCACATTATATCTAATGTCTCTCTCTATCTTGTGTGGTGTTTATTGTTTCAATTTTATTGCATATCTTGAATATTTGATGAAGTGGAATTTTATTAAGGAAAGTTTTATAAGATATATTATATACTAATTCACCCCCCTCTCAGTATATCCCATGCTTAACAATCAAACCCTCCAAGGCATCCCTAAACCACTCAATATCTTAGCCTCCACCACTTGCACCTATCAACACATAGTCACCTCTTCATCTAGTGAAACTAACTAGAAATGGATCCTAGCTAAATCCATCCTAGCATGCCCCCATGGACCTCAATACCTTAATGTATTCATATTCCTAGCAATGGAGCACAAATTTGATACTAATCCCATATCACCTATGAGCCCAAAAGTCCCAACACTCTTTATAGATATACACTAGTAGTACTAGAGCCCATCCAAACATAGTCATCCTTAATAAATTGTATGGGAAGTGGTTGGTCCTCAAATATAGCATGATAAATTAAGACATGACAATCATCATCATCATGATTAGGCATATATCTATAAGAGCTCTATGGTATAAGGGTCTATAACTAAATCTAATAGAATGAAACTAAGTAGGTACCTAATCTACACCATACATCAAATCCATATGATAATCGATCTCCTCATTCTCGATATGGTAGATTGGCTCCCCATAAATGGGTATCCATTTGATACACTAAATTTCTTCCAAGATAATAATCATCTCCCCAATCAGCAACAAAAATGTGTTTATGGTTAGGTCCCATCTCTTGATGAGGGCCATAATCATACCAAAATTTCACATTAGGTGCCGGTAATGAAGAATCACACTTTGTCTGACTACCTCCATATGTCTCTACTCCTCCATGATCATCTTGTCTCATACCTCAACAAAAATCTAAGGGACCTAGTCCCTCACCTAAATTTTATTATGTGCCTACATAATAATCACATTAGCAATGAATGCTTAGTTTTCCACATCCAACTTTTTTGAATTATTACAACCCAACTCAATTACATAAAACCTCTCACAATAACTTATACCTCTCTCTTACACCTACATAAACATATCACTTATATTCACTAAAACCCTACGCACCATCCTTATCTAAACCTTTCAACCTAAACCATTGATAATGGATGAAACCCTAACCATTTCTATTTGATAAACTCTACCCACTGACCCCTCATCCTATCTAAACCTTTTCACATAAACCTTACTCCTTATAAACATATCTTCAACACTTCACTAGACATTAAAAAACCTTTGGACAATTTACCACTTTACCAACTATAACAAACTTTAACAACTTTCACATCTACAAAGCTTTACACACCTTGCATAGCTTCACCAAATCATTTAACCTCTTTCTACTAACATTTTTAGTCTCAAATTAAATGCGCTTTCAACTAATTTCAAATAGTTACAACCTTATCATACTTAAAATTTTTAAATACTCTCAATCCACCTTTCCCCTTCAAAAAAATAAATTTATACTTTATACTTTTACAACACGTTCCAAACACACTCTTTTAAAACATTAAAACCTTTAAACAACTTTAAAGCATTTAAACACCACTTTATATACCCACACATTTCATAAATTTACAAACGACTTCAAACCTTTTTTTCTCACCTTCAAGCATCGATGATTCATGGAGCCATCGACAGTCCCTTAGGCACCATTTCCCTAATGATCAACCATCAATAGTTGAGTTGAACCATTAATGGTCACTATGTGTGATTTCTAGTGCTGTAACTCAAACCCTACACCTACCCACCCCTCTACAAAACACCAAAATTTAATAAATAACACACCTAAACTATCACCAACCCTTCATACCCTTCCAATCCACCTTTCCCCTACTATTTTTCTCAAAATCAAAAAATCCTATACTAGGGTATCATTTATCTAAAGCCATTTAAATCCCTACAAGAAAAAATAACCACACCTTGTCCCTATCATATTCACATTCCATACAAAAAATTTAACCATACTTTGAATTTTAAAACTCCAGCTACCTCATTCCATGATCATTGGTGTGGTTAGAGCACTCATACCACCACCTGGCTGCATTCTTATCCACTCTCCATTAAATCACACTCAATTAAGACTTTGACACTCAAATTTCTATAACTCATAAATTTTAATGCATAAACTGATAGAACACACAACTTCACCATGAGAAAAAACTTCCAAAATTCAAATGGTAAAAATGAAGTTACATTTCACCTTTAATCTTTTACCTTTTAGAGTTTTTTTCTTGACTATCGATAGTTAGGGTAAACATCAATGATTGACCTTGAAGAACCCCCTCAACCATCGATAATTAATATCCCCCACCTTTTCTCAAAATTTTAGTGTACCACACTTAAGTTCTATCCTTTTGGGAGATTACCTTATCTCCCCCACACCAATCACTTGACCTTGTAGAGCTTCCACCTCTCTGACTAACCCATTTTCCCATGTCCATCTCGATGTTGGTCATTTTTGACGCAAACATTTGCATGTTTTGTGATTACCTTACCTTGGTCATTTTGACCAAACCAACCAGTATTTCCATGCTAAAATTTTATAATTTGCACCACCTCATGCATAACTACACCATTTGTGTTATTTTTTAGGAGCATTTCCTAACCCAGATACCTACATGAAACACTAACCCTATCTAGATGACTTGATAGGATTAACCTGATCAATTATGACCAACATTGTGGATTGACTACCCTATCGTATGTCTCCCTAGAACACAACCTTATTTTTATCAACATTGGTAACTTTAGTCTTTATGTGATCTTGAATATCACACTTAGATGTATTTTTTGTGCAAGTTTTCATTTCAAATGTTTAACCCTTTTCATGTCACTTACTTCATGACTTAACATTTATCAAACCCTGACCAAATTTCATTTTCACTCTATCAACTCTGAGTTTGAGAGGGAACACCTCCTCCCATACTCAAGGTAATTTGACCATGACCAATATTTTTTTTATTTTTTTTGTATCTTTTTAATATGTATAAAAAAGGGGACAAAATTTAAACACTCAAAAACTACACAATTCTAGATGTTAAAATGCCTAGAACCTTAACCGACCCTGAATCTAGTTGACCACATAGTTGTCTTAGATCACCATTTATTTACTAGATTAACTTTCTAATTCAACTCTCTTTTAACTTATTTTCATCTAGACCTTCAACTATCAATGGTTAGCCTAACCATCAATGGTTAGCCTGATCATCGATGGTAAGGTCTCTAAGCCTGATTTAAGGTGTTACTAGTTATATGAGATAAACATGGATATATTTAACAACTTTCCTTATGCAAGGCCAACCTACTTTAAAGCTTAATAATTATCAAATTTTTCTTCTATCCATTTAGTAACTTCCTCCTACACTAATTAGTAACTTCATCTTATAAAAGGAGAGAAGCAGGAGGAGATCCATAGGGGAGAAATCCAATAGTCCATGTCCCAATTATCTTGCATATAGTTATCTGACATACCTTCAACAAATAAGAAACATAAATAAATAACCAAACCTCTATCAAAATCACTTTTTAAGGCCAAAGGACTATCACTCTAGCCAAATTGCTTCAACCTTCTGCCATCAAGTTATTAGGTATCTTGTGCTTATTTTCTTTGATCTATTTCACTTGTAACCTCCATACCCTATCCATACCTATTTATATCTTATTTTCTATCCTTCAAATCTATAACATCCCTCTATTTTACCAATTACCCAATCTACCATTACTTTTCTAAACATTACTAGAATTTCATAGGGAACCACTGATGGTTAACCCAACTACTGACACTCACCTTAACCATTGATGGTCACCCAACCATCTATAGTTAACTTAACTTTTTATGGCTAACCCAAATATCTATGGTCACTATGGTATAAAATAATAAGTTATTTTCACCACATTTACCCCAACTTAACCCTATTTTATGTGTTCCTACCTATTGAGAATTTTTTTTTTGATTTTCTAAGCCTGACACCAACTATCTTAGTGTGAGTATTAACCTACTTTTTATATATTTATTCATTTTGTTTAATAATAAATTTACTTTCGTCTCATCTTACATGCATTTAATTTCTAGTTATTGAACACAAGTATTCTTTCTTTTCATTTATATCAACTTAGTTTTTATAAATAGTGGATTAATAGCCTTTTAATAAGCTCACACTTCTTGGATCTAGCTCATGCTATGTAATCTACTCAACCATACATCTAACAACCCCTTTCCCTATTTTATTTCTTATCCATAGGTTATTCCTTTTGAGCCAAAGGGTAGTTCTCACCATCATTTGGATCATGCATGCATTTTACTAGGTATCCCTTTACACACCCTATTACTTGTTTCATTAATTGCTTCCAAATTAATAAATGAGTGGAATGTAAGAGAAATGTAATAAAAATACACATAAAGCTTGAAATAAAAATCAATAAAAAGCATCATGCCATTAACCAAGTCAATATCTACATGTAAAGGCTCAATGGAATGATAAATGGGTGGTGACCTAAATCAAGCAATCATGCAAAGGGAAGGTCATACTCCCAATGGAAATGGAATGGTTTAGAACAAACAATAGATTGGCCCTAGTAGGGTAGATCAAGGATTACTAACTAGGTTTAAACAAGACAAATGTTTGTATATTTTTTTAAAAATTGTATGTTTTTATAATTTTTAGGGAATTTTAAATCATTATAAATTGAAAAGATACAACTCATAATTTGGAAAGAGCATTGACTTAGGTTTCTATCAAAATGGAGAGAGTGTATGGAAAAGCAGGAATGAGCTAACCTCAAAGTGAATTGAGCATGACCTACATAGTACCAAAAAGACCTTAAGTCATAGAAATTATGCCCACACAAAAGGTGGGGATAAAGTACCATGTCATAAGCTTGTAAATTTAGGCAAATGACAATGTGAATGAGAATAGTAATGTCAAGGTGATGTGGTAATGCATATTAAATGTGTTAATCCTAATTTTACCATAGGTGGTTATAATTAGGAAAAAATGGCATAGGTTTGTGCTACTAATTTATCCATAAGTGGTTATAATTAGTAACACAAGGTGGGATACTAATTTGGCCATAGGTGGTTATAATTAGTGGCACTAATCAAGCATAAATGAAATATGTAATTACTAGATCCACTATCATACTAATTTTATACATGGCTAATTTAAACACATAATTCTCAAATGATCAAAATTATATCAGAATCCCCTCATAGAAGGTGAAAGAAGAGCCAAAGGAACCAAGATCAAAAGGGTTGAGTAGGGAATATAAAAATATGCTTTAGTCAATAATAAAGGTATGGAAAATTGGTAATAGGTATGACACAAAGATAATATCAAGAGGTAAATTTGATATAATGATAAGAGGGTTGCCCCCAAATGATAAGGTAATGGAAATGGCAAGGCATGAAACAATGTAAGGTAAATGGTAAATTAAAATGGAAAGGTAAATGGAAAGCCAAAGGTATTATTTTTGGCAAGGTAAATGTTTAGTTTTATTTTTTTTACTAATGTGTAAATGCACATCCTATCAACATATGATACAACCAGAATAATTAGTCATGGAAATTTCTAGCCCACACCTCTTCTAAATAGTTTATTTATCAAGAACCTATTACAAATTTAGTATCCAAGAATGTTTTTGTGATCTTCATTGTTCATTGATTCTATTCATTAAAACATCAAGAACAAGATGTCTTTATAGCCTTTGTAAGGGAAATTAAAACTAGGAATAATAAATAGGGATAAATATTAGATGATAGGTTTGATTTGCTAATGTAAAGATGGATGATAATGGAATGTATAAAGGTTAGGGAAAAATTGAAGATTAGGATTTTTAATCACACACAATGTTGTTAATTTTGGATTCAACATAATTTTGGTTATGGTGGGGCCAAAGACTTTAGAATATGCTCTTAATAGGACCACTAAATTTTTCTATTATTTAGGATTGAGAGTAGTTTCCATCTAATTATGTTATATATGGGAAGCTTTACTAGTGTTATATTTGATAATATCTTCAACCATCAGTGAAGAACTATTGTGATCATCTATTGGCACCTTTATGAGGTTTTTACTAATGAATTTGTCTTGATTATCTCATAGCACCTCTGAGAAGGTTTTACTAATGAACATTGAATTTTGACTTTGACTTTCTTCTAGCACCTATAAAAAAGATTCACTAGAAGATGTTGAGTTTTAAATCTGATTATCCCTAAGTGCCTCTGAAAAGGTTTCACTTGGATATTATTTTTCTTATGCATGAATTTGTTCTTTGTCTCATATATGTTTTTCAAATAATATTTCACCATATATGTATTTTTATAAGGTGTGATTGGTGTAATGTAATTATAATGGCTAGGTTGGTTGGTGTTAATGGCATGTGGAATGGTAATTGAATGGGAAGAGGTAACACAATACTCATAAAAGATAATAGAACTTGTGTTTAAACTAAAGTAATCATCCTCAAAATATGTATAAGGATCATAAATGTATTTAATTTGATCTACAAGGAATGAATAACCAATTCTATAAAAACCACAAATGTATTATGATTCTAAAGATAATCCTGACTCAAGGGACTCTGAATACAATGTTGAGATTGACATTGACTTTAATTCTAATGATAAATTTGATGTTGGTTCAAGAATAAAACCTAACTTCAATGATGATTATTCATCTAGTGTGGATGCTACTACACTAATGTCTTGTTGAATGCATGTAATTAGATTAGTAATTACCTATGATGGCATGTTGGGCTCCATAGAGTCTAGTTTGTCAAAGTGAGACTCCTTAATGAGGGGGAAAAGGTCAAGATACAACTCCATAAATAATTTTTTGTCAAAGGGAGGCTCTTTAAAAATAGGACAATGGTTGAGGTAATGATTTTCCCAAAGGTGGTTATAATCATTAAAAAGAGACTCAATAAAGACTAGCTTATTATATTGAGACTCCTCCACAATATGTAAAATATCAAAAGGTGATTCATCATAGGTTGACTTGTCACAAATAAGTGTTTCAACAAAAACATAATGGATTGGTTTTTTTCTTGGAATTTTTTACAAGTAATTTTAAAATACTAGTTATGAATATATCTTGGTCTTCAAATGATTGGCTTAGTTAGAGAGGTAATGATTGGATCGATTGTGGCTCAAAAATTGGCATGGGTTTTCTAAAGTGGGGAATGGTTGGTAATGAATGAGGAATGGTCAGTGGTTGGGTAATGATAGGATTATCTATGATGGGATTAAAAAAATATGGTTATCGACCTAGGATTGTAACTGAGACTCATCTAGTCATGCTTTCCTAATCTTGTTGGGAAAACAAGATACCATACTTAGAAGGGACTATAATGGTAATGGTAGGGCATTCTAAATCTTGGTTGCTCATACAATCCAAATGATGAGGTCCTAGAATTGTAATGGTAGGGCATTATGAAGCTTGGTTACTCACACAATCCAAATTATAAGGTCCTTGAATGACAATGGTAGGGGATTACGAATCTTTATTTCTTATAGAAGATAAAGGATAAGGTCCTTGTATAGAAATGATAGGGCATTTTGAAGTTTGGTTATTCACACAAGCCAAAGGATGAGGTCCCGATATAGAAGTGGTAGGGCATTATGAAGCTTGTTTCTTACACAAACCAAAGGATGAGGTACTAGTATGGTAATGGTAGGGCACTGTAAACCTTTATAACTTACAAAATCCAAAATATGAGGTCTTAGAATGGTAATCCTTAGACATTGTGGATCTTGGTGGTTCATACAGTTTGAAAGAGGGTTAATGGTATAGGTAGGGGATCAAATTCTATGAGTGATAATAATTTGAATTTGGTATGTTAATCAGTTCAAATAAGGTATCACCTCATACTCCTCTTAAGGATCTTTGATTTGCTCCCTAGATTGAGTATTGTAACGAGGATAAGGACCCATCTTAGAATCCATGTCTTCACCATAGGGGTCTTGATCAAAGTCAATTCATGACCATGTTATCATAACTTGGATTATACATGGATCCACTATGAGTGTGACAAGACATAGCCAAGTTAATGATAAATGTTTCATAAAAAATACCTAAAGTTATACAAATTGTTAAAAACAATGTCCAAAGGACAAATGGTCCAAACATAGTCTAACTTGGTTTAAAGGGTGGAGCTATATCTCCAAAATGGTATGTGATAAAACTTTGTATAAAATATTCTAACATCAAATGTCTAATTTCAAATGTCTTACACAAAAGGTAAAATGAATGAACTAAAATTGGAATGCCAAACTCTACATTCAAAGTGTTTCAAACAAGTCTAATATAAATAAAACAAATGTTTCTCGGTCTTTTGGAGAAGGCACAAAAGATAGGCTCAAAATAGTCATGTGTTAGGTGTTTTATAAAAGCCACACAAGTTAGACTTTAAATAAAATAAGCTATGTGATTTAATATAAAAAATTTGAAGCATTGTGGCATAAATTAGGCATTCATATTTAAGCATAAAATTGGTCAATTGGTATAAGGCATGCAAAAAAAGGCATATTATAGGCTATTTCTCCCAAATCTAGGCACAAATAATAATTTCAAAAGAGTAAAGAATTAACCTAAGTTGCACAACTAAAAAGATAAAGATCAATGTCTAGGCCAAAATTACACAAGGCATAAGTAGAAATCAATCAATGTTTGGATTTGAACTTGGCAAGGTTAATGTCTAACTCAATGTAGAAAAATAGGCTTCTTTGAACTAACAATAAGATAGTTATAATAGATAGTATAATGACATTAGGTAAAGATCCAAGAAGGCACATGTGGCTTTGGTTTCAAAGTGGAATTTGGACACAAGGTAAAAAAGTTTATGAAATGATTTGAGTAGTATAATGATGTTATAACAATCTAAAATTATGATCAATGGTTTGTTTTAAGACTTAAAGGCAGAAGATTTGAAATAATTTTGGTAATGTAATGACCCCCATTTCAATCAAATGACACACAAACAAGATTTGTCAAAAATACTAAGGTAAAGGTATGGTGCTAAATGGGTGGCCTAATACCTCATTAAATAAAGGAGTGATGTAGAGACAAGACTCATTTCTGACATGGCATGATAAACAAAAATAGATAGTTTAGACTCAAGACCATGCAATAAAGGATAAAATGACATAAATAGCTAAGTTTAATGTGCTAAATCTTAAAAATGACAAGGTTGCATAATACTGTCAAATTTTGTCAATATAATATCTCTTTTGAGGATTTTAATTGTTAAACAAAAAAATAAAAACACATGAAAAGTAGGGTTTTAGCCCTATTTCATAATATTTTTAGATCATTTTCATTATTTTTGAAAATAAATAAAACTAAATAAAGGGATAAGGTGTAGATGAACCTAAATGTGGGTGTGCACTCTATTGATCCAGATGATAGGAAGTAATTCTCTTTGGCTAGGAAGGAATGACCTAAAATAAGAATAAGATTAGAAATGAGATTGATTAATAAGGTTGGAGGGTGGATTGCCCATCACTTGCTAGATCCAAGAAGTAAAATAATCCCTTAAAAGTTTGTCAATAGACTTGTTTCAACTAATGATAAGTGATTGCATAAAGTAATGAATAGTATTTTAAAACAACTTAATAATTTTTTTTTAATAAGTTGATTGCTTTAAAAATTTGACATTAAATTCTACAAAAGAAATGCTAAAGTGCTAAAGTGTGGTTCAGGTTGTTGTTTTTGGCTCTGTATTATGATAGGGGTTGAGAAAGAGGGTTTTTGGTTGAGATTGATAGGTGATTTTAACTTGATATTTTTGAAAAATAAAATTACATAGAGATCAATGTCAATTACTAGTTAATCAATGCCGATCAGGGATGAATAATTTTGGTCACTATGATTTTTCATAGTTTTGGATTTTAGGAAAAAGAGAGTTTTTGGGCTAGTTTGAAGTGATTTTTGGGTGGTTTGAAGTTTGGTTGATGGTCATAAAGTCAAAATTAATACTTATGGATATAAAACATAAAGGTTTAATACTCAAAAGGTGGGGAATGGTTAGTGGGTATTTGATGAAAAAAGGGGGTTAAAATTACATTATTCCAATAAAAAAGAGAGTGTGGAGAGAGATTGGAATGGGTGAAATCAATAAACTACTAAAATAATATACTAAACTTATAAAAAGAATAGAATACTTAATTTTTGTGGAATTTATAGCCTAAAGATGACTTAAAGTTGAATGAGAGCTAGTTGGAAGCCTGAAACAAAATGAGAAAAGTAATGACACTCTAATCATCTATCTTGAGGTGATGAAGCACTCTTTAGTCTCTAGACTAGTTCTCTAGTTCACTAGATAGCTCTAGTTCAGCTTTGGTTCCCATAAGAGTTTAGTTCTTGATCTAAATGATTCAACCTCTATAGCAAAGGTCACATGAAATCTTAAGTAATCGATGCCGGTCCTATTCAACTGATCTTGATCGAGGGATGACCAACATTGGTCAAGGTAGAATATGTCATACTTGCCAAAAATAGTGTTTTACACTTAATTTTAGAAGTTAAGACCATTATAAATGGTTAGAATTTTTATAAAGGAGTGTGGTCATGTGGTTAAAAATATTCTAGGAGGTTGAAACATAAATGCTAGGGTAGGAAACGGTGTTAAGGCAAGGTGTCATTAAGTTAGTCATAAGATTTGTTAGGGTGATGTGAAAATAGAATTTTATTAGATTAATTAATTTATTTATTTAAATGTGGGTAGGGGTAAATGGGTTTTTAAAGGGGGTTAATAAATGGTCTAACTAAAAGGGGGCCAAGAGGTCAAAAGGATGTGTTGTGACATCTAGAACCATTGATGTAGTTTTTTAGTGTCTACATTTTCCCCCTTTTTGTTACATCATATGCATCAACAAACTAAAAAATAAAAACTAATTATTTGAAGGAAGGTTAGATGTCCCAAGTGTGGGAGGAGGTGCTCCCCCTAAAATTAAGAATCAATGTGGTGAAATGGAGTTGGGTTTGGGTTTGACAAGTGGATAAGTGGGTGACAAGTAAGGTTGGCTAGTTGGAAATTTAATCATGAATGGGAACAATTAATTCAACTAATTATGATTTCATAGATAATACATTGACTAGGATTCCATAGTTAATGTAGTTTATAAAATAGGGTTTGAAATAGAAGGACAAGTGACAGGGCAACTAGTTGTAATAATAGTGTTTATGTGTTGGGTTGTCACATATAAAATCAAGTCTCCTATGTAAGGTTGATGTGTTCACAAGGATCCAAAAGTAGGATGTGATCCTAAGAAGATAAAATGGTTCTAGGTGTTGGGACTATAATAGGTTATGCTCTAATGCACCTAAAGGGTTATAAATAAAAGTAGAGTATGTTTTTAAGGTTGTCAAACATGGTAAGGTTTTATATGCTATCAAAGTGATGAAGGTAAATTTATCTCAAAAATTGTGAATGGTAGGTAAGAGTGACCAATTTAAGGTAGAGTGGTTGTAATTTTTGAAGGAGAATAAGGTGATCTCTGATGTTTGTTTATATAGTCATATAAAATGTGAAAATTGGTAGTTTGAGTGTGGATTGTGACACCAAACCCATAGGTACCTCTTACATGCTCTCATGACCCTTTATGACAATTTTTTGCTTATTCTTAGTCATCCCTAGACTTTTGAGACCTAATTCCAGCTTAGTTAGCTATATTTCCTATGATAATTCCAACCCGTAGGTCCTCTACCTTCAAGACAATATCACCCAACTTGGACTATAGTGTTGGACTTCAGGGTGTCCATTTTCAATGTTCCTATCCAATTGTATTTTTACCTCTAATAATCACTTCCTTCTAGTTCCTATCCTTCTTCCTGTCCACCTAACATGAATACATTTAACCCATGACCAATAGATATCTATAAAATTACATTTAAATTTAATTTTGAAAGGGCTGGCAAATATCAAAAAGCAATCAAGAATACAAGCAAGACTACTTAGGCATATTTCCCTTTTCTTTACATACAACCGTCCAATATAGCCACAAGCTTATTCAAACCCTTACACCAATCTCTAGCCACCTCAGACACACCAAGTTTATCATTTTTTCATCTCCATAACACTATTGCATAAAGCACATCAAGTGGGATAACTACATATGGCTTGATCCCTCTTCATAGTATTGGTATGTAGGTAGCGTGCCCACACAAGGGGTGTGGATACATGTTCAGTGAAAATGACATAAACCAACCACCCCCCCTCTTTCTCAAAATTTTTCAAATCATAATGAAGTATAGGGTTTGAAGATTAAATAATCTCTATAAGGAGTTATGTGGACCTTCAACAATCAACATTTCACAGGGAGGCTCACATAGGGATAATGAAAAAAACCCAAAAATCTTAGGTATCTGGGACAATAGTGGTAGAATAGGACTATAACGTCAGACCCCAGGGTGTCATATTTTGGTTCTCTTGTCCTTTCATAAAATGAAGTCCAAAACTTGGTTTGTGACACTATCACACTCCTTAATAGTAGATTCTAGACCCTATCTTAGCCATCTTAGTCTAGTTTAAGCTAAGTCACATTTCTTCTCACTTATTACTATTTTTAGAAAGGTTAAATTTATAATTAAATTATACAAATTAGTAGCTTAATTATCCAAATTTTATTTACTAATTTAATTAACTTAGACCCTTAACTAAATTGGGATAAGACTCCAATTTCCCAAAAATGTTAAATCAATTTCATGATTAATGCAAAGTTTGGGGGGTGTTATTTATGTGATGCTTTATAATTATGTTTATGTGATGATTCATGTTATGAATCTTTATGATGAAAAGTTGATATGATGACATGTTTGAGTTATGGTTATGGTTTGACATATTTAATTTTAGTAGGTGTGTGTTTGATGTGGTTTATCATATTTTGATATCTATGATATGATTTAATGTATCCATGTGGTCAAATATTTAAATGCATATATGATTTAGATAACATAGTTCATTAAATAATTATCTAATTTAGGAAAAAATGATTAAATGTGGTTTGGTTCATACAAGATAAAAATTTGTTACAATTTTCACGTGATGAATTAGTTTGACTTATAGTTGATGATAATCAAGATTGATTGGTGTCTAACATAAATATGTTATGTATAAACTAATATCAGATGTTGGTTTGATTCAAGCACCAAAATTAATCTTTGATGATGTTATGTGATGGATAATTGGTTGAATTATTATTGTTTATGAGATGATTGATGTTTATATGGTTTAGTTATGTTTATCATAATGACTCTGATGTGATTGGTATTGATTTTTTGGTAAAAGGATTATAACACACCTAAGTGAATCATAATAAAATGATGTGGGTAAATACAATGCTTTCATGATAAAAAAACACCTAAATAAATAATGTGGATAAGTGATGAAATATAATGTGACATAATAAAATAGATAAGTGTAATCAATTTTTTGTTCTATTTATAAAGTTAAAATAAAATGTACATAACACACTTAAGTGAATTATGATGCAATTTATTTCTAATAGTTTGAATTATAGAAGGTTTAAAATTTTCAAAACTACTATAACATATAGATTAATTTGGTTAACATGTTATATGTAAAAAGATTAAATAAAAGAGAAGATATTGTTTAATAAAACATAAGATAGATGCCATAATGTATGTTTCAACAAGTAGTCATGATGAAGAAGAAGGAAACATGATGCTCTTTCATTGGGAAATACCATAATAGTAAAATGGGTCGGCTTATAAACATAATACCCTTTCCTGTTTTGAATTATTGTTAGTTTATTTGTTTTAATAATTTACTTGATCTTGTAGTGTTAAGTAAGATCCAAATCCCTTGATTTTTAGAGGGTAAAAAGGGGGAATATAAAAAATAGGATAATGGATAATAGTGTAACCTTATTGTGGGGATGGCTTTTCCCTTTTATAGGTGATCTAGGAACTATTATAGACAAGTCCATGTCCTTATTTTGGTGTAGAATGGTCAATGCTAAAAGTCTATGAATGTTTTTTCAAAAGCTAATAAATATAAGAAGCTTTTCTTGAGATTGTTTTTATTTTTGATTTTTTTGACTTGGGGTAATTTGATTGCTTTTTTTTATGGGTTTGGGAAGCTGATCAATGCAGGAAATTTCTAAGTGATTGATTTTTGGCAAGTTTTGACTTTGACATCCTTTAAGGGAGAAATATATGTTTTATATTTGTGTATGTTGATATTTTTCCTTTGAGGGATTACTCTACCATTTTTTTTTTATCAATTTTGATTGTTTAGGGTCGCTGTCCTATAAGGGAACAATCTACAAGTTTTATATTTTTGACCTGAGTTATATTTTTTATCCCAAATTTATTTTTATTTTGTTTTAGACATAAACTAGTCTATATAAGCTTAAGATTTTCCTTTATTGATGAAAAACCATGGCACAAGAAAATTAATGATGGGTAAAAATACGTTTAAGTGAGAATAACCATGGAGATCCATCCTATAAGGGATGGAAATTATCCATGAGAATCATGCCATGAGTAGAGCAATGTTATCCATGCTTAGGATTAGGTAAAGGATATGAAAGATATTCACATGATTATGTAATTAATTAACTATCCTTAAAATAAGGAGATGGATTTGTTTGAAAATAAGGGATGAGCTAAAGTTAGACACAAGATGATTTAAAACTTGTTTTACCAAAATAATGGATGTGAATGTAAAGCATTGAGGGCATTAGGTTATAATATCTTGTTTTACCAAAATAATGGATGTGAATGCAAAGAATTGAGGGCATTAGGTTCTAATATACCTAAGATCCACACTTATGCATAAATGGTTCAAGCCAATCAGGAGTGAATATGTCCCCTAGTCACTTTTATGATACTTGATTAGATTTGGAAAAGGTTTTGGATTGATAGTGTTTATCTAGGAGAAACAAAAAAATGATTCCATTTATCTCTACAAGTTTGGTTAGGTGATGGTTTTTAGGATTTGGTGTTGCTTCTTAGACTTTGGTTTATGTTTTTTTAGTCTATGGTGGTGTTTGGTTTTAGTTTATTAGGTGGGGTTTAGTTTTTGGGTGAAAAGACAAGGTTTTGGGATAGGCCCTAATTATAATAATGACTAACATCGATCTACCAAAGAATGAAATTAGTCAAGTTTTAAAGCTGAAAGAGGTCTAAAGGTATGTTTTAAAATAGAGGTTGGTTTAGGTTTTGATTAAAGGTTTTTTATGCATAAGGTTGTTTAAAGTTGGTTTGGTGATAGGCCAGGCTAGGTATAAGTTGAGGCATAAGTGCCAAGGGTTGGTTTGGTCATTTGTTAACATTTTAGGCATAGGTTTTGGTTAGGCAATAATGTAGAGTTGTAGACAAAAGGTTAAGGTTTAGTTTTGGCTAAAGTTTTGGTTTATTTCTTAAGTTGAGGTTTTAGGTTGATAAATGGTCAAAGCCTTTTGGACCTTCCCCTAGTCGCTCTTTCCATGTATGTTTGAGGTGGGAAAAGGCTCCCAAGTGGTTAGTGTATGTAATTAATAATACATCAGTTCTATAAATCAATCCTAGCTTGGAGAAGATAGATCCTAATTACACTTTAAATTGGGGATACATTATATAATGGAGAACATGACCAACATGTGAATTCACTAGACCCAATTTGGGGATCTCCTTTCACAAATAATTCACTAGGGAGGGTCCTCCAATTAAGAAAAACCATGAAATAACCCTAACTAAGTCCTATTTTTTCATATTCATTATTATAATAACAAGTAAAGTAAGTAAATCTAATCTAGTGCTCACCAAAGCTTATGTCATAAAGTGGGGGTAATAAACAAAAAAAATAAACATGCATAAAAGATATATAGTCATGCCAATGTATATAGAATCCTAATGCACGTAAGAGAACTACAAATGCATATATATCTACTATTAAAAATGAGAAACAAAGTTAGGAATAATTAACTTTAAATATGAACCCACTGAGCCTCAATATCTCCCTTAGCCAAGGTGATTTATAAGAGTTTGTTGTGGTATGTAAGGATTATAAGGATAAATAAGCTCTAGGTTACTCAACCTATCAATGCATCCAAAAGACTTCTCCATAAGAAAAGATCAGTATCTTCAAAGAAAGTATGAAACTATAAGTTTGATCCTCAAGTAGAATGGTGGATAAGTAGATGTGAAATAGTTATTACTTCTGTTATTTAAATAATGGTTAAATGATCTTGTGTGTGTGTGTGTGTGTGGATATAACCTAAGACCTTCTAAAATTTTCATTTGATAGGGTTGAACCAGTCAACCTAGTATCATTATTGATAAAAACTCACTAGTTCATGGGCTAGGTCAGCCAAGAGCTGACCTAGACCCTAAATGCATTTCACCAATAAGAGTACAAGGTTGACCAAGTCAACCTAGTCATGTCAAATTATGAAAAGGGTTTTAAGTTAGGAAAATGGGTACTAAAAATGCAAAAATATTCAAGGAGTATATAAGAGAGAAGAACAAGCTTAGGGGAATGGTTTTCATGGGATAACTATGTAAATAATAAGTGGAAAAAGGAACATTAATCTTGTAAATCATGAATTTTCTACCCACCCATTTCCCTGTGCATCCCTTAAGTCATGCACTCAGAGAGATTGAGACTTGAAAAGTTTATACAAGATAAGGAGAATTAGTATGTGATAAAATTTTTAAAATATTTTGTATATATATGCCCCAATCAAATCTCATCACATGTCATGTAGGTGTAACACAGGATGGTTCTTTAGGAATAGAACATGATGACACATAACTTTGATGCTAAATAAAGTGTATTAAAGATAAATTAAGATAAATGATAGTATAGAATTTAAAAACATGTACCTTTACTTACCTTAGTGTAGTAGATAAATAAGGAGATGCGAGAGATGTCAAGGTATCTAATGTGAGGAACATTATGTAAACCTATATATATTAGTGCAAAAAAGAGTGAACATATATATTTTTGTAATATAGGAATATAATAGTGGAAAATATTCTCTATGACATCGGTATTCTAGAACTTTTATGGTTCATAAAATGAGTTAGTTTAAACAAATATATGATCAAAAGAAGGAATTTGAACGTAAATTTTTTAAGGGTAAATAATTGTGAATAGTAACTTTAAATAGCATGAAAAAGAATTCATTTTTTATTATTTGAATATTATCAAAGAAAAATAGAGATTTGAGATACCTAGAGAAAGCCAAGAGAGATAGGATGGTGAGGAGATGAAATCTGAGATAGGGAGGAGGAGCACAACTCATGAGACTAGAGATCAGATCATGATGTATGAGATCATGAACTAGTCACACATGATATTTGATAACTAGATAGGGCATGGATGTGGATGTATAAGTACCATGGGTACCATATCTAGACTATAATAAGAGTGGTGACTACCTTGATCACACAACCAATGGAGATGCCAGTGATGAGAGAGAGCATAGAGGGTGGTCATCTAGGATAAACCATTAGTTAACCTATGGAAAAGTAGGTCTATAGAGGCACCATTGAGGTGATTCTTGAGATAGGAATGGATGGTGACCCTAGGGTTTGATTTGATTATAAGGCATCCCATAGATAAGGTACTCAGAGGATGAGATGATGAAGAGACCATACTTGATGGTTGAATAAACAAGGAGATTATGATTGGTGACATTAGGATAGGTAATAAATGGTTGAAATTTGTTTAAGCTTTAAAAATAAAATACTAGTTATATAAGAGTGACTTATAAATAGATATATTTTGAGATATATACGTGATCTAGTATCTAATTGGTTTAAATTTTTGAGATCCTATAAATAAGGAGGAGACCAGAAGGGGATCCCTAGTGAGGGGAACACTCCATGATATTCTGAATGGGGTACTCACACCATATGACCCTACCACTTTAAATTATCCTATACTACCATCTACCCCATCTATTATTTTAGATTAGTAGTGGAGGTCTAAAAGAGATTACATGAATGTAGAAATGGGATACAACCTATAGTAGGGGTGGGATAAGGAGAGGAAACAACATGGTATCCCTTGGATTAAGATAGAGCCATGTATTTGGCTACCACTATTCAGCTAGGATAGGTATAGGCCCTGGTAGCCAACCTACAAGGACATGTATCAAGCTTGATATCTTGGACATCCTCTTTACAATATACTATTCATAGGGGACTATCTGAGGCATTGATGGGTATCATGGATAGGCCATGAGATAAGCATGATAGAGCCTAACCTTAGAGTTGGAGTGATGTATTTTTGTATTTTGTATAAAAAACATATGATGTATATAAATATCTTATTTTGATTGTTGGAGATTGATCTTATGTGTTTGTGGTTGTGGATGCATGGATATATTTCTTTCTATCACATGTATTTTTATTTTTTTGTAGATGCTTATAGGAAATATATGTGTTGTGTTTTCTTTTCTAACATTATGTAGTATACATGCATGGTTAAAAAGAAATAGGTGAAAAGGACTTGGAAAAGTATAATTAATCAAAAAAATGTATTACACACTATTTAATGTTTGGAAATGTGTAATAAAAAAAAATGACTAAGTATAAGAAACCAAATAGTGGTAAATAAGAGGGTAAAAAGTTATTTTTAAACCATGAGAAAGAGTGGCACCAAATTAAAACAAGTAAAATTACACAAAATCACATTGGGAAGTATGAAAAGAATGTGATAAAATGAAAAGCATGTAAAAGTCCAATGGTATAAAAACAAATCAATTAAGTCAATCAATCATACTAAATCACGTTGGGAAGTATAAAAGAGACAAAATTGGCAAAAATAGTTTTGAATTAATCACATTAATTCAAGCTAGGAAGTATGAAAAAAATTAAGAAAAATGGTTGGATGCTTACATGCAATTAGAAAATAAGAATATAAAAGTGAAATACTAATGAATTAAGCATAAAACATAATAAATCAAGATGGGAATCATGCCAATGATGTGTAACTCATAATCAATCACATCTTATCTCATATTTAACACATGTAATTTTATTGCGACTTGGATATTGGAAAATTTTGTGAGGAATGATAGATCCCATCCATGGTCTTACATAAAAACTCACAAAGGGAATACCAGTGAGGTAAAAATAATGTGAAAATTTAGTAAAATGGGATGTTTGGAATGATAGTGTGGAAATTTTAGTAATTTTTGAGGAAGGCCAAGTCATATCCATGGTTTTATAATGCAACTCACAATTGGAATCCCTAGGGGAGTGATTAGTGAAAAAACTAATATTTCTCAAGGGGAATATTAAGATTTTAGGGAGTGAATAATAGAATTTAAAAATCATAACGTAGGAATCTTATGAGAATACCTTAGGAGATATGAGGCACACTAAGGACATGATAATACACTAAGTGACTGGTGACCATAAATATACAAAGGATACTTGTTCACTATAGACACAAAGCTATGTAGGCAAATATGTGTGATACTAAGATCAAGCAATCTAGGTAATTTTGAAAAAGAAAAGTAAAATGGACCTACCTTCCCATAATGTGTTCCCCCTTTATAGATTTGTTAGTCTACAATGAAGATTGGGTACTTGTATGAGAAAGTAGGTACCACTAAAAAAAAAATTCTCTTTTTGTAATATACTGGCCTATCACATCCCAATAGGCCTTGGATTTATCATGAGTCCAACTACGGAGTTTGATATTTTACTATAAAAATAAGTGCTTAGAATCATGTATTTTTATGTGATTTGATTTTTGAGAATTTTGAATGTTGCCTTTTAAATCATTTATTTTTGTTAAATGATTTGGATTTTGAATGTTTTTATGGATTTTAAGATTCCTCATCCATATGGAATTGAAGTGACCAATCTGAGAGATAAAGTGATACACATGAATGATTTTTAGGCTTTGGCTATATTAAGCTTAGTAACTAAAGACAAGACTAACTAGAACACTTAGGCTTAATGATGAACTAGAATGTTATCTCAAGTCTCAACTATGTATATGCTTAGTTTGTGAAAGGGAATTAAGGGGAATAAAAGGAGATCCAGAGTAGTCTATTAAAATGATATTATAATGAGATAAATTATTTGCTAACTGATAACATGGTAAATAAGGAATGACTAAAGGGAGTAAAGTTTGTATAACCAAGCCACAATAACTATTATCCATGTGTATAGAGATAAGAGAAAATAATCATTAAAAAAATGTAATAATAAGAAAATGAATTCAATAATAAAAGAGCATGCATTAAGGAAAAATAAATCCATAAGATAACATAATGAAATCAAAAGCAATGTAAAGTGTAAAACAAAAGTCACAATGTAAGATAGATAATAATTTGACACAATGTCAAATTATACAAAATAGATAAATGTAAATTTTAGAACACACATTCAATATAAATGAAAATGTAAGAACACCATGCATGTGTTTATAATTATGAATATATTTTTCCACAAACATTATCCATAAACATTTGGTAAGTCTCTATGAAGCTTAATGTGAACTATATATTATGTCTCATCAATCTTTAGTGAAAGTTGAGAAAATACTTCACATCGAATCTCCTCTAAATAAAATGTAAGAATGATTGAAGGATCATTCTGATGAGGGATATCATGTAGAGGATAATTAAGAGAATGCATGGGAGTTGTTTCTATGGGAGATGAAGGGGTCATTGGTAGGGAAGCTACCATAGGTGAGGAACTCATGAGTGAAAAAGGATCCATGGGTGAGGGACTCATGGGTGGAGGAATAGTAGGTGGACAAGGGACCACAAGAGGAGATGGATCCATAGGAGGTGGAACCATTGGGGAAGAAGGGGGAGCCTTCTTATGATAATGACCTATGGGAGGAAGGGTAGAAGGTGAAGGAATGGTTAGGAGGTGATCCTTGAGATGCTATTGAAGGATGAGCCAATGATCAGTGTGATGTGTGTCACATTGGTGCTAGAGATAATATACCTCTCTATACTTAGGAATATCTTTAGGTCTTAATTTTGGGGGAGGCATAGCCTTATTTGAGGGATAAATATTGGTGGGATGTAAGGTTTCAATATATTATCATAACTTATCATAATTCATAGATGAATGGTTATATATGCCATATAAGTAACAAACATGCCTATGAGTAGTCTTGGTGGGTGTAATTGTTGATTATTAGATTTGAACCCTTGAGGAGATGTTCATCTATCCTCATCTAAGTGGCAAAATGTAATCATCTCTTTTTTTATGGGTGATAATTTCATTGAGATGAATCTCTAGATTAAGGGATTGCTCCCCTTTTGCACCTTTAAAGCTCTATATAATCTAACAATTATGTATAAAAAGTAGTAAGAAAAATAACTAAGAAAATAAAACAATGATGCACCAATATGTATTATACTCCTATTTGACTAAAAGTTCACTACTTACAGGTAAACAAGGATGTTTCACACAAACTCACAACAAAAATACATTATTGGATCAGTATTTTGTAAGTTAGATTTAGGAAGGTTCTTGACACTTAGGAGGGTGATGTATGATTCCATAAAGAGAATAAACATATACTATTTCTAAGACTCTTATACACTTAGTAAAGAATACTAATAGATACTTGCAATAACATCCCTTTTGCACATTGGTAAGTGACAATAGATTGACATGCAATAAAATTAACTCTTTCACTAGTCATTATCAATAAGATTAAAACCTATAATCAATAGCACAATGTGTGAATGGCAAAATCACTTTTATATTTCTCCAAGAGTTCTTCAAGTACAAATCTAGCTAGAGTTTTTCCAATAACCAGTGGAGGCTACGATATGAGCCAAGAGAATACATATATATATATATATATATATATATATATATATATATATATATATATATATATATATATATATATATATAGTATTGAGAGGTAGAGAAACTAAAGGAAGTAAAGGGGTCACTTGGACATGTTAGTTATGTTACATTCTATAAGATGATTTCCCCATGGTTACATCAATGAAATCAAGATATTCCAAATTGCATTTTTCTATAGATGAGTCCATCTATTGGAATTTAATTTTGATGCTAACTACTCTTTACTAGCTCATCAAGCTATGTAATAGTGCAATAAATTAAACCATTGACCTACCTATTAATGCTTGATGTGCACCAAATACTTATCATCTTTCCATTTATCATTTCCACATTTGTCTTTAGGTTCCCACTAAACTTGTTTGAATCAAAAGGCTAGTTCTTATAGTTTGAAATTGATGTTCTACAGGTCATCACCTTTCAGGTATTTCTTTCAAAAAAAATTCCCATGGTTATTTTCATTTTCCCTTTTTATTCCTTTGTATCAGACAAGTTTTTTGAAATAATTCCTTGGACAATCTTTTTGAAATAATTCTTTCCAACTTTTCATTTGGTCCTTTTGGTTCTTTAAAATGACCCTTTGGCAAAGTGAAAAAGGCCTTTTCTAAAATGAACATACCCTTTGGATTCTTAAAATTAACCTTTAAAAAGAGTTGAAAGTGTCCTTAGGCTTTTGGAAATGATATTCCAAAATGAAGAAATACCCTTGAATTTTTTTGAAATGGTCCACTTTTCCATGGAAATAATCTTTTGGACTTTTTGAAAATGTCCCTTTGGGAAAGTTGAAATGCCCTTTAGACTTTATAAAAAGTATCTTTTGGCCTTCTTGAAAATGACCCTTTGAAAAACTAGAATGCCATTTGAGAAAGTTGAAACATACCCTTCAAAAAAGTTTTCACATACCCTTCAGAAAAGTTGAAGTGCCTTTTAGAAAATTTGTCTTGGATAAAATGTATAAAACATTTCCTTCAAAAAATTTACATGTGTCCATTTTGGCTTGAAATATACCCTTCAAAAAAATTTCAAAATACCGTTTGGAAAAATTACATGGACAATTTGTCTAAAAGAATTCATCACTTGTCTTTGAGAGATTTGTCTCAGAAAAATTATCCAAAACAATTCATTACTTGGCCAAATTAAAAGTGCAAAGGAAATACACTTAAGGAAAAATCTTTGGATAAAAAAACTAAAAAAATTTAGTAAGGGCTTAGAACAAAAACTTGAAAGAATTTAGCAAAGGCTTAGCAAAGACCAAGAATGAACTTTCCATAAGGAATATATTTGTATTATTATTGTGAAATTTGTCAAAGAACACTTCTTTCGAAGAAAATCTATGTACTAGACCTAGCCAAATATATAGAATTAGATGGTTTTTGATAATACGGTTACCCAATTTTGCCATGAAGGGGCAAAATTTGGTCAACAAATTGGTGACTCACAGGGGTAGTATGCCTACTACATTGAATAAACTAGTAGCTTAATTAATCCATTGGGCATGGATTCATCTAAGGACACTCAAACAAAGAAACATTGGCCATGACTCAAAACCTAATCAATAAGAAAACCATGACTACCTCCAACACACAAAGGAAAGAGACACACAACAAAGACCAAAGTAAATACACATGTACTACTTAGCACTTAGGAAACGATAAGACACAAAAAAAAGAAAAATAATTATGTAAAATTAACCAGATATGCTCTTCCCCCTCCTAGATCAAAGGGAAAACTTCTTAAGTATTTTATATGGCAAGAAACCTCATGATCCTAGACAAGTGGTTGGTTAGAGTAGGACTTGGTGACTCATCCTTCTTACTTGTCACCTTGATTGGAAAGTATCCAAGTGGACCAAGTCCAAACATATCTCCAACATATGTACTCATCTTGTTCTTTGAATCATGTCTCATGTTGATCCTTAATTCTAGTATAGTTCATCAATGGATCAATGGTTTTTATCTCATCATCATAGGGTTCATTTGGCTCATGGCCCTCTTGGTATGCATCATGGACTAACTCAATATTCTATATATCTTTAAAAATCTTATAGAACTGATCTCTTGCTTCATCATGGTTCTTTTGAAGAAGGGTGGCTATTGTGATATTTTAGTTGAGATAAAAAATTTCTAGCTCATTCTAGAAATCATCATTTTCTCTCTCAATAACTGCTTCTTCAAAGCACCTATAAAAAAATTAGACCTCTCTCTTTTCTCAAAAATAAATGTCTCTAGCTAATTTAAAACATTCTCTTGAACCTAATTCAACTCATGTCCAATGGGTTGGTCATTATCTTCATCAAAGAAACAAGAAGGTTCATTAAACAAAGGGAAAGAGAGCTCACCATGCTTATATTATCCATCCAACATTGACAAGTGAAGTTTTTCAATATAATATTTATATTTCTAGAAAATTTGCATGTATGTGTGACCTATATCTTCTCCTTAAATCATGACACCTTCAAGAGTCACTTCAACCTTATTTTCATGAAAACCTCCTAAAATAACCACCTCTTGAAATATGATTTGGTTGCATTATTCATATTTAATAGTGCCTTCCACCTCTTGTTCATGATGATGATCACCATGATGATGTTCATATGGAGTATTTATGATGATCTTATCTTCATTATCACTCATGATAGTTTCTTTATCTACCAAGAATTACATTTTCTCTTGCTTGCTTGCCTCCCTTAAAACAGGTTCCTCTTTAGGATGGAATGAAATGAAGGGTGAATGGATAGGTTCATGAGTCTAAAATATAGGAGTTGGAGTATGGAAGATAATGTAAGGTGAAAGAAGTGAAAAAGGAGTGTGGGATGAAGGAGAGGAATTTTTAATGAGGTAATCACTAGTGAGCTCAAAATCAGATTGGGAATGAGAAGGGGGGTGTTCTTTGAGAAGCTCATGAGGAAGAGGAAGTAAACCCTAGGTAAAAATCAATAGATTATCTTCCTTCCACTTGACTATCACTTCATCCACATTAGATTTATCTTGATAAATATCTTGAGGGGGTTTATATGGGGTGTGTTTAGACATGGGATCTTCTATTGGATCTAAACCTTCTACTACACCTTGACTAAACAACATCATTCTTTACTCTAATTCTTCAATCTGTTTAGCTAGATTTTCTTGGAAGATCCTTTCTTGGAGATCATATGAATCATCATGGTGAGGAGGAGTATAAGAGGTTTGACATAGAAAAGAAAAGGTTTCTTGAGGAGGACTAGCTTCATTTTCCACTTCACACTCTTAAATAATACTCTTCTCTTCCTTCTTACCCCATGATTCCACTATTTCATTCCAACTCATGATCTTAGAAATGGAACTCTCTTCTTGAGGATAGGAAGTAACTTCATCTTTCTCAAGGTCTTGAGTTGGTTCATGATAGACATTTCTCAAACTTGGAATCTTGACATCATGTTGAGGGGATTGAGAAGATTGAGGGAGACTAGGAAGAGTTTGCACATGCATAGGAAGATTTACTTGAGGATGGCTATGTTATTTTCCAAAGGAAATAGGATTATTTTGTTCAAAGGATGGATCACAATATAGGGAATTAAAATAATTAGTTTCCATAGAAGGGTATTGTAATGTGCTTTGGTGTTGGATTTCTAGGTGTAAAGGATTAACAACAAGAGTAGTTAATGCATTAGATGGGTTAGAAGGTTGGCTCATTTTATTTTGGTGAGAAAGTGTTATTTGATAAAAAGGATTTGGTGTATAGGGGGAGGGTTTATTTTATATAGGAGGAGGTTGTTTTGGGATGGAATAAGGGGTACAAAGATGACTACCTTGAGTGGATTGGCTTCTCCACCTTAATAGTTTTCTCTCCATGGATAACATGACTTGAGCTTTCTTAAATAAGCATTCTTCTTTGTACATAAGCTCTTTTTGATATCTATTTCACTCTTTCAATGTATCTATTTCAAACATTTACTTCTTAAAATCCAAAATTATCTCCATAGAACTCTTGGATTCATTGGGAGAAGGATAGTTAGAAGGGCTACTTGAGGTGATTCCATGAACAACATGAGCTTGATAAAATCTATATGAAGGAACACAAGATCCATACTACTCAACAATGGGATTATACATACCAAATATGATTTCTTGATGTACAATGGCTACATGATGAGCTAATTCAAATTAGATTCACTATTGGTGTTGACTGAAATGCCTCCAAAAGGTTGATTTATTGAAGAACACACCAAGAATTCTTCAAATCCTTAGACAAACGGTCCCACTAGGCATGCCAAAAACTATTGACGCTTAAATTTTCACCCTTTAGGAGATGCTCAACTCTCCTCATCCAAGTAGAAAAATGGAATCATCTCTTTTGCTATGGGTGATAATTTCATTCAGATGAATCTTTAGATTAAGGACTAGCTCACCTTAATGCACCTTTAAATATCTCTCTAATCTAATAATTGTGTATGAAAAGGGGTAAGGAAAATAACTAAGAAAACAAAATGGTAATGCACCAATATGTATTATCCTCCTATTTGACTAAAAATCCACTACTTAAAGGTAAACAAGGATGTTTCACACAAACTCAAAACAAAAGACATTATTGTATTAGTATTTTAAAATTTATATTCAAGAAGGTACTTGACACTTAGGAGGGTGTTGAATGATTCCTTGAAGAGAATAAACATATACAACTTCTAAGACTCTTATACACTTAGTAAATAATAATAATAATAATAGAGAATTGAAACAACATCCCTTTTGAACATTGGTAAGTGACCATAGATTTATATGCTAAAAAAGTAACTCTTTCACTAGTCATTATCAAAAAGATTCAAACCTATACTCAATAGCACACTGTGTGAATGGTAATATCACTTGTATATTTCTCCAAGAGTTCTTTGAGTATAAATCTAGCTAGATTTTTTCCAATAACTAGTGGAGGATACAAAATGAGCTAAGAGAATGCGTATATATGGCCTTGAGAGGTAGAGCAATCGAAGGAAGTCCAAGGGTCACTTGGATATGTGTCACCCTAAGAATATAAATAGTTACATTACATTCTATAAGATGCTTTCCCCATGGTTAAATCAATAGAATAAAGATATTCTAAACTATATTTTTCTATAGATGAGTCCATTTTTTAGAATTTCATTTTGATGTTAGTTTTTCTTTACTAGCTTGTCAATTTGTGTAATGATGCAAAAACTTAAACCATCAACTTGCCTATTTATGCTTGTTGTGCATTAAATGCTTCGGATCTTGCCATTTTTCATTTCCACATTTGTATTTAGGTTCCCACCAAACTTATTTCACTCAAAATACTAGTTCTTGTAGTTTTAAATTAACATTTTGTAGGTCATCACCTTTTAGGTATTTATTTCAAATAATTTTCTTGTGGTCATTTTTGTTTACCGTTTATCTTCCTTTGTATCAAACAAGTTTTTTGAAAGAATTCCTTAGACAATATTTTCAAAATAATTATTTAATAATTTCTATTTGATCCTTTTGGTTATTTAAAATGACCCTTCAATAAACTGAAAAAGGCCTTTTACGAAATGAACATACCCTTTAGCTTCTTGCAACTGACCCTTCGAAAGATTTGAAAGTGTCCTTCAGATTTTGGAAATGATCTTCTAAAAGTAAAAAATACCCTTTGGATTTTTTTAAATGGTCCAATTTCCCATGAAAATAATATTTTGAAAATTTTGAAAACATCCCATTGATAAAATGGCCTTCAGACTTTTTAAAAAGTACCTTTCAGTCTTCTTGCAAATGACCCTTCAGAAAACTAGAATTCCCTTTAGAAATGTTGAAACATACCCTTCAAAATATTTGTCGCATAGCCTTTGAAAAATTTGAAGTGCCTTTAAAAAAAGTAATCTCTAACAAAACATCTAGAATAATTCCTTTGAAAAAGTTCTCACATATCCTTTAGAAAAATTTTAAGTGTCCTTTTCAGCTTGAAACATACCCTTAAACAAGTTTCAATATGCCCTTTGGAAAAATTTCGTAGATAATTTGTCTAAAGGAATTTGGCACTTGTCTTCAGGAGATTTGTCTCACATAAATTATCTAAAAGAATTTATTACTTGGCTGAAGGAAAATTCTAAAGGAAATACACATAAGGAAAACCTTCAAACAAAAAGTTTGAAAAAATTTGGCAAGGGATTAGAATAAAAACCTAAAATAAATTTGGTAAAGGCTTAGTAAAGACCAAAAATTAACTTTCTACAATGAATAGACTTGTATATTTTTTGAAAACTTTGTCAAATAATATTTCTTATAAAGAAAATCTATGTACTAGACCTGGCCAAAGATATAGACCTTAGATAATTTTTTCAAATAGGGGTGCACAATTTTGGCTTAAAGGGCCAAAATATGGTCAATAGTACTCACAGGTAGAGGTGTAATCAAATCTAGGTGAGATTGGTATAGGGAATAATCTCTAGTCTAGTGACTGGGAACTTTATGAATATTACAATAAGGTTGATCATCCCATTTGGAGGGTGAAGGATCCAATTGTGGTAAAGGGAAAAAACCATCACCAAGAGAAGGTGGGGTTGATAGAGAGATTGGACAAGGATCGAATGGCATAATAGGATTAGAAATAAGAAGAGACTCAGATATATAAGGAGTGGAAATGAGATCCAAACTAGGCTCTAATAAGGAAGGAGTAGGGTTTATGGAAGGCTGAAGGATAGTCACACACATCTCAAAGATAAATAGCCTAAAGGGGTCATGGTATCTATAAAGTTGATATGGAATAGTCATAAAATTATTCATAAGCATACTCCTATGAGGTTTTTCATAAACTAGAGTTGTTTGCATCATCTCTAACCTATGATAAAGAGGAAATATACTAAAATTAGTAAAAATATAGAATGGAATATGGGAAGTTATACTAAAATATTGAAGCAAAGAGGAATGCTAATGAATATATCATCATCTTAGTCATAAATAAGACCTCCTAAAAATGGATCATCTAAGGTATAACCATCATCATAATTATGTATATGAAGATCAATTTTATAATTAGGGATGGCCTATCATCTGATGTGGTGTGATGAATGAAATGTTAAGTTTTAGTTGATAAAATGGCTATGTCATCATAATGTGGTTGACAAGAGTGAGGTTGTAAAGAAGAGGGAATATGAGAGATGAGATTAGGTAAGATATCTAAAGTTTAAATATTTACATTGATCTCATAAGGCTCATCATCATCAAAATTTAAGAGGTTAGGGGTATATTCCCAATGAGTTTAGGATGACCATTGTAACCTTGGGTGGAATTGACATGAAATTAAATTATTGATATTCACAAAATGAAATTATTAGTAAGGGTTCAAGGGTAGGAACCTTGAATAAACCAAATTCTTGTAATTATTCAAAATTCTAAGGATTGGTGTCACCTTGAATATTGTAGATGGATCCATTATGAGGAATTTTGATGCATTAGCAAGAGGAAAAGGCAATTTCTCTCATGTGATGAGTCCATGGCCTACCAAGAAAAATGTTGTAGGATAGAGGAAAATTGAAGATCATCACATTCATATGAATGCTGATAGGTGGGATGGTAATGGGGAGCCACACACAACCTAAAGGAGGCATTTACCTTTAGTCATATCCTTAACATGTGTTGTGTGTGTTCTTAATATTACATTAAAAATATCTATGGGTTTTGATAAAATGGAAAGAGGCAACATAAGTGCCAGAACCCTTGTCAATCAAGGCATGCTTGACTTGGATATCACCAATTTGGAAACTGATGAATAGAGGAGGATCATTTACATGAAACATAATCTCATAGGGGATCATGGAAGAAATGGGGAATTTGAGGGAATGATAAGTGTCCATTTTTAATCAATATGTATCAACATATTTTTACACTATTGTAAAATGATATCTTCTAATTTGGATAAGGTGAATTCACATTATAATAGGGGAGGATGAGGGATGTTTATTTCAAACAAAAGTTTCATAAGATGGTTATGATGATGCAAAAAGGTTTGTATAAGTTTAAGAAATGGGATTTGGGATAGGGATATTAATGAGTTCTATGATAGGATCCCATTCATCACAACCCATAAGAAGATTATTGGAAAGAGGTACATAATGATGAAGGAGGTCCTTAGAAGGAGGAGTTGAAGTACATGTGAATTTATGTTTGTAATAGGCAAAAGGTTTAATAAGAGGACAAGGTTGTAGATTATGTTGAGAAGATGGAACAATTGATGCAAGTACGGTTGGAGAATTTTTAGAATAAGTTTGGATAGAATTTTGAGTATTATTGATGATAGGTAAATGATATATAAGATGGTAAAAATAATATGAGAGGTTTTATCCAAGAGAGGTGTTAGAATTAGTTCATCAAACAATATAAGTTCATCTTGCCCCAACTTATTTAAGTGAGTTGGACAATAATATTAGATAACATAAAATGTACGAGACAATGGATATGTGTAGATGGGTTGAGGATTAATGAAATCAGCCACCCATTGCATATTAGTCATATTGAACATGTTCTCTTTAGGATTTGGGTTAAGAATACTATCACCATTACTGGTATAAGTGGTGGGCTTGTCTCATTTATCTAGGTGATTTGAAGAGGATCTTTATATATGGTCAAATGTGTAATAACCTTGATAGGTTAGATGTATAAATATGAGAGAATTTTTTTATTTAACATAAATATCAAATTAGATTACACCAGAAGAATATATATAGACCATAAGAAACACACAAGGTGATAATTTCAATAATCATAATATAACACATAACACTGATCTCTAACATCATGAGAGTACATGTCATAATGTGAATACATAAAGTAATTATATTAACTTGGTTACAACTGAAGTAAGTATACAACAACCACTAATGATCTACACTATCAAGTAATTACAAATCAATGATAAATATAATACAATGCAATACAATGTTGATATAGATGCATGGTTCCCTAGAGCATGAGTTCCCTAGACTCTCATATATCTCTGGCAATCTCAAGTGTCATCTAAATAGTAGTAATGCTATGGGAGGGAGAGCATTATCTGAGTGCTTTTCCACACCAACCATAGACCAAAAATCCCATAGACAATCTCCCATTAGAGAATGGCCCTCCATTCATATATAAGTAGATATTGACGTTGCAAGAATTTAGAGAGATTATAAAGTACCCATTTTTTGTATGATTTTAAAATAAACATGTGGTGTATCATAGAAATCCATTATATTTCAATATATCACACAAACATATGAATAATACTCAAGAAAAGATAATTTCTCACTTAACATACTTTATCCCAAAGCTTTATAAATAATAAATGATAATGACCTAGATCAATCAATTTCATACACACAACTTGATCAGACTGCCTTCATCTAACATTATAATGCCAGTGAGCCAATGAAGTATGTCTCACTCCTTGCTACATATTAGTAATGAAAATTGGTCAAATATAATTCAACCATAATATTCATCAACTTATATCATACTAGAAAAATGCATCACATGACATGCTATAAGGAGTAATAACATCATACATTAAGTCTATCTAACATAAGCATGAATCTTCCATTATAATCTATCCCATAATAAAAATAATGATTATAAATATACCACCCAAGTAAACATATAACTTAATTATATAATTCATTAATATAATTGGTTTGTAGTTATCTAAACCCCATAATAACCCATATTACCATAGACTAGTGTTCTAAGAATTAACTATCATATTCCCACAATCAATCATATGAAGTAGTCTAAACTACATGGAAACACAAGCGTTAAACAAGTAACTATATTTAATAAAATAATTCATCATTCCTATATAATATAATAACATTCCAACACAACATTTATTAATTTATCATAGTTTTCTTGCATGCATAGACAAGTCTACCAACTATAAAAACACACACTAACCATAACAATAACTAGTATGTATACAAACAAACATAGATATGAGTTAGGTATAATAGCTACAATAAGTACCACTTGGGTACAACATAATTTTATAATTTAGCACACTATGATATCTCATAGTATCATAGGTTCCCAACTACATAACAATATATAAACTAAATTTATGAATTTAAAGACCCAACTAGACCATGTAGATAATAACAATCAAATAGTAATATATTATAACACTTGGGTATATTATGCATACAAGCATGCCAAGGTATCTTAACATAAATCATGCATCATGATACACCATTAAGCACTATGTATAACTATACTTTTAACACACTCATATTATGTAATTTCATATAAGTATTTCATACTAAGTACATAAGATAAATAGTCATTCATATTATTAATTGTGAGTTAGCTAATTCATAAATCCCATTATGACTTTGCACCTTAACAAATCATTGATTTTAAAATCTTTTTTCAAAGGTTATAGATGATGATTCCTATGTAACTTAATGACTTGAACAAATTATTTGAGTAACTATAGGTATAATATCTACATACAAACACTGGCATATCCTAACATACACCACAAGTAAATATTCCAATGTTATTGATTTAACCTTTTTTGGGAATATTGGAGTCTTATTCCTAATTTAGTTAAGGATCTGGTTGACTAAATTAGTAAATAAAATCTCAATAATTTAACTACTGATTTTTATAATTTATTTATATTTTTAACTTTTCTATAAATAATAATAAATATGAAGAAAATAACACTTAGCTAAAAATAGGATAAAACAACTAAGACAAGGTCTAGAATTTGTTGTGCAGGACTAGGATAGTGTCACAAATTAGGATCTGGATTTCATTTTGTGGAAATATAGGAGTGAAAAAATAGGACACCATAGGGTCTATCACTATATTCCTTTTCTGCCACTATTGTCCAAACTACTCGTAGAGACCTAAGTTTTATAGGTTTTGTTCACTATTCCTGTGTGAACCTGCCTATGAAATCTTGATTGCTTAAAGTATATAGAACTCCTTGTAAATCTGATTTAGTATCAAAACCTACACTTCATTGTGCTTTGATAAATATTGATGAAAAAAGGGGGGTTTAGTGTGTGTAAGATGCACTAAACATGTATCCACACTCCTTGTGTGCATATGTTGCCTACATACCAATACTCTGAAGAGGTATCAAGCCATATGTAGTTCTCCCACTTGATATGATTTTTTCAATAATATTATGTAGATATAAAATGCTAAACTAGGTATCCTTGAGGTGGTTAGGGATTGATGTGAGGATTTGGATATGATTGTAGCTATATTAGATGGATGTAAAAATAAGCAAATTTGCCTCAATGGTATTATTGTATTCTTACTTATTTTGTAATATTTTCCAATTCCTTCTAAATTAACTTTGAATGGGATTTTATATAGATATATTGGTCATGGGTTGAATGTATTCATGCTAGGCTAACAAAATGAAGGATAGAAACTAGAAGGAAATGACTGTTGGAGATAAAAATTTAGTTAGATAGGAGCACCAAAATTAGACACCCTAGGGTCTAGAAATATAGTCCTATCTGAGCACTATTGTCCTTTAGATGTGATCCTAAGGGGATAAATTACTATGAGAAATTTAGTATGGGTAAGTTCGAATCAGGTTTTAGTTGTCTATAGATGACTATTAATAAGAAAAAAGGTGTCTAGAAGTGTCATGAGAGCATGCAAGAGGGACCTATGGGTTAGGTGTCATAAGACACACTTAAGCTACCAATTTTGACATTTTCTATGATTACATTTTCCACCTTTTATTCTAGTGATTTAGTAAATAAAAATACTAGGAAAAAATAAAAGTAGAAAGTGTATCTAAACTTACCTGCAAGGGTGAAGCTCATGAAGCTATGTGATGTTGGTTGTGCATAGAGAGAGCACATTGTAAAGTGTAAATATGCAAGAGAAAATAAAGAGTAGATCAGTTGTTACTAGATATGCTATATCTGAAATAAGAACATACAAATTTGGGTAAAAGAGAGAGGAAGAGAAAGGAATGAATACACCTCATCAGGTACATAGACCACTACAAAACTTGTTTTGTTATTGAGTGATGTTGGGTAAGTGCTATACCAAGATTAATATTGTAAATAGAGTTGAGTGATCAATTTATTGAGAGTGGATCAAGAATTAAAATTTTGGCCCTTTGGCTCCATCATTGCCTATTAAGTGAAGCTATGTGATCATGCGTGTGTTAATCAATGTTTGGACTATGTGTCTAATCCCTCTGAGTAGGTGGCTCAAGAATACAAAGGCTAGCTAGTCCTTTGGCTCCATGTTTTCCCCATGAAGTGAAGCTATAAAATGATACTATTATGAATGTGTATCATATAAGATGTATCTTGAATCCCATGGATGTTTTGTAATTTTATAATGTGGTGTGGATAACTAAATGTGTGATTGAAACTAGGCCACTCTTGGCCACTTAGAAAAAGGTAGAGATTAGGCTTGTATGAAAGCCACATCAAAACTAAGAAATAAGCTTATGTGAAAGCCACTCAGAAATGATGCCAACCACATACATATAGAATAAATAATGTAACTATAAATAATACCTAGGTAATTTACTAAACTTATGAAGAAAATAAGTCAAATGTGTCATGCACATTGCCCCCAATCACTGGTGTCTAAACATGGATTATGATCTAGAATTTTTATCAACTACCTAATTTGAAACTATAAGTGAGATGAATCACACCATGCATAATGCCCATTATATCTATATTATTTGAGAAAAATGTATGTAATTTATTGATTCTAAACTAAACTATTACTGACAAAATTGTAACTATGATTACCTTTTTGTCTATTTTTAGAAAATCTGGTTTTTTTGTTATTTGGAGAAGAGTGACAAAATAGGACACCATACTATCCAATGTTGTAGTTCAATCTTGGCACTCTTGTCTTGTGTTTATTTTTATTATTTTTTTTATAATTATCACTATCTGTCTAGTTTGTTCTACCTAGTTTGAAGTCTGAATATTATTCTGGGTATTCTAAAATCTGATTTTTCAATTGATAAGAGCTCTAATCTCTATGACAAAACCCATATTTATTGGCCCCTCTTCTAAGGGTAGAAATGAAAACCCTACAATGACTATCCTCAAAATAAAGAGCCTTGAAAGTGTGTTATTTTTTAACAATACATGATATAACAATGATAATTAACAAGATATCTCAAGATATAACATTGTTTGTATGAGAGATTGTTAAATCAATATAGGTATGCCTAGATAGATATAACAATATAATAACATGTGCAATATAATGAACTAGAACTAAAAGTTTGATTTGTTGTTAGTTACCAAGGAGGGATGGAGCATGATGTCTATCATGGCATCCAAAAAATCAAGATAATGTATGATGTGCATCATGGCATTGCAAATAATAAAAAAGTATTCAATAAAAAAGCATACAAGGCAAGAAGCAAGAAGCATAAAAGAGTGGCCAAGGGGACAAGAAAACAAGGGACATTGTTACATGTCACTCAAATTGGAAATAAAGTATACAAGGAATTTTCAAATACCACATATACATATAAGTGAAATAATAAAGGTTGGCATAAGGGCTAGAGGTACATAGAATAGTAAAAGCAAAGGACATTGGAAAATGTCATGAGGCACACACAATACATAGAATAAGATCTGAGAAATGCAATCACATTTAGCTATACAAATCAATAAATAAAATCATTTAAATACTAGAAATACAATCACATCTAACTAATCAAAGCAAGAAATGAAAGTATGCAAGACATGTACGAACCTAGGTATATGCTAATAAATACACAAGTGCTATATACTAGTGAGTGTCGATAGAGTAATCTATATAAGCTAGTAAGTAATGTACATCAACATGATAACTATATTGTGTGGTGTAATAATGACATAACTTGGATGGTGTAGTCATGTTGAAGATGTCTCTAGTGGGTAGATATATCGATATGTGTCTTGAATGTATGAAGTAGGATTCCACCTCAATGGGTAGAGTGAAGCCATCAAGGATCTAGAAATTGTTGCATACACTCAAAGAGGATCAAGTAAAGCATGGTAATGTATATACATTGATAAATAATATCATAAAATAACAAAATGTAAGTTTAGCATGTTAGTGGAAATGTAAAGCATGGATGATGCATACAATTGAATTTTTTTTGGTGTTTTTGATTCAAGCTATGTACAATAAATCATGAGTAGACTATGTACAAGTAATTAAAAATAAACTATGTAAAATCAAGTCTAAGAAGAAGTGATACTAACTGATGAGTCTCATAAGAGACTCCCTATCATGGTGTCCTATATCAAATAAAGGAATCATGTTTGATTGTGAAGCATGAGGGAATAGTTGTGAATATGACTCTAAATATTTGAATTCATTTTCAGTATCTTGAAAATCATAATAACCTATATTGTTTCACTCATCATTATCATCTTAATGATGAACTAATGGAATTCTAATGTTGAATTTTGTTGTATCTGGGTCTTTTGCTTTGATAAATTATGTTTTTGAATTATTTAACTTAGGATGTTCAATAAATCTCAACCTTGGTGATAAACATTATCAATTTCTAGAATAGGAGTAGTGATGCCTTGAGCATTCTTGGATAACCCTTGACCTTAGTAATCAAATTATTGTATATATTTTTGACGAAACCTATACTATTTTTAAACTTGAGTCTCATTTTAGAGAGGTACATTTACATATTTTTCATGATTTACATGTTTTTGTGGTACTATTTCTTATTTTTATTTTGATTTTTGATCCTTTTATTGTTCTAAGTTATGATTTGGTAACCACTTTTATATTATTTCTAAATTTGACCCTTTGTGAATGTGTTATAGTGTCACTATCGATTTCTTGATTGATTTATCTTGTATAGGGTCCTCATTAGAAATTATCTATTGTATATGTTGTTTCAATGAAAAACATAAATCTATGTGATGCCCATACATTTTATGATATGCAAAATAATAGATGGATCTTCTCACTGGATGTAGAGGATGTAGTTTGATGAACTTAGATATAATCATTTCCTTTAGTACCTCACTTGAACTCTTATTTGATATTTTAATGCTTTTTGAATCACTAGTTGTAGAGTTAATTTGTTGTGATTTCTTATTTTGATATGTAACATTGCTTGAAACCAATTAACTAGGTAAAGGTGCATATACATGATTAGCACTAGGGTGCCTTTGATGATTTTTTGTTATAATATAATTTTCCAATGTTGTAATCTTTTCATGTAATAGTTGATTATGCATTTGTATATCTGAAATGAACTTTCTCATACTAGTGATTTAATCCCTTAGAGTCTCACAAGTGTAAACCCTAAATACTTTTGATTGAACATGTAAACACATATATTAAAGAGGGTTTGAAGAATCTATAGGATGAATGTATGAATTTTCCTCACCGTTTGGAGGAGTGATAGCATGGACTGGTTAGAGGGAAAGTAGCTATCACCTTCTTAGGGGAGAGGAAGAGAAGGAAATTCTTTCCTATGCATAAGATATGACATTAAAAATAGATAGGTGGTTATTAGGTTATGCGATCGATCCTATAAGTATGTAAGGATTGTATTCTTACTTGAATTACATATGATAGAGAGATAACATGTTAAATAAGTAATGAAATCTTGTATTAAATAAAAGTAAACATTGCTTTGAAGGAAATGTATCTTAACATTTTTAGCAATAAATTCCTTAATTTTATCCCATATTATAAAAAGTATGCTTGAAATGAAATGAATGAAGATTTATATTAACATATGGTAAAATTTATCATTCATGAAAATGATAAGACTGAGTATGGTCTCACTATTTGTAAGAAATGCAATAAATGTTTTTAAATAAATAAGATCCATTTTTGCTGTTATGTGAAATCTGATTTTATATGTAAGGTGATACCTCAAACGTAATGAGACCTAATATATGAAACTAGGGATTTGAAAAATTATATTTTAAAAATTAGTAAGGAATTTTAATAATTAATATAAATTTTTGATTTTAATATGCAAGTAAATCAAAAAAATATTATAAAAATTCTGATTTAAAGGGACCTAGTATATGCAACTAGGGTTTGGAAGAGAATATATATATATATATATAATTACTAACAAATTTAAAAATTAATGTGAATTTTTGTTTAAATATGTAAGTAAAAAATTAGAAAAATATTGAAAAAATAATTGATTTAAAGGGACCTAGTAAATGCAACTAGGGTTTGAAAAAAATGGGTTTTTTTAAAATTACTATAGAATTTTAAAAATTAATGTGAATTTTTGATTTAATATGAAAGTAAAAAATTAGAAAAAAAATTAGAAAAATTAGGAAGGAATTTTCCCTGGGGCTTCTAGGGGTTTTATGCACAAATGAAGTAATCAGGTTCACCAAATGATTTAACATTTTTTTGGAAATATTAGAGTCTTATTACTAATTTATTTAAGGGTATAAGTTGACTAAACTTGTAAATAATATTTCAATAATTTAACTACTAATTTGTATAATTTATTTGTATTTTTAACCTTTCTATAAATAGCAATAAATATGGAGAAAATAAGATAAAACAATAGAGACAGGGTTTGGAATTTGTTGTGTAGGAATAGGATAGTGTCACAAATCAAGATCAATCTTTCATTTTGTGAAAGGATAGGAGCATCAAAATATGACACCCTAGGGTCTAGTGTTATAGTCATTTTCTATCATTATTATCTAAACTACTTATAGAGACCTAAGTTTTTTGTATTTTGTTTGATTTCCCTATTTGAGCCTACCTGTGAAATCTTGAATTCTAAAAGTCTGCAAAAATACTTATAGAATTGATTTAGTCTTCAAATCATAGACTTCATTGTGCTTTGATCAGTCTTGAGAAATAAGGGAGGGTTAATATGTGTAAGATGCATTGAATGTGTATCCACACCCTTTATGTGGATGCATTACCTACATACAAATACTCTAAAGAGTGATCAAGCCATATGTATTTATCCCACTTGATGTGATTTGTGAGATAGTGTTATGTGAAAACAAAATGATAAATTAATTGTGATTGAGGTGGCTAGGAATTGGTGTGAGGATTTGGATAAGCTTATAGCTATATTATAAGGATATATGAAATGAAGGGGGAAATTTACCTCAATGGTAATACTCATATTCTTGATTACTTTGTAATATTTGACTACACATTCTAAATGAACATTGAATGGAATTTTAAAATGATCTATTGGTCATGGGTCAAATGTATTTGAACTAGTCTGACAAGATAAAAGATAGAAATTGGAAGGAAATGACCATTATATCTAAAAATGTAGTTGGATAGAAGCACCAAAATATAACACCCTAGGGTCTAGTGCTATAGTCCTAGTTGTGTGTTATTGTCCTATAGGTGCTAAACCTAGGAGGATGGAATTAACATGGGAAATGCATTCTTGTTAAGATGTAATTAGGTTTCAAAAGTATATGAATGATTGGGAATAACCAAAAAGGTGTTTAGAAGGGTCATGAGAGCATGCAATAAGGACCTATGGATTGGGTGTCATAAGCTACACTCAAGCTATTGATTTTGACAATTTATATGACTAAAATTATGTAATTTCTAAACCATAGTTTAGTGTTTTAATTAAAACTACTAAGCATAGAAATTAGCTAATGAAGTAGTTACACCTAAAACACACTTATTACAAACAACTAGAAAAAATAAACTTCATTTGCCTAAAATACAAGTAACCCAAATTTTATAATTAGTTTATATTTGGTGGTTAATAAGAAATCAGTCACTAAAATAACTTAATTATTCCTTTCAATTTCCCACTACTGTTTCACCCAAGAATAAGAGGCAAAGGAATCTACCCCAAGTTTATAATTATGTAAATAGTCATAACTAAATACATTGTCAAACTCCTTGTAACCATTTTCTATAAAATAAAAGATCTAAAATCTCCTCAAGGTTTAACTCACAAAATAAATTAGCTCTATTCCACCATTCAACTCATATGATTCATCAACTCTATCTTTTACAATAACTATTTAATTAGTCAAGTTCTAGGAATTGAAATATTCCATAATTATTTTATATCCTAAGTGTTACATAATACACACACACACATACACATACATACATACATACATACATACATACACATATATATATATATATGTATATGTATATATATATATATATCTATGTATATATATATATATATGTATATATATATATATATGTATGTATACATACATACATACATACATATATATATATATATATATATATATATATATATATATGTATGTATGTATGTATGTATGAATGCATATGTCTTTGCGTGTGTGTGTGTGTGTGTGTGTGTGTGTGTGTGTGTGTGTGTGTGTATACATATATAGATATGTATATGTATATATACATATATATATATGTATATGTATGCATATATATACATATATATATGTACATATACATATATATATATATATAAATATAAATATATATATATACATATATATATATATACATATATATATATATATACATATATATATATATATATGTATGTATGTATGTATGTATGTATATACACACACACAAAGACATGTACATATATACATACATACATACATATGTGTGTGTGTGTATATATATATATATATATGTATATGTATATTTATATGTATACATATATATATATATATATATATATATATATACATACACACACACACATATGTATATATATATATATGTATGTATATATGTATATATATATATATGTATGTATATATATATATATATATATATATATATGTATGTATATATATGTATGTATGTATGTATATATATATATGTATGTATGTATATATGTATATATATATATGTATGTATGTATATGTATGTATGTATGTATGTATGTATATATATATATACACGCACACACACACACACATACATACATACATACATACATACATACATACATACATACATATATATATATATATATATATATATATATAATAGTATAAAAATACATATATATTCTAATAGAATATATATATAAACATATGAAGCATGTTTTGTACTAGGTTACTGACCAAAACCAATGGAAAAATAATTCTCAAATAAAGACAAGAATTTACTATGGTAGAACTTTTGGTAGATATTTAATAGTGAGATATTGATAACATGTCCCATATTAACGCATATAATAATCATTTCATAATACATATGCCCAACTTTATATCCATCTACTATTGCCACCTATTAAGATAGATTAATTATTTATGTGTATTCTATTGTTGATATTAGGTACAATATTATATGTTCAATTTTATAGTATAACATTATATTACCAAGTTTGCTTTATACGCTAGAATAAATTTTTGTACATTATACAAATATTAAGAATATACCAACTAAGTTTGGGCCTCCCTCTATCCTTCAAATCAATTCACAATAATTCAAAATAAAATATTCATTGACCAATGTATAATGAAACTCATGACACAAAGGAAGAAACTTAATTTCACAATATAATTGTTAAATACAAGAAATAGACGTGAATGGATCATACTCCCAAAAAGAAACATGAACATAATACATATTCATTATATATATGTCACCTCCTAACATGGAGATAAATGCATGTTTTTAGTCTATTAAAAACACAGAGGGGATTTTTGTGTTTGTTGAAATCCTTGACTGAAATAGAATATAGTTCTACTTGAGCTGAAATAGCTAAGATAAAAGTAATGTTGGTGGTGTTTCTCTTGGAATAAGTTAAATAAAAAAATAATATAACTTAATATGGTAACAATGTTAATGATTTTGTATAAAAAGGCTACTTTGGGAGGTTCAAACCTTAGATGTGGTGATAAAAAGGATTGCATGAAGGCAATGAAGAAGGTGGGGATCAATGACTCTTTATTAAGGGTGATGCCACCTAAATAAAAACCTATTTTACCATGTATAATCTAACTCCATATCATCATACATAAAGTCATTGCATTTCTATTTTAATATAATGAGCAAGGTTTTAATAATAATACACTGGCTGAAGCTAAATACTGATCGATGCCCTACATATTTATGGATTATGTAGACTAGTATGGTGTTGGGTGGTAGAGAATGAATGATCAGAGTGCCACTAATTAAATAAGGTAGGGATTACATGGATTGGATTTAATATATATATATATATATATATATATATATGTATGTATGTATGTATGTATGTATGTATCTATATATATATATATATATATATATATATATATATATATACATACATACATACATACATACATACATACATATATATATATATATATAATTAAAATATTGTGAATTAAATCCCAATAGTGGCTTATATTATTAATATAGTCCATAATGAGTGGAATTGAAACAAATATTATATATATATATATATATATATATATATATATATATATATATATATATATATATATATATATATATATATATGCCTAATTCCTTGTAGTTTGCTTGATATACTAATTTATATTATACATCAAACTACTCTATACATTCAAAATATCTTTCACTACAAAAATACCTACGGGTGAGGAATGGGTCAAATATAGAAATTAGATGACTAAAATTAATTCTACAGACTTTCCATATAGTGGATTATGCACTCGATCTTATTCCAAATTGGTATGTTTGACCAGGTTAGTTTCCCAAGCATATTCAATATTGGGAGAGCCTTAACTCATCTCCCATCTTTGCATGAATTAAATCCCATCTCACTCATTTTATAATATTAAGTAGTCTAATCTACATGGTGTGAAGTCACTAGTTCTGCATATAGACAATAACAAGGGTTGAGTAGATGCCCCATATATCCATTTAAATACTCTCTCTCTCTCTCTCTCTCTCTCTCTCTCTCTCTCTCTCTCTCTCTCTCTCTCTCTCTCTCTCTCTCTCTCTCTCTCTCTCTCTCTCTCTCTCTCTCTCTCTCTTTCACACACACACACACACACACACACACACACACACACACACACACACACACACACACACACACACACACACACACACACACACGTGGATAAAAAAAAATAATATAATTGCTATACTTTGTATACAAAAGTATCAGTAAAAATAGATTGTTATAGTGTAAATAAATCATAGATTATCTATAACAAGCTTTACAAAATTCAAACACCACCAACCTTGTAAGCTTCAATATTTGCATGGTACCATCTAGACAATTTATTGTTCAGTTTAGTCCTTCTCTTCCTTCCACTTTCTCCCCATCCTCATCTTTTTGTCATTCTCTTATACTTGGAAGAGAATCCTTTTTTTAGTTTAAATCTCTATATTCTTCTATTTTATTTTCATATAATATTTAATTTAAAAATAATAACTTTCCATTATTATTATTATTATTATTATTGTTATTATTATTATTATTATTATTATTATTTCTTTTTTCATTTGTTTTATCTTTTCACTTTATTATATTTTATTTTTATGTTATTTCTTTCCTTTCTTACATATATCTTAATATGAAATGCTAAATTTTATAATCAAATTAAATTAATTCCCATTATAATATAGAAATTTTAAATGACAGCCAAAATGTAAAAATAATACATATTTATAGATTTTAATTTTGCCAAATTGCCCTACCAACACAAATATCACAACATGCTAAACACACAAAAGAAATATTTATGATAATTTTACCTAATCTAACAAGACACAACAAGTAATGCTTCAAAAAATAAATCAAACACACCAATAAGCAATTTGTTTTAATGCATTTCTACCATTACTAATTATTGTATGTGTGTAGAGTTTTTGTAGCTCTTTGTCAACCTATGACATCTCCATCTACAACATCCTCTCTAATGATGTTCTCCATATGATATGCTCGAGAGAATAATTCTCCTACATCCACCTCATAACACACAAGTCATTAGATCATTTTACATAATAATCATAAACAACAATATATATTTGAATCAATAAATGAATATGCTTAAAATGTAAATGCATACATAAACTAGCTCATAACAAGAAATAATGTATTTGCATATAGCTAAACAACCTTCTATTATCTTGAAGTAGTATAAATATCAACCCCAGTTAGAAATATATCCAAATATGAATTATTGAACTGTAGATATCCACAAGTAATCTAGCAACTTTGTCTAGCAAAGAATTGAGATATAAAATCCTTCCCCCCTAAAGCTAGTCATCATCCTTGATGACTCTTAGTCCAGATAGTTCTCAAATAAAAACATTTCTTAGAAAGGTAATAATATGATATACAATGTAAAACTAAGCAAATAATTATAAAATTACTCTTAGGACACACCGTGTTCTTCCAAGTTGCTCTATTTCTAGAGTATGGGTCCCACAAGACCTTACTCAATAACATCTCCTAGTTTATCAAACAGAATTGTGAGTATTACTTACTCTGACAGATTCTATCATGACCATCTTAGGGTCCATAATCATCAAGACACGCCTATATATGATAGGTTTGGCCACTTTTATTACCCTGAAAGGTCCAACATGTCTTAGTGAAAAAAAATTCACTAACTTTATAAGAGCACACAAGATCATTATGTAAGCAGAAATAAATGACCAGGTAGAGTTTCATAAAATATTCTAGTCCTCATCACATACCTCTATCCTAGAGAGTGTTTTCTCATTCTATAGAAAACTAATTAGCGAACTAGTAAAAATAATGTGTATATGTTAATACTATCACTACTCTATGTAGCTTTAGTTAAGTATAAGATGTCAATATTGTCACTACTCCATGGAGCTCCTAATAAGTATGATGATGAATAGGAATTGGAAATACTAAATTTTAATGTATATAAAATCAAGGTATACCTATCCACATGGAATATTTGTCCACTATATACATGCCTATGGCAATAAGACTAAATTTGATAAGTTTTACCTATCAAATCTTGGATTCAACAAGTCCATATATCGATCCAACTCATTACCAATAGTCTGAGTGAATGTGAGGCTAATTAGGATACCATCCTATCACTTATAACTCACGTTCCCAATTCACCACTCTTTCCTTAGGTCTCTATGTCCTAATGATCTTTAAAATATGCACAATATTTTAAAGAATCATAGTTTTATGCAATCAAATCATTGAAATCAAATCTATATGCTAAATTATTCTAGATGTATTCTCATACATAAAAACAAAATCCTACAATAAATCTGTAATTATATTAAGCTAATACTAGTTACACATACTAGTATAATGTTTCATAGCTAAACTCATTCTATTATGTTCATGATTAAGAGGAAATAATGTTATAATTAACATAACAAACATAGGCCAAAAATTGCATCATTCTTTTACCCTTATAAGGGATAAACTATTAATATCTCCTTACTCAACTAACACACAACAAGTTAAAAGTTTATTTCAACCCTTAGACTGATCAAATGTTTCACACATCCTATAACCTTCTCACTTTTGATGAAAGGTATAAAATATCTATTTTTAAAACAACATAAATTAAGAAAAAAATATCAATATCAATCTATGCAAGTGTGAATAGTATTATACTAATTATAATCAACTTATAGTTCTTAGTATATAATTTAATATATAGATCAAATTTTACCAATTTATGTGGTCCTAAAATCATAAGTTATATTCAGTACTGACTCCAAAGAGTCACAAGTAAAAATTATAAAGTTATCAACTAAAAAAATCCTACTTACCCTCCCAAGGAAAAAGGAATACATTTCAACTCAATGTTGCCCAAACACTACCTACTTACTAAATATTGTAGGTATGGTATCTCAATATATTTTAAAAATTGAGGGAGATACAATAACCACAAATATGTGTCCATCTATCCAATTCTAAAAAATTTCCCTCACAAAGAGTATAAAACATTCTCCCCCAAATTCCAGGGGAGTATAGTTAGACAATAGTTAGAAACAATTTCAATAAAAGAGAACACTAAATAAATCATCATGCACATAAGACTTCTTTCAATAGTATCATAAAAATATCAAAAGAGAATAATATAATAATGAATTATCTCTATTGTAATTATGAGGAATGACACTACATATATTAAGATTGTAAATTCCATAAGTGAACTCCTAACACAAAGGAATTAACTTATCAAGCAATACAGTTATACTCTAATATGAAGATTTCTACTTCCCTAGGTGGTACTAAAATAGAAATGGTGTTCTAAAATTTACCACTCCTAGGTTTAGTAAATAAAATACACAAAAAATTAGCACATAAATTTAAGAGAATAATCTCAAGCTTATTAAACACTCACAAACTCAATGACAAAAATGACTTGATGATCAAGAATGACATAATCATACTCAAAGTCTTTGATTTAAGTGATCAAACTATGGTAAAAAAGTTATGTCCATAGCTCATAAAATATTCTACATACCCATCTACCCAATCCTCAAATGCAACCATTGTTTATGGAATACTCAATAACCAAACTTCTAAACAACTCAAAGGGATACAAGTGCTCCTAAGGAACACACTAAATGTACCACACACATTTTATGAATGTCAAAAAACTCCAATCATGGTGTAACATGGTTCCATACTAAGACACCACAAGTCCAAGTTTCAGACCAATACTTCATGACACTAGGTTCACACTGATGAATAAAAGACACAAAAATTCTAATGGACTTATTAGGTCCTAGAGTTTGAGCCACAACTCTGATACCACATGTAACAACCCCACTAGGTTAGACTTTTAAATAAGAGAGAATTTGTTTTATTTAACATAAATACCAAATATATATTACAGCATAAAATTTTATAGAGACCATAAGAAACACACAAGGTGATAATTGCAATAAGTATAATACATCACATAACACTGATCTCTAACATCATGAGAGTACACATCATAATTTGAATATATAAAGTAATGATATTAAATTAGTTATAATTAAAGTAATTCTACATCCATTACTAATGATCTATAGTATCAAGTAACTACAACTCAATGATAAATACAATACTATGTGCATATAGATACATGAATCCCTAGAGCACGAGTTTCCCAAACTCTATTTGTATATATGGTAATCTCAAGTGTCATTTTAATAGTAGTATTGTTGTAGGGAGGGAGATCATCATCTAAGTGATTTTCCATAACAACCATAGACCAATGGTCCCCTGCATTATTTCTCATTAGGGAATGGACCTCCCTTCATTGAGGAATAGATAGTGATGATACAGGAATCCAGATAGACTATCAAGTACCCATGTGTTGTATGATTATAAACTAAACATGTAGTGTATCATAAAAATCCATTCTATTTTAAGATATCACACAAAAATGTGAATTATACTCATGAAATGATAATGTCTCACTAAACATAGTTTGGACCAAAGTTTTACAAATAATAAATGCTAATGACCTAGATCAATCAATTTCATACACACCACTTGATTAGATTGCCTTCATCTAATATTACAATACCAGTAAGCCAGTGAAGTCCATCTCACTCCTTACTCTGCATTAGCAATGAAAATTTATCAATAACAATTCAACCACAAGATTCATCAACTTACATCCTACTAGCAAATGCATCACATGACATGTTATACAAAGGAGTAATAAAAACATACATTAAGTCCATCTAACATATGCATGAATCTTCAATTATTTTGATCCCATATTATAAATAATGATTACAAATATACCACCTAGGTAAACATATAATTTAATTATAAAATTCAACAATATAATTGGTTTCTAGTTATCGACACCTATGGCAACCCATATTACTGTAAACCAATGTTCTAAGACATAGCTACCCAATTTCCATAATCAATTATATGAATTAGTCTCAAATACATGGAAACACAAGCATTACACAAGTAACTATATATAATAAATTAAGTCATTATTCCTATATAACACAATAACATTCCAACATAACATTTATTAATTTCTCAAAGTTTGCAATCGCACATATACAAGTCTACGAACTATAAAAACATAAACTATCCATAAAAATAACTAGTATGTATATAGAAAAATGTAGATATGAGTTATGTATAAAAGATATATTAAGTACCACCTAGGTAAAATATAATTTTTTACTATAACACCTATGATATCCCATACTATCATAGGCTCCCAACTACATAACAACATATAAACCAAATTTATGAATTTCAAGATCAAACTAGACCATATAGATAATAACCAACAAATAATAAAATATTATATCACTTAGGTATATTATACATACAAGCATGCTAAGGTATCTTAATATAAAAACATGCATCATGATACACCATTTATCACTAAGTATAAGTATACTTTTAACACACTGATAATACGTAATTTCATATAAGTATTCCATATTGAGTATATAAGACTAATAGTCATTCATATTATTAATTGTGAGTCATCTAATTCATAAATCCCATTATGAATTTGCACCCTAACGAATCATTGATTTTAGATTCTTGTTCCAAAGGTTATAGATCATGATTAATATGTAACTTAATGACTTAAACAAATCATCTAAGGAACTACAAGTTTAATCTCCACATACAAATGTTGGTACATCCTAACATACACCACAAGTAGATATTCCAATTTTATGTAATTTTTAAACCACAATTTAATGTTTTAATTTAAAATATTAATCAAATAAATTAACTAATAAATTAGTTATACTTGGAACACACTTATTTTAAACAACTAAAAAAACAAAAATTCATTTTCCCAAAACACAAGTAACCTAAATTTTACAATCAGTTTATATTTGAAGGTTAATAAGAAATCATTCACTAAAATAACTTAATCATTCCTTTCAACTTCATGCTACTATTTCACCCAAGAATAATAGCTAAAGGAATCTACCCCAAGTTTCTAATTATGCAAATAGTTGTAGCTAGATACATTTTCAAACTCGTAATAGTTTTCTATAAAATAAAATATCTAAAAGATCCTCAAGGTTTAACTCATATTATAGAGTAGCTATGTTCCACCATTCAACTTGTATGATTTATCCACTCTATGTTTGAAGATAACTATTTAATTATTCAAGTTTCAAGAATCAAAATGTTCCATAATTATTTTATAACCTAAGTGATATATATAGTCTAAATATATATACATATATACACACACACACACACACACACACACATATATATATATATACATATATATATACATATATATATATACATATATATATATATACATATATATATATATACATATATATATATACATATATATATATATACATATATATATATACATACATACATATATATATATATATATACATACACACACACACACACACACACACACACACACAGATATATATATATATATATATATATATATATATATATATATA